>OU342740.1:231863143-232189788 GCA_910589775.1 Avena eriantha | reverse complement strand
GCTTCGGCTACCGATCTCGTTTAGGAAGGGTTGGCGATGGCGGGCTGTGTTGGTCGGGGCACGTCGGGGAACAGAGGGGGGGCTCCAGGCTGGGACTGTGCGTCGGCGGGGCGGCTCACCGGCGGGGTCCAAAAACGGGCGGCGAACGGCACGCAGAGGGGGAAAAACGGAAGAGGGCGAGGGGGGAGCTCACCTCGTCCGATTTCCGCGGAATTCGGAGGCAGGGACGGCCGGAGCGGAGGGAAATGGCGAAGTCGCGGCGGTGGTGCTGGCAGCTCTTGGTCATGGGGCGGTTGCAGGCGATCCTGGATCTCCTGGCTGGCGGAATCGCCGACACGGACCACGGCGAAGCTCCCCGGCGTGTCCCCTGTCACCGGCGAGGACGGCAACGGCGACGCGGCCCTCAGACTGGCGGCGGCACGCGAAGGGGAGAAAAAGAGGAACGGGCAGGTAGCTAGGGTTAGGGAGAAAGCAGCTCGGCGCGAGGATAAGGAGGAGGCTGGCATGCGGGAGGCGTACCTGACGCGGCAGACGGCGAGGGGGGGGGGGGGAACGGCCACCTGCCCTTCGCCGCTGCTTTCCGTTTGCTGCTGAGAGAGAGAGGGCGAACGGCGTTAGACGGAGGGAGAAGAGGAACAGGGCGGGGCGATGGCGCTGAAGCGGTACGGGCTGGGAGGCCAGCTGGGGGAAGTGGGCTGGGAGATGGGCCGCGAACAGGTGAGGCTCCTGCTCTGGGCTGTTAGGTAAGGTTCCTCTCTTTTTATTTCTTTTTATTTTATTATCTGTTTTGATTTATATTTTGATTTGTTGCAGATTTAAACCAGCCCAAGAAATAATCTTTTTGGAAGCTTTTGCATATTTTGAATAATGGAACAGGGCTAGCTAGGGAGTGAGGAATAGGCTTGGATTTAGGCTAAGATGAGGTGGAGGAATAATCAAGAAAAAGAGAAAGAAGATGTATGGGAAGGAGCCCTCATTGGATTCATGCATGGAGATAATTAGAAGAAATGATGTTGATGAGAAATTGGGGTGGTGGAAAGGAGTGGAGGTGATCCACAAGGAAAAGATCCAATAAATTCAAGAGGAATCAAAATGGCTAAAGATGGTGGTACCTTTGCATGGCCCATGCAAAACAATAAATGCCAAGGTTTATTTTGTGAAAACAATATTAAAAGTATGGTATTATTCTTATGCATTTCCAAGAAGTGGAATAAAAGCCAAGAAAAAGAATTTAAAAGATTTGATCCACCCCAAATCACATGAGCTAGAATAAAAATATCAAAAGAAAAAGAAATACAAGCTCATGGTTAATGGGATGGTGGAATTATAAGGTGGTAAAAGAAAGGTGGTGGAGTTGAAATAAAAGATATGCCCCCAACTCAACTTGGGCATTTAATCAATATATCAACAACCAAATACAATATCAAAAGGCAAATACAATTAATAATGCAAATGAGAGAAGAACCAAAAGAAAAGGGGGTTTTATATGATGCTCAAATGCAAGGTGGCATGATGACATGAGCATGATATAATTATGATGCAACAATTGTATATAGGAAGTAGCCAATATCTTACTAGAACAAGTAGCATTACAATTGTTAGACAATTGGGATGCTACAACTCTCCCCCACTAAACAGGAATCTCGCCCTGAGATTCTAGGAAGAAGAAGAAGACTCAAAGAGGGTAGGATACTTAGCACGGAGCTCATCTTCACGTTCCCAAGTGGCTTCATCAACGGAATGGTGCGACCACTGCACCTTGCAGAACTTGATGGACTTGTTGCCAGTCCTTCTTTCTGCGACTTCAAGAATTTTTGTGGGGTGTTCTTGATAAGACAGATCTTCTTAGAGATTGATGAGTTCATGGTCCACGGTCCTTCCGGGATCCTTGAAGCACTTCTTGAGTTGAGAGATGTGGAAAACATCATGGACTTTGAGTTGTTCAGGGAGCTCAAGAGCATAAGCAACTTCTCCTCTTCTTCCGCGAATTTTGAAAGGACCGATGTATCTAGGAGCCAGCTTTCCTTTGATACCAAAGTGGTGCGTGCCTCTCATGGGAGTGACACGAAGGTAAACGAGATCACCAGGGACATACTCCATGTCCGTGTGCTTTCTGTCATAATTGCTCTTTCTGGCGACTTTGAGCAATCTTCAGATTTTCAAGAATGATGTGAACTTTCTCCTCCGCTTGAGTTACAATGTCGGGGACAAACAATATTCTTTCACCTGCGCCCGACCAACCAATCGGAGTTCTGCACTTGCGACCATAGAGAGCCTCAAATGGTGCCATCTTTAGACTTTTCTGGAAGCTGTTGTTGTAAGAGAATTCAGCATAAGAAAGACATTCTTCCCACTTCATGCCGAAAGAGATAACGCAAGCACGGAGCATATCTTCCAGAATCTGATTGATCCTTTCAACTTGTCCTTGCGACTGAGGGTGGTAAGCTGTGCTGAAGTTTAATTTTGTTCCCAAAGCATTTTGGAAACTTCCCCAGAACTTGGAAGTGAAGATGCTTCCACGGTCTAAACAGATCTCAAGAGGAACTCCATACAGAGAGACAATTCTGTTGATATAGAGCTCAGCCAACTGAATTGCAGAAATTGTTTCCTTGACTGGAAAGAAGTGAGCTACTTTGGAAAGCCTGTCAATGACAACAAAGATTGCATTGTTGCCCTTCTGCGAGCTTGGAAAACCAGTGATGAAGTCCATCTCTACTTTCTCCCATTTCCATTCCGGAGGCTTCAATGGCTGTAGAAGACCGGAAGGTTTCTGATGGACAGCTTTAACTCTGCGACAAACATCACACTCCGAGACATACTTGGCACAATATCGTTTCAAACCAGGCCACCGATATTGTGTTTTCAAGTCCATGTACATCTTAGTGCTGCCAGGGTGGATAGAAAGAACAAAATCATGTGCCTCCTTGAGAACTTGCTCTCTTAAACCCGGGTAGTTCGGAACAAACATCCGGTGTTCAAAGAAAAGAGTGCCTTGGTCGTCAACATGGAAATACTCGTACTTCGGAAGCTGAATGTTGGAGATGATCTTTTTAGTATAAGGATCACCAAGCTGAATGGAACAGACCTTTTCTTCCAAGAGAGGTGTTGCTAGAAGGTTCAGAGATACCCTTGATCCACAATTTCATGGTTGAGCTTGCGGAATTCCTCGCACAAGAGAGGCTGTTGTTCTTCCACCATGAGATTGTTGACATAAGCTTTTCGGCTGAGAGCATTGGCCATGACATTGGCTTTTCCCGGAGTGTAGTTGATGGTCAAATCGAAGTCATTAATTGTTTCAATCCACCTCCTCTGACGAAGGTTGAGATCAGGCTGTGTGAATATATACTTCAGGCTCTTGTGATCAGAAAAGATCTCACAACGGTTGCCAAGCAAGTAATGCCTCCATACTTTCAAAGCAAAGACATCTGCTGCGAGTTCGAGGTCATGTGTAGGATAGTTGATCTCATGCGTCTTCAACTGACGAGATGCATAAGCAACAACTTGTTTTTCTTGCATAAGGACCGCACCCAATCCTTGCAATGAGGCATCACAGAATATTTGGAAAGGCTTTGATGTATTTGGAGGAACCAAGACTGGTGTGGAAGTGAGCTTCTCTTTAAGTGTTTCAAAGCTTGCTTGACATGCAGGAGTCCAAAGGTATTTCTTGCCTTTGTTGAGGAGATCGGTAAGAGGCTTCGCAATCTTGGAGAAATTTTGAACAAAGCGACGGCAGTAACTGGCCAAACCAAGGAAACTCTGGACTTCTTTGATATTTATGGGTGGAAGCCAGTCCCTAATTGTCTTAATAGTTTCTGGGTTAACGGCAATGCCCTTGGCAGAGATGACATGACCAAGGTAGGTGACTTGAGGCAGCCAGAATTCACACTTGGAGAACTTTGCATACAGGCGGTTCTCACGAAGCTTGTTTAGGACACACCGAAGGTGTTCTTCATGTTCTTCTTTTGACTTAGAATAGACTAGAATGTCATCCAGATAGACCACAACGAACTTATCAAGATACTCCATGAAAACCGAGTTCATAAGCCTCGAGAAGGTGGCAGGTGCATTGGTGAGACCGAAAGACATGACCGTGTACTCATACAGACCATAACGGGTGGTGAAAGCTGTTTTAGGAACATCTTCCTTACGGATCTTGATTTGATGATAACCACTTCTCAAATCAAGCTTAGAGCATACCACAGCTCCAGCTAGCTGATCAAAGAGATCATTAATCCGCGGAAGGGGATATTTATTCTTGATTGTTTTAGCATTGAGTGCCCGATAGTCAACACAAAGTCTATCAGTCTTGTCTCGCTTCTTCACAAAGATGGTTGGGCTACCCCAAGAAGAAGTACTGTGCTGAATGAAACCCAACTTCTCTTGTTCATCAAGCTGACGTTTGAGTTCAGCCAACTCAGCAGGACCCATTTTATAATGCCGCTTGGAGATAGGAGCAGTACCAGGTTCAAGTGCAATGACAAACTCAACCTCACGATCCGGAGGCATACCTGGCAACTCTTCAGGAAAGACATCTGGGAACTCACAGACTACAGGAATACTCTGAATACCTTCCATGGCATCATCATTCAGAGACGCCAAAGAATAAAGCTGAATTGCAGGAGTCAGACTTGGAGAATAGACTATATGGCCTTCAGGAATTTTCAGAGAAACCGAACGTTCAGCACAATCAATCACAGCTGCATTTGCTGTTAACCAATCCATGCCCAAGATAACATCAATATCAGAATTTCCCAGAATAATTAAGGAAGCCGGAAACGAAGAACCACCAATCTCAACTTGATTGCCATGGCTGATCTTAGTAGATAACAATCTTGCCCTAGGAGAAAGAACCATTAACTTTTTATCCAGCTAGTCTATAACAAGCTCGTGCTCATTTGAAAATTTGTGAGAAATGAAAGAATGTGAAGCACCAGAATCAAACAAAACTCGTGCAGGAACTGAGTTAACAGGAAGCATACCCATGACAACTCCAGGTGCATGCTCAGCTTGAGCGACGTTGACACAGTTGGCACGAGCAACCGTAGACCCAGGCTTGGTGTTGATGTTGAGAGCCCGAGGTGGAGGTGCACGAATCATAGGAGCACTTGCCGCAGGTCTTGGAGGTGGTGGTGGAAGAGCTTTGTTGTTCATTGGACAATTCCAGTGCTGATGCCCAGTGTTTCCACAAGTATAGCAAGCACCAGGTGGACGTGGAGCAACGTAGCCAGGGACTCCGCCAGGCGCTCCAGGATAGTTGTGGTTGTAGCCCCTAGGAGCCGCAGTGAAGGAGTTTGGTGGCCTTGGTGCGTAGCTTGACGGTCTTGGTGGAGCAGGGAGCGACGGTGGGGTGTTAGGAACCCAGACACGACGCTTAGAAGGAGCTGTCATAGCAGAAGAGCTTGCTGAATCACGGTTGTGTTTCTTTGACTCCTCAAACACTTGCCTACTTGCTTCTTCCTGCAGAGCTGTGTGTTGAAGTTCCAGGAAAGATGTCGGCCTTGCATGAGTGATTGCATATTTGATGGAAGCATTGAGGCCTTGCCGAAACCTCTTTTTCTTCTTCTTGTCATCAGAGATCTCATCGCCCCCATAACGAGACAGGTTCATGAAGTTTCTGATGTAGGTGTTGACATTGTCAGTGCCCTGCTTGAGGTTGAGAAACACTTCCTTCATCCTTTCCATGACAATTTCTGACAGATATTGCTCTTTGAAAGCAGCAGTGAACCGCTCCCAAGTAGGCTGAAAACCAGAAAGATCTGCCTTGAGGTAATTTTCCCACCAGAGAGTTGCATCTCCCTTCAGAAGGTGAGTAGCACACTTGACCCATTCTTGCTCGGGAACATCCGCAGTCATCAGTAACCTTGACACTTCACGAAGCCAGTCATCTGCATCAAGTGGCTGATCAGACACCTCAAATTGGCGTGGGTTGAACTTGAGAAAACTCTTGATGTCTCCTCGCTTGGGAGGTGGAGGTAGCGGAACAAACTCATTCCTCCTCACGCTTTCCTCGAAGCGCTGCTGGTTCTGCTGCATAGTGCCCAAAGCATTTGCAATACTTGCATAAGTAGCCCCGAGTTCAGGTGGTATATCCTCCTCAGAACGGCGTGGTGGTGCCATCCTGTGATTGATATAAAACACAAGTCAGTACTATAATGGAGAATGATAATAATCCAAAATAGTACCAAAATGGAATTAATCAAGATTAAAGAATGCAATTCACTGCAATGATATTAAAATATCAACAAAGTTCCAGGCAACTAGAAGATATTAAGCATAACGCACACGACTGAACAAGGAGTGTGCTACACAAGCTAATAAAGAAAAAATTTCCGCAAATTTCGGTATTAAAATACCACTATATGCGCAAAACCACTTAGCGAATCAAGATTAGTAACTCTACTAGTTCAATATACAAAAGCAAATGATAAAAGTAGTGGTATGGTCGCGACTCCATCCCACACTCAAATCATTACTCCGCACATGAATCAGTAAAACACATATCCCAATACCTTCTTATGATGAACCTAAAGATTGGTAACTACGAAAAAGAACACCCCAACAAGATAACGTCGGATAACACAGAGTAAGATAGATCGCATCGGTATACAATGCATCAGAATAGATCGCGTCGATTTACAAAGGCCTGTTGGTATGGAATGTACCAACAGTTGATAACCAAAAGGCAGATAGTGATAACATTTGGATGCAACAGATAGACAAGGAATTACACACACACACACACACAAACACAACCTATGGTACTACGGAACCCAGAACACGTGAATCCTAGTTTGAATTTTAGAAGAGGATTGAAAATGTTACACTTCCTTACCAGAAAAAGGGTGGGTGGGTGGGTAAGAAGAAAAATGGAAGTAGTCCTACTCTCACGTTTTGTTTTTCCCTAGTATACGTAACTACCAAAATATTTGCTAGACTGACAACGACCATTTTGGCTGAGACCCTGAAGGGTGGGATGGCTCTGATACCAATTGTAACTACCTTGGTGAATTACGCTCTTAGTTACATGCCTGGATGAAGGAAAGTGGTTAAAATAGTACGGTGGGGCCCAGGGCCACTCACGGTAGACCTCTCGGCCGTCCTAACCACTTTCAGACATTGGGACAAGAACGAGCGGCGTAATCGGCAGGCGAAGGGATCAACTACATACACAAATGAGTATGTATGCAAGCCACATACAACAGTCCTCAGAGCCATTCCATCTAACATAAAATATTGCAACGCCGTACGACAAGATTCAAATATCCTAGATAGAGATAATAATTTAGGATAGCTCCTCATACAATAAACATAAGAGTATCAGGCAGAAGCGGAAAACAAGATCCGAGTACGGATAAGAAGCAAATCGGCATAAGATGCCCAATAAATAAACACATCCTGCCCACAGATTCCACGGATCCCCGTTCCAGGAATCTCTGCACCGAATGATCGTTGCCAACATCATCTGTCTCTTCCACCCAGTATCCATCTTGCGGGTACACCTGTTCATCTGAATCAAACAATTTATCGTGTGAGACCCTAGGGGTACTCAGCAAGTCTTTATGCCGCTAAAGGGGACACAACCTGGGGTGACGCAATTGCAGCAAAAGATAACAACTAACAAGTCTATAGATACTCGCTAACCACCCGCCTAACCAATGATAGACGGATGTCCGTGAATGTAGAACAACAGTTATAACAGTATAATTAACAGATCCATCCTCCTCCTCGCTTACCAACGAGGAAGCGGACGAACAACCCCCATCATCCGTTGGCAGTTTTATTAATCATTCCATGAGTATTGCACTATTTACTAGTCAAGTACTTCGTCAATTTAAAAGCGGTACTTTAGTTATACTTGTCTATGGTCGAGAAACTGTGCTCCAAGTCGTCCATAACCGCGGACACGGCTTTCAGAAAGATTTACCCTGCAGGGGTGCACGAATAGCAACACACACTCGATCAACCTCGGAAAAACCAAATCAAAACCCGACGAGGCATTCACGACAAAGCAATCACAGGATTCAGAAAGATTTCAGGGGGCCACCCCATTAAGCTACCCGCGACGAAGTTGGCCGGCTCCGAGACGGACCCAAGGTTTGTGTCAATGGCTGTAAACAACTGGGAACCCGAAAATGTGACTGGGCTTGTCGATACCGCGAAAACATTCCAAGATCCAAAACAGTACAGGTGCTCCACGCACAATCTTAATAAAGCAGTAACATGGCATAAGTACATGATAGTAATAAAGCCCAAAACTACTTTGTGGCCCCAAGAAATAAGAATGAATCAAGCTCTGGCTCAGGGGGGTCCATAAGGCCTCCCGGATGTGGATAATGCGAATAAACAAGGAACAGGAATCAAGTACTCAGGGTCCTACGGGACACAAGTGAGCATGAAAAACCAAATAGCAGATTTTGCTCACCGGTGCCTCTTTCGTTAGTTATCCCATTACTACTCAGGTTAAGTTGTTTAGGTGCCTCATGATTCATCAGACACTCACATACCCTACATATGCTTTTCTACGACTCGCATGGCTCAAACAACTCCTGTAGTAATGGCTCATGGGATGGAGGAACAAGCTTCGGTGGGGTTTAAAAGTAAAGGCTATGCAGTACTTGGGATTCAATTTAATGCATTCGCGACTCAATGATGCAAGAATAAGATAGAGGCAATAGGTACTGTATGTATGCAAGCATGTGGTAGTGCTTTCCTGGCAGCTCAGTTGAAGCGAGAGATGGATCTGGGTAGTACTCCTGTGATTCCTGGTAATTCTCCTGCTGGGCGTCTATTCGAAGAAGAACCAAACAAACAAGGGCCAACATAAATAAAGTGCACAAGCATATGAATTAAAATCCGACAAGCAAACAAGCATGCCATGATGAATGGTGCACAATTTACATGGCATTAAAGTAGCATGGCAAAGGTGAGGTGTGGATACAAGAAATAAAGCATTTTGTCATTTATTTAACCAAGTTTTATTGTCATAAACAGTTCTGATTTTGAATAATGACATGATGCATGCTTCAATTCAGAACAAGGACTGCATAAATAGAATGGGCTCGTCACGCTGATCGATTTAGACATATTATTTGCCAAATTTGGAGTTATAGAATTAAAGTTCTTAATTAATTAAGGAAAAGGGCATTTTATTTTAATTTTAATCATCTCGAAAAAATTAAAGTGTCCAAATAATATTTTGAAGGGCATATTTGAATTCCTCACATTTTTCTGATTCCAAAACATATATTATTTGTATTATTTGGATTTATATTTGAAAAGTTATTTAAATCTGATTTGAATTTGAATTTAAAGCAATTTGGAAAAGGTTTAATAAAAACAGACAAACAGAAAACATTTTTACACCTCAGGCAACCCTAGCCCAGACGCTGACGGGTGGGCCACTGCAGACTGGGGCCACGCGCGCAAGAAAAACGTTTGCACCGGGGCAGAGGCTAGCCGAGGGGCTGACGTGCGGGCCCAACGGGAATGCGGAGCCCACATGACAGTGGCAGCAGTGGGCTGACCAAGTGGTAGGGCAGGGGAGCGCGGGTTACAACCCGAGGAACCTTGGGGGTTTTCGGCAAGATTGCCAGACGGCTGACCAGTGGGGACACTGGGGCTGCTAGGGACCTGAGCATGATCGCCAATAGCGCGGGGGTCCTTTTCGCAGAATGGCCGCGCGAGCTCTGACTGAATCTGGCGTTGTTTTTCTGAACCTCGAGGACGACTGATGACGGCGAGATGTTCCGGCGAGGGTGGCGTTGCATCCGCCGCGAGATAGCTCTGGCCGCCAAAACGGAAATTGCAGAGGGAGGCTTCGGCTACCGATCTCGTTTAGGAAGGGTTGGCGATGGCGGGCTGTGTTGGTCGGGGCACGTCGGGGAACAGAGGGGGGCTCCAGGCTGGGACTGTGCGTCGGCGGGGCGGCTCACCGGCGGGGTCCAAAAACGGGCGGCGAACGGCACGCAGAGGGGGAAAAACGGAAGAGGGCGAGGGGGGAGCTCACCTCGTCCGATTTCCGCGGAATTCGGAGGCAGGGACGGCCGGAGCGGAGGGAATGGCGAAGTCGCGGCGGTGGTGCTGGCAGCTCTTGGTCATGGGGCGGTTGCAGGCGATCCTGGATCTCCTGGCTGGCGGAATCGCCGACACGGACCACGGCGAAGCTCCCCGGCGTGTCCCCTGTCACCGGCGAGGACGGCAACGGCGACGCGGCCCTCAGACTGGCGGCGGCACGCGAAGGGGAGAAAAAGAGGAACGGGCAGGTAGCTAGGGTTAGGGAGAAAGCAGCTCGGCGCGAGGATAAGGAGGAGGCTGGCATGCGGGAGGCGTACCTGACGCGGCAGACGGCGAGGGGGGGGGGGAACGGCCACCTGCCCTTCGCCGCTGCTTTCCGTTTGCTGCTGAGAGAGAGAGGGCGAACGGCGTTAGACGGAGGGAGAAGAGGAACAGGGCGGGGCGATGGCGCTGAAGCGGTACGGGCTGGGAGGCCAGCTGGGGGAAGTGGGCTGGGAGATGGGCCGCGAACAGGTGAGGCTCCTGCTCTGGGCTGTAGGTAAGGTTCCTCTCTTTTTATTTCTTTTTATTTTATTATCTGTTTTGATTTATATTTTGATTTGTTGCAGATTTAAACCAGCCCAAGAAATAATCTTTTTGGAAGCTTTTGCATATTTTGAATAATGGAACAGGGCTAGCTAGGGAGTGAGGAATAGGCTTGGATTTAGGCTAAGATGAGGTGGAGGAATAATCAAGAAAAAGAGAAAGAAGATGTATGGGAAGGAGCCCTCATTGGATTCATGCATGGAGATAATTAGAAGAAATGATGTTGATGAGAAATTGGGGTGGTGGAAAGGAGTGGAGGTGATCCACAAGGAAAAGATCCAATAAATTCAAGAGGAATCAAAATGGCTAAAGATGGTGGTACCTTTGCATGGCCCATGCAAAACAATAAATGCCAAGGTTTATTTTGTGAAAACAATATTAAAAGTATGGCATTATTCTTATGCATTTCCAAGAAGTGGAATAAAAGCCAAGAAAAAGAATTTAAAAGATTTGATCCACCCCAAATCACATGAGCTAGAATAAAAATATCAAAAGAAAAAGAAATACAAGCTCATGGTTAATGGGATGGTGGAATTATAAGGTGGTAAAAGAAAGATGGTGGAGTTGAAATAAAAGATATGCCCCCAACTCAACTTGGGCATTTAATCAATATATCAACAACCAAATACAATATCAAAAGGCAAATACAATTAATAATGCAAATGAGAGAAGAACCAAAAGAAAAGGGGGTTTTATATGATGCTCAAACGCAAGGTGGCATGATGACATGAGCATGATATAATTATGATGCAACAATTGTATATAGGAAGTAGCCAATATCTTACTAGAACAAGTAGCATTACAATTGTTAGACAATTGGGATGCTACATCCACCAGTGTCATTGGATGTGTGTTGTTTCATGAACCACACTAACTATCATTGCATGTGTGTTCTTCTCACAAACCACACATGGATACACCAGTGTCATTGGATGTGTGTTATTTTCATGAACCACACATGGATCCACCCAGTGTTATTGCATGTCAGTTCTTCTCACAAACCACATAAGGATCCATCAGTGTCATTGCATGTCTGTTCTTTTCATGAACCACACCTAGTGTCATTGCATGTCTGTTCCTCTAATCAAACCACATAAGGATACACCAGTGTCATTGCATGTGTGTTCTTCTAAACAAACCACACATGGATCCACCAGTATCATTGCATGTCTGTTCCTCTAATCAAACCACATAAGGATCCACCAGTGTCATTGCATGTCTGTTCTTCTCACAAACCACATACGGATACACCAGTGTCATTGCATGTCTGTTCTTCTCATGAACCACATCCAGAGTCATCGCATGTCTATTTTTCTCACAAACCACATAAGGATACACCAGTGTCATTGCATGTCTGTTCTTCTCATGAACCATATAAGGATCCACCAGTGTCATTGGATGTGTGTTCTTTTCATGAACCACACACAATGTCAACTGATGTCTATTCTTTTCATAAACCACATAAGGATCCACCAGTGTCATTGGATGTGTGTTCTTTTCATGAACCACACCCAGTGTCATTGCATGTGTGTTCTTCTAAACAAACCACACATGGATCCACCAGTGTCATTCGATGTGTTTTTTTTCACGAACCACACATAGTGTCAACTGATATCTGTTCTTCTCACAAACCACATAAGGATCCACCAGTGTCATTGGATGTGTGTTCTTCTCATGAACCACAACCAGTGTGATTACATGTGTGTTCTTCTAAACAAACCACACATGGATCCACCAGTGTCATTGCATGTATGTTCTTTTCATGAACCACACATGGATCCACCTAGTGTAATTGCATGTCAGTTCTTCTCACAAACCACATAAAGATCCACGAGTGTCATTGAATGTTTGTTCTTTTCATGAACCACACCCAGTGTCATTGCATGTATGTTCCTCTAAACAAGCCACACATTGATCCACTAGTGTCATTGCATGTGGTCATTGCATGTGTGTTCTTCTAAACAAACCACACATGGATCCACCAGTGTCATTGCATGTCTGTTCTTTTCATGAACCACAAATGGATCCACCCAGTGTGATTGCATGTCAGTTCTTGTCACAAACCACATAAGGATCCACCAGTGTCATTACATGTCTGTTCTTTTCATGAACCACACCTAGTGTCATTGCATGTCTGTTCTTCTCAGAAACCACATAGGGATACACCAGTGTCATTGCATGTTTGTTCTTATCAGGAACCACATCCAGAGTCATCGCATGTCTGTTCTTCTCACAAACCACATAAGGATACACCAGTGTCATTCCATGTCTGTTCTTCTCATGAACCACATCTAGAGTCATTGCAGGTCTGTTCTTCTCGCAATCCACGTAAGGATGCACTAGTGTCATTGGATGTTTGCTCTTTTCATGAACCACACACAGTGTTTTTGGATGTTTGTTCTTTTCATAAACCACGTAAGGATCCACCAGTCTCATTGGATGTGTATTCTTTTCATGAACCACACCCAGTGTCATTGGATGTGTGTTCTTCTCACAAACTACACATGGATCCGCCAGTGTCATTGCATGTCTATTCTTTTCATGAACCACACATGGATCCACCCAGTGTGATTGCATGTCAGTTCTTCTCACAAACCACATAAGGATCCACAAGTGTCGTTGCATGTCTGTTCTTTTCATGAACCACACCCAGTGTCATTGCATGTATGTTCTTCTCACAAACTACATAAGGATCCACTAGTGTCATTGGATGTGTCTTCTTTTCATGAACGACACAGAGTGTGATTGCATGTCAGTTCTTCTGAACAAACCACACATGGATCTAGCAGTGTCATTGCATGTCTATACTTCTCATGAACCACACCCAGTGTCATTGCATGTCTGTTCCTCTAAACAAACCACACATAGATCCACCAGTGTCATTGCATGTGGTCATTGCACGTGTGTTCTTCTAAACAAACCACACATGGATCCACTAGTATCATTGCATGTCTGTTCTTTTCATGAACCACACCTAGTGTCATTGCATGTCTTTTCTTCTCACAAACCACATAGGGAAACACCAGTGTCATTGCATGTCTGTTTTTCTCATGAACCACATCCAGAGTCATTGCATGTCTATTCTTCTCACAAACCACATAAGGATACACCAGTATCATTGGATGTATGTTCTTTTCATGAACCACACACAGTATCATTGGATGTCTGTTCTTTTTAAAAACCACATAAGGATCCACCAGTGTCATTGGATGTGTGTTCTTTTCATGAACCAGACTAACGGTCATTGCATCTGTGTTCTTCTCACAAACCACACACGGATGCACCAGTGTCATTGGATGTGTGTTATTTTCATGAACCACACATGGATCCACCCAGTGTTATTGCATGTCAGTTCTTCTCACAAACCACATAAGGATCCAGAAGTGTCATTGCATGTCTGTTCTTTTCATGAACCACACCCAGTGTCATTGCATGTCTGTTCCTCTAAACAAACCACATAAGGATCCACCAGTGTCATTGCATGTGTGTTCTTATAAACAAACCACACATGGATCCACCAGTGTCATTGGATGTGTGTTCTTTTCATGAACCACACACCATGTCAACTGATGTCTATTCTTCATACAAACCACATAATGATCCACCAGTGTCATTGGATGTGTGTTCTTTTCATGAACCACACAGTGTTAAGTGATGTTTGTTCTTTTCATAAACCACATAAGGATCCACCAGTGTCATTGGATGTGTGTTCTTTTCATGAACCACACCAAGTATCATTGGATGTGTGTTCTTCTCACAAACCACACATGGATCCACCAGTGTCATTGGTTGTGTGTTCTTTGTATGAACCACACATGGATCCACCCAGTGTGATTGCATATCAGTTCTTCTCACAAACCACACATGGATCCACCAGTGTCATTGCATGTCTGTTCTTTTCATGAACCACACCAAGTGTCATTGCATGTCTATTCGTCTAAACAAACCACATAAGGATACACCAGTGTCATTGCATGTGTGTTCTTCTAAACAAACCACACATGGAACCACCAGTGTCATTGGATGTGTGTTCTTTTCATGAAGCACACACCGTGTCAACTGATGTCTATTCTTCTCACAAACCACATAAGGATCCACCAGTTTCATTGGATGTGTGTTCCTCTCATGAACCACACCCAGTGTCATTGGATGTGTGTTCTTCTCACAAACTACACATGGATCCACCAGTGTCATTGCATGTTTGTTCTTCTCACAAACCACATACGGATACACCAGTGTCATTGCATGTCTGTTCTTCTCATGAACCACATCCAAAGTCATCGCATGTCTGTTCTTCTCACAAACCACATAAGGATACACCAGTGTCATTGCATGTTTGTTCTTCTCACGAACCACATCTAGAGTCATTGCATGTCTGTTCTTCTCACAAACCACATAAGGATCCACCAGTGTCATTAGATGTGTGTTGTTTTCATGAACCACACACAGTGTCATTGGATTTCTGTTCTTTTCATAAACCACATAAGGATCCACCAGTGTTATTGGATGTGTGTTCTTTTCATGAACCACACCTAGTGTCATTGCATGTGTGTTCTTCTCACAAACCACACATGGATCCACCAGTGTCATTGCATGTTTGTTCTTTTCATGAACCACATATGGATCCACCCAGTGTGATTGCATGTGTGTTTTTCTCATGAACCACAGCTAGAGTCATCGCATGTCTGTTCTTCTCACAAACCACATAAGGATCCACCGGTGTCATTGGATGTGTGTTCTTTTCATGAACCACACCCAGTGGCATTGGATGTGTGTTCTTCTCACAAACCACACATGGATCCGCCAGTGTCATTGCATGTCTGTTCTTTTCATGAACCACACATGGATCCACCCAGTGTGATTGCATGTCAGTTCTTCTCACAAACCACATAAGGATCCACAAGTGTCGTTGCATGTCTGTTCTTATCATGAACCACACCCAGTGTCATTGCATGTATGTTCCTCTCACAAACCACATAAGGATCCACCAGTGTCATTGGATGTGTCTTCTTTTCATGAACGACACACAGTGTGATTGCATGTCAGTTCTTCTGAACAAACCACACATGGATCTAGCAGTGTCATTGCATGTCTATACTTCTCATGAACCACACCCAGTGTCATTGCATGTCTGTTCCTCTAAACAAACCACACATAGATCCACCAGTGTCATTGCATGTGGTCATTGCACGTGTGTTCTTCTAAACAAACCACACATGGATCCACTAGTATCATTGTATGTCTGTTCTTTTCATGAACCACACCTAGTGTCATTGCATGTCATTTCTTCTCACAAACCACATAGGGAAACACCAGTGTCATTGCATGTCTGTTTTTCTCATGAACCACATCCAGAGTCATTGCATGTCTTTTCTTCTCACAAACCACATAAGGATACACCAGTATCATTGGATGTATGTTCTTTTCATGAACCACACACAGTATCATTGGATGTCTGTTCTTTTTAAAAACCACATAAGGATCCACCAGTGTCATTGGATGTGTGTTCTTTTCATGAACCAGACTAACGGTCATTGCATGTGTGTTCTTCTCACAAACCACACACGGATGCACCAGTGTCATTGGATGTGTGTTATTTTCATGAACCACACATGGATCCACCCAGTGTTATTGCATGTCAGTTCTTCTCACAAACCACATAAGGATCCAGAAGTGTCATTGCATGTCTGTTCTTTTCATGAACCACACCCAGTGTCATTGCATGTCTGTTCCTCTAAACAAACCACATAAGGATACACCAGTGTCATTGCATGTGTGTTCTTATAAACAAACCACACATGGATCCACCAGTGTCATTGGATGTGTGTTCTTTTCATGAACGACACACCATGTCAACTGATGTCTATTCTTCATACAAACCACATAAGGATCCACCAGTGTCATTGGATGTGTGTTCTTTTCATGAACCACACAGTGTTAAGTGATGTTTGTTCTTTTCATAAACCACATAAGGATCCACCAGTGTCATTGGATGTGTGTTCTTTTCATGAACCACACCAAGTATCATTGGATGTGTGTTCTTCTCACAAACCACACATGGATCCACCAGTGTCATTGGATGTGTGTTCTTTGTATGAACCACACATGGATCCACCCAGTGTGATTGCATATCAGTTCTTCTCACAAACCACACATGGATCCACTAGTGTCATTGCATGTCTGTTCTTTTCATGAACCACACCAAGTGTCATTGCATGTCTATTCGTCTAAACAAACCACATAAGGATACACAAGTGTCATTGCATGTGTGTTCTTCTAAACAAACCACACATGGAACCACCAGTGTCATTGGATGTGTGTTCTTTTCATGAACCACACACCGTGTCAACTGATGTCTATTCTTCTCACAAACCACATAAGGATCCACCAGTTTCATTGGATGTGTGTTCTTCTCATGAACCACACCTAGTGTCATTGGATGTGTGTTCTTCTCACAAACTACACATGGATCCACCAGTGTCATTGCATGTCTGTTCTTTTCACAAACCACATACTGATACACCAGTGTCATTGCATGTCTGTTCTTCTCATGAACCACATCCAGAGTCATCGCATGTCTGTTCTTCTCACAAACCACATAAGGATACACCAGTGTCATTGCATGTCTGTTCTTCTCATGAACCACATCTAGAGTCATTGCATGTCTGTTCTTCTCACAAACCACATAAGGATCCACCAGTGTCATTAGATGTGTGTTGTTTTCATGAACCACACACAGTGTCATTGAATTTCTGTTCTTTTCATAAACCACATAAGGATCCACCAGTGTTATTGGATGTGTGTTCTTTTCATGAACCACACCTAGTGTCATTGCATGTGTGTTCTTCTCACAAACCACACATGGATCCACCAGTGTCATTGCATGTTTGTTCTTTTCATGAACCACATATGGATCCACCCAGTGTGATTGCATGTGTGTTTTTCTCATGAACCACAGCTAGAGTCATCACATGTCTGTTATTCTCACAAACCACATAAGGATCCAGCGGTGTCATTGGATGTGTGTTCTTTTCATGAACCACACCCAGTGGCATTGGATGTGTGTTCTTCTCACAAACCACACATGGATCCACCAATGTCATTGCATGTCTGTTCTTTTCATGAACCACACATGGATCCACCTAGTGTGATTGCATGTCAGTTCCTCTAAACGGTGGCCGTTAGACCGAGTCTTCTAGAAGGCACGCCCTAACACAGTTGTTCTGCTTGACGATTGTTATATCCCGTTCGATCGATTGGGATGGTCTTCGTGAGAGCGATCCGCGAGTAGGCTGTTGTGCGGCATGATTGGCCATGCTTGCTCTAGACAAACTGGCAACACCGGGCGCTCCCCTATTGTGATTATCACGACTCACAAGTTCAGTGGGCCATATCCCAGTGTCACGTCCCCATTACTTCTCTTCCTCCCCGTACTTCTCTTCCTTCCCCTCGAAGCCACTTTCCCCACTTCACTCCCATCCTGCCGTAGCTGCAAGTCGACGGTGCCTCCATCCCAATCCCCTCTCCGGCAGCCACCCCCCTCCCCTCTCGCCATGGGTTCAAGGGGAGACGGCGAGGAAACTTGTCTTGACGACTGGGACGGTGATTTCGATGTGAGTCATGTCATCTCTATCTCTATCATCTATGGCCAGTTATCTATTTTTTGAGCAAGATCTACTCTGTTTACTCATATGCGTATGATGTGTTAGGCCAACCAGACGATGGATGACTCCGACTATCACGATTTAGCGGATGAAGACAGTCCTCTTCTATGTAAGCATGGATATGTGCCTGCTAAATTTGTAGCGTTCGAAGGACGAAACGTAGGCAGGATGTTTCTACAGTGTCAAGGACATCGTGCAATGATGCAAGGCGGAAGTTGCGGTGTTGTCAAATGGGTAGATCTAGAGTGGCCCAAATCGATGCAGAAAACGCTAGACAAACTATGGGATATGACTATTGTGTTGAAAGAATCCGTAGTCAGGTCACTTCTTGACAGTGTTGAGATGAAGCTATGGGACCCAGTTGACACGACCAAGCTTAAGCGAGATCTCATGAGGGTGCACGAAAAGGTTAGCAAATTCGAGAAGGAGAGGGACGCGGCGTTGGCCCTGAAGGATAAAGCAGAGCAAGAACTAACTCAAGCAAGGAATGGTCTTCACCAGAACAAAGTCCTGCAGTTCACAACTACGAGTATTGACAAGTGCATGAAGAAAAATGTAGTGAAACAATTGAAGCTGTGCAAGGAAGATGCTAAAAGGAAGGAGTAGACAATTCGATCCTTGCTCTCGCAGGAAGATGCGATTCGGCCTAAGATTAGGAAGATCAAGGAAATGTGTGATAACTAGTTCTATTTAGCTTGAGCTTCGCCCCTTTTTAAGTTGTAATAGTAGTACTTGTTGACCTAGCGGTCTAAACTAGTGGTCCTGGATTCCTAGGAGGAAAAAATTGGTCTCTCATTAGTCTGTCTTAACCCTGCATTACTTCCTTTTGTTTTATCATGGTGGTATTCTGACATTGGTGGTTTGGTTAAACGTAATCTACTTGTATTATGCCGCATGCAAATGGCACAGCCACAATTTATAAAGTGGAAGCACGTACACCCGGTTAATGGAGATCTGGGAGCTTCGTTAGACGCAGGGGATGCAGGAGCAGGGCGGCGGTGAGATAGACAGGCTCAAGCATCTGGGCATTATCGGTTGCAATTGTTGTTTATGTTGCCACGTAGTTGTGCAACATCTGAAAAAAGTTGCTGCTTCGTGCAGTGTGGCAGCTCAAATAATTTATTTCTGTGCCACTTACATTCCATCGAATTTGGAGACCTTCTGCCCCTCAGCAATCGTGGAACCGTTGCTGCGTGTTTTCAGATAGCAGTGGCACAATCACAATTTCGGATTCAACTACTAACTAGGGCGTTTCAAAACCCTAAGTCGCGGTACATTTTACTCAGAGAACGTGGGTAGATTGTTTCGCCCAGCAACGTGCCACACAAAGAGCTCCAGAATTTAACAGAATTACATATATATCTTCAAGTTCAACACATTACTATGCATCTTCATTGCCAGCAGCCTTCTTCCGCAGCTTGGGTGCCAAGCCTTCACGTCCACTGGCTTCTTCATTTCCTGCCTTCTTGCTCTTCCTCGGTGCCAATTTTCTTAGCTTCACGTACTCTACATTGTCGGGACAATGGGCACCAGAATCGTGTCCAACATCGTATTTCCACTCGTTTTTAATTTCTTCGGGCAGCAAAATGAGTGACCCGGTAGTCATGTTTCTAACCTTGCGGCGCTTCCTATCAAAGAAACAAGACTGTTGCATAACTTCCCAATATCTACAGAGTAAATAAAACAAAAATTACAATTCAGCACAAACATGCGAACCCCAACAGACCTTTGCTTACCAGGAGCTAATTGGGTTTGAGCAACCACCCTTTCCAAGAATAGAAGGGCGACTCCCAGTTGCAGCAGCTTCCACATCCAGTACATCAAATTTCAGCTCAAACATGGCAGCTGAAGCATACCTTTTCATCAACCCAATTAGCTGACTGTCACATGTTAGAGGAACCATGATGCCACGTTCATCCATGAAGCTGAACTTTGCAGTCTGCTTCGGCCATAATTCATCATGATTATGCAGAGCAGCAACCATACCAGATATATTGCACATTTGCGCAGGCGCTTCTTCCATCGTGATACAATAGTGTCCATACCACTTGCCCTTAGAGTCGTACCTATAGAGGACTACCATAACCAGGTAAGGGGGTCCGCGGAGATCCCACTTGACAGAAAACTGTGGACAAAATATGTTTGTCAGCGTTGGGCTAACAAACAATTTGAGGTTTAGTAGCCAGCTAGCAGTTATAATTAGTGCGAATAGCAAAGAGAAGGGTAGCTCACCCGCTTGTAGCCAGAACTTCTTCTTCCTTAATAGTAGGATCTTCCATCCTCCGAGCTGCTCGGCTCGTCGGCGGCAGAGGCGGGCTAGAGCCTCGCAACGGCGGCTACGGAATGCGCCATTGGAGCTCGGGATCAGCGACTGGGCACAGCAACTGGGTGCAACAACTTGGCGCCGGAAGTCAAAGGTCCGAAGGGATCGTCCTACCTGGAGGGTGGATTCCGACGTCGTCGGTGCTAGGGGAAAGGTGGGAATGGATTTGTGAAATTGATCAACGCATCCAATCCACTTAGCTACTCGATTTGCCTAAGAGGTTGCCGCGTTGGCGCTCACGTCACGGACAGATGACCGACATGAGGGTCCCGACCGTGTAATTCATGGGGCAGTTTAACGGAATGTTTGAATTTCGCAGGGGTGAGATGAGTTTGCCTCAAAATGGCCCCTCTCAGTAGTTGGCGGCCCAACTTTTCGAAACGCGGCAATTTCAGGCAACTTAGGTACCGCCATGCCCTGGCCTGTGAACTTTGGTACCGCAGACGAACAGCCCCCCAGAGAGGCCTATAACCCATGCAATATTGGCATGGGCCCATGATGACCCACAAGTATAGGGGGTGTATCGCAGTATTTTCGAGGGAAGTGAAACCCAATTTATTGATTCGACACAAGGGGAGCCAAAAAATATTTATAAGCCTTAACAACTGAGTTGTCAATTCAGCTGCACCTAGAAACAATCTCGCTCACAGTAGTTTATCAGTAGCAATAGTTCTGTAGTAGGAATAGCAAAGTAACAGCAGTAGTAAAGCAAAGACAGTAGTAACAAAAGCAGTAAATTGTGGTATTCGAGTGCGGGAGGCATAGGGATGGATGGATGGGCGTTGCATGGACAAGACAATTCACATAGCAATCAAAACATAGGGCAATTGCAGATAAATAAGATAAAGCATCCAAGTACTAGACAATCCTAGGCATGTGTTCCATATATAGTCATACATGCTCACAATGAGAACTTGCACAACATCTTTTGTCCTGCCAGCCCGTTTGCAGCGGGGCCTCTAGGGAACTACTGGCAATTAAGGTGCTCCTTTTAATAGAGCACCGGAGCAAAGCATTAACACTCTGTGAACACATGTGATCCTCACATCAAAGCCATTCCCTTCCGGTTATCCCGATTTCTGTCACTTCGGGGCCATAGGTTCCAGACAACAACATGTGTATACAACTTGTAGATAAGACCAAGAACAATACTATTATAATGAATCAATAATAAGTTCAGATCTAAAATCATGGCACTCGGGCCCTAGTGACAAGCATTAAGCACAACAAGTCGCAACAAAGTCATAAAGCACTAATAAAAGATACTAGGCACCATGCCCTAACAATCTCATGCCATTACATGAACGATCTCATCCAATCCCTACCATCCCCATAGCCTACAACAGGGGATTACTCACTCATAGATGGGGGAAACATGGATGGTCGATGGAGAAGCGATGGTGATGATGATGGCGATGATCTCCTCCAATTCCCCATCCCGGCAGGGTGCCAGAACGGAGTTTCTGGTGCTGTTTCATGGAATCTGGTGGTGGCAGTGGAGCGGAACTCCTTCGGGAAAAACGTCGAACCCCCCAAAGTTTTTAGGTCAGAAGGCTCCTTATAGGCAAAGAGAGAGGCCAAGGGGGTGCCTAGGGGGCCCACACCACCGCCTGGCGCAGCCTGGCCTGGCCCGCGCCACCAGGTGGTGTGGCCACCCCCTGGCTCTTCTCCGTCTCGTATTCAACTACTGACTCGGGCGTTTCCAAACCCTAAGTCGCGGTACATTTTACTCAGAGAACGTGGGTAGATTGTTTCGCCCAGCAAAGTATCACACACAGAGCTCCAGAGCCGAATTACATATATAGGTTCAAGTTCAACACATTACTATGCATATTCATTGCCAGCAGCCTTCTTCCGCAGCCTGGGTACAAGCCTTCACATCCACTGGCTTCTTCATTTCCTTCCTTCTTCCTCTTCCTCGGTGCCAATTTTCTTAGCTTCACGTACTCTGCATCGCTGGGACAATGGGCACCAGAATCGTGTCCAACATCATCTTTCTACTCGTTTTTAATTTCTTCAGGCAGCAAAATGACTGACCCGACAGTAATGTTTCTAACCTTGTGGTGCTTCTTGTCAAAGAAACAAGACTGTTGCATAACTGCCCAATATCTACAGAGTAAATAAAACAAAAATTACAATTCAGCAGAAACATGCGAACCCCAAGAGACTTTTGCTTACCAGGAGCTAATTGGGTTCGAGCAACCACCCTGTCCAAGAATAGAGGGGCGACTCCTAGTTGCAGCAGCTTCCACATCCAGTACATCACAATTCAGCTCAAACATGCAAGCCGAAGCATACCTTTTCATCAACCCAATTAGCTGACTATCACACGTTAGAGGAACCATGATGCCACGTTCATCCATGAAGCTGAACTTTGCAGTCTTCTTCGGCCATAATTTATCATGATTACGCAGAGCAGCAACCATACGAGATATAGTGCAGATCTATGCAGGCGCTTCTTTCATCGTGATACAATGGTGTCCATACCACTTGCCCTTAGAGTCGTACCTGAAGAGGACTACCGTAACCAGGTAAGGGTGGTCCACGAAGATTCCACTTGATAGAAAACTATGGACAAAATATGTTTGTCAGCGTTGGGATAACAAACAATTTTAGGTTCAGTAGCTAGCTAGCAATTATAATTAGTGCGAATAGCAAAGATAAGGGTAGCTCACCCGCTTGTAGCCAGAACTTCTTCTTCCTTGGTAGTAGGATCTGCCATCCTCCGAGCTCCTTGGCTCGTCGGCGGCGGAGGCGGGCTAGAGCCTCGCAACGGCGGCTATGGCATGCACCATTGGAGCTCGGGATCAACGACTAGGCGCATCAACTTGGCGCCGGAAGTGAAATGTCCGAAGGGATCGTCCTGCCTGGAGGGTGGATTCCGACGCCGCCAGTGCTAGGGGAAAGGTGGGAATGGATTTGTGAAATTGGTCAACGCATCCAATCCACTTAGTTCCTAGATTTGCCTAAGAGGTTGCCGCGTTGGTGCTTGCGTCACGGACAGATGACCGACATGAGGGTCCCGACCGTCTACTTCACGGGGCAGTTTCACGGAATGTTTGAATTTGGCAGGGGTGAGATGAGTTTGCATCGAAATGGCCCCTCTCGGTAGTTGGCGGCCCAACATTTCGAAACATGGCAATTTCAGGCAACCTAGGTACCGCCATGCGCTCGCCCAGGAACTTTGGTACCGCAGACGAACAGGCCCCTAGAGTATATCTATCCGTCATCGGGATGGACAAATTCCACTCTTAATCCATGAGCCTCAACATAATACCTTCGGAGTATCTGAACCCACCTTTATAGTCACCCTTTTACGGTGTGACGTTTGATGTTATCAAGTCACTCTTTCGGTGTTAGCAATTAACATGATCTCATAGTCTAAGGACTAAGATTACTTCGTATGATGTTATAGCAATATAAACACAATGACTTTGATCGTAATGTTATACTTCAGATGAATGTTCATCACATCATTCACCAATGTTGTGACCTCGTTATTAACAACATCCAATGTCCATGATCAGGAAACCTTGATCATCTTGTTAATCAACAAGATAGTTTATAGAGAGGCATAACTAGGAACTTTCTATTTGTTTATTAAACACACATGTATTAAGGTTTCCATATTAATAAAATTATAGCATGCAAAATAAATATCTATCATATACTTGGAATACGATAATAACAACTTTATTATTGCCTCTCAAGGCATATTCCCTTCAAAAAATTTGTTAACATGGTCTAGATAAATGATGGAGAAGATTCTAGAATGATGGAGAAGTGTGATTTGAGATTTATGCATAGCGTTCATTGTGCTAAATACTATCAAAAGAATCTTCTAGATGCTAGAATGGAAAAGAAGATCCAATGGCTAGAAATGTTGGGATTCACGAGTCTTGATCCAACGGTCAATATTCAAATTTATTCGTACACTATATAGTGGTAAGATAAGATGTAGTAGCGCCGCCTTATTATTTGAAGGGATATAAACATGGACAAAGAAAGTCTTTTTAAGGAGAAAAATTCGTAAGTTATAGTAATACGGTTTAACGTCTCTAGGGCATGAAGTGTTTCTTGCGTAGTAGCAAGGCATGCCATTGACCTCTTCCAAGGTCTCGACTTCGAATCCTAGGCAAGCTCTTTGTCTTTTTGTAGATTAACATTTTTTATACTCTGAGGCTGACATCTGGGACCCAGATAAATGCCTGCTACATCTAGCAATATAGCCAAGGTCAAAACAGCTGACTTGACCTGAAAAGACATTCCAACATACACACGCCTCTTTCAAATAGAGGCTGATATCTAGGACCCAACATAGACACGTTTCCTACATAAGGGAGGCTGACATCTAGGACCTAGCAACAGACCAATGTCAAAATAGCGGACGCGGCTGAAAAAAAGTCATCACGTGCATGCTTCATTTACAGAGAGGCTGACACATGGGACCCAGTAGAGTGACCTTATAGAGATGCTGCATTGGGCAACATTGCAAATTTCGAAACAGGGAGGCACAAGCGAGAAAAATTCTAGCATGCACACATTTCTTCTGATGAGAGACTAGGATGGAGGACCCAACAACCTGAATAAATGGCTGATGCAGCGAGCAAGGTTATCAAGTTCGACCCGAAAAAATAGCCCAACATACACATGCCTTTTCGGAGTCAGGGAACTGTTTTTTTGAGTGGAGGGTCAGGGAACCACTAAGAACAGGCCAGTAAAATTTGAGAAAGGATCCCATGGATCAT
This sequence comes from Avena eriantha, assembly GCA_910589775.1. Lineage (NCBI taxonomy): Eukaryota > Viridiplantae > Streptophyta > Magnoliopsida > Poales > Poaceae > Avena > Avena eriantha. The sequence continues at coordinate 232,164,454 of OU342740.1, read as the reverse complement.
AGGCAAGAACATTTCAATTCGGCCTTTTTAGGGTCAAGGGACAGCTCAGCACGACCAAGTGAAATTTAAGAAAGGAGCCCATAGAGTATAGTGCATGTAGATGGACCATGTAGAATAGCCCAAAATATTTTTTATTCGTCCCTTTGAGCACTGTCCCCCACCTCTTAATAAAAAATCCGCCTCCACCTCTTAAAAACACTCCGCCCTACCCATATTTTTAAGAAACTAGTCCATTATGTGGCATTAATAAAAATTTAAATGCCAGGAGCGCTGCCCCTTTTATTTTAAAAATATAAACATGGACACACAAAGTCTTTTTTAAAAGATTAATACATAAATTTTTTTGAGATCGGTTAATACATAAAACTTGAAGGTACTAAGGAATGTTTAATAATATATTTTCTATAAATATCTTTCGAGTAGTGGCAACACACACAATTTAAATATATTGTATGTTTTGAGTTACATTTTTATTCTACTGTAGTAATATTGCATTACGGAGAGACTGACATCACAGACGCACCGGCCTGCAGCATCCCTTGAATTGATTGGTCGGGTTTGAAAAAAATTTAAATACTTGTACAAATAGTCTGGCATCAGGGACCCACCTGGCAGAACATGCAAGGAAGCATTAGAGACCCACAAGCCATAACATATCAGAGAGGATGACATGGGGGGCCGAGTAGCAAGACCATACACGGCTGCCGCATCGAGCAACGTTGCAAATCTAAAAACATCGGACGCTGCCAAAAAAGGTCCATCATACACACATTTCATTTAAAGATAGACCGACATATGAGTTCCACCAGCGCGACCTTATACAGGTGCATGATACATTGCAAATGTATCTCTAATATTTGATGTTCCATGCTTCGTTTTATCCACTTTCTTGTGTTTTGTTCCAACTTTGGAGTACTTTTCATATGATTTCTGGACTAACCTATTAACAAGAGCCACAGTGCCAGCTGCCTGTTTTCTACTGTTTTTGGTTCCAGGAAAGTCAGAAAATGAATATTCTCGGAATTGGACGGGACAAAAGCCAAAGTGCCTATTTTTCCGGAAGACATCAAGTGCGAGAATACGAGACGGAGAAGGGCCAGGGGCCGGCCACACCACCTGGCCGCGCGGCCAGGCTAGGCCCACGCCAGGGGGTGGTGTGGTGGCTCTTGGCACCCCCTCGGCCTCTCCTTCCGCCTATATATTTCCCTTGGGACGAAAACCCTAAGTACCCGATCAAAAATCCACGAAAGAGGTTGTAGCCGCCGTCGTCTCCATCCCTAGATCGGGAGGGATCTGAAGCTCTTCCTGGCACCGTGCTGGAGAGTGGAATTCACCCTGGAGGCCTTCTTCATCACCATGCAAGCCTCCGGTGTGATGGGTGAGTAGTTCATCCTTGGACTACGGATCCATGTAGTAGCTAGTTGGCTGGTTCTCCTCCTTTATGCTTTCATGTTTAGATCTTGTGAGCTCCGTTCATGATCAAGATCATCTATTTGTAATTCTGCATGTTGTGTTTGCGGGGATCCGATGGATATTGAGATGCTATTTCAGATTTATTATTGATTCTATCATGTCTTAATATTTGTGATCTTGCATGCTTTCCGTTGTTAGTAGCTATCTTGGCCAAGTAGATGCTAGCAACTCCAAGAGTTAGTATTTATGCTCGATAGTGGGTTCATGCCTCTCGTAATATGGGGAAGTGACATAAATTTCTAAGGTACTAGAAGTGTTGTTGCTACTAGGGAGAAAAGAACAATCCTTTGTTCATAGAACAATCGTATTGTTTACTTTACACGCAGTCCGTAAAGCAATAATCTGTTGCTTGCGACTTAATACTGGAGGGGGGTCGGATGATAACCTGAAGGTGGATTATTAGTCATAGATGCAGTTGGATGGCGGTCTATGTATAATGTTGTAATGCCCAATCAAGTCTCAAAGGAGTCAAGATGATTAGTATATGCATGTATTGCTTTCTCGGTGTTTGTCAATTTCCCCGCTATAATTTGTTCACCCAGCATGTTATCTATCTTAAGGAGAGCCACCTCTAGTGAAATATGGATCCTGGTCCTTTTTCTTTACATACAATCTTCAACTGTTTACTGCTTTGTGTTTACTTTCTAGAAACTTTTTACTTCTTTCCATTCGATACGTTTAATCCTTTGTTTTCCGCAAAACACGGTGAGATTGACAACCTCATCGCAAGTTGGGGACAAAGTTCTGTGGTTGTGTTGTGCAGGTCTCCACGTTGCTACTAGCACCGGTAGTGCGCCCTACCAAAGCTTATCTAGTAACACCATTGGGGCGTTTTCTTGCTCCTACTGGTTCGATTAAACCTTGGTTTCATAACTGAGGGTAACTTGCTGCTGTGCTCATCATACCTTCCTCTTGGGGTTCCCAACGAGCTCTACATCAACACTGCCATCAAGCATTTTTCTGAGCGCCATGCATTGAGCCATCAAGTGACTTTCTGGCGCCGTTACGGGGGAGTCAAGGACATCTTCACAAGGGGAGTCCCTCATAACCAATCTCTTTACTTTGTTATTTTTGTTTTGCTTAGTTTATTTTTGCTTTGTTTGCTTGTTTTGTTCTTCAAAAACACAAAAAAAATAGTTTTACTAGTTTGCTTTCTTATTTCAAAAAGACAAAAAAATTAGTTTTACTTGTTTGCTTTCTTATTCAAAAACACACAAAAATTAAGTCTCCTTTAGTAGTCACCTCTCCCTTAGCTCACCATGTTGATCCCTACATTCACCCTGAAAGACCTTCCAATTGGTAGTGGTTCTATAATTGGGAAAGATAACACTCAAAAATTCCTTAATCATGCTAGGAAGCATGAAGATACTGAGGATAGATCCCCTGTAGAACTTGCTCCAAACTATGAGATTGCTGCAGCTTCTTTAATTCACATGTTAGAAGCTAGGTTTTTTAACCTCAACCCCTTAATGCAAATAATGTTTCTTAAGCTTAAAGAAATTGAGGACCCTGAAAAGAGGGATTTTATTCTAGAAACTTTGTTTAAGGAGTTCTATGATGTTGCCAAGGAAGCTAGAAAAGTTTTTGAACGTTTCAATATGCTAGGCTCATGTGTAGATGTTGTTGGTACATGAGAAAAGATGAACAAAACCGAACCTAATGGGGAGGAACCTAAGATACCAATACCCTTTAAACTAGTAGCAATACATGATGCCATAGAAAAGAATCTTGATTGGATTGTTCTTGCAAACCCTTTTGATGAGAATAGTGAACCCAAGAGCATTGAGAGAGGATCCTCTAGAACTTATTTGGATGATATACCTTGCCTTATTGAAAATATTTCTGGTATTGATCTTAATGCTTCTTCATTTGAGAACACTTGATTCTTGCTTTGCTTCTTATGTCTAACTTAAAGGCGTTAAAGAAAAGTACTTTTTGGGAGATAACCTAAAAGTTTTAGATGAGTATTGGAAGTTATTACCTCTGTAATAACCTCTCCTTATCCTTTTTATTTTCCTTTTGTGCCAAAAGTAACCTCTAATGAGAGTGAAGTAATGATTGAGAAAGTTGTTGTCCCAAAACAGATTTCTGTGCTTCACCGTAAACATTCGTGAGAGAGCTCTGTATGTCGGATTGAGCTGTAATTTGTTTTACCTCTGCCCCAGGTTGTTATCTAACTTTAGTTAGTTTAACACTTTTTTATTTGAGAAACATAAGGACTTCGAAAAAATTCGTCTTTACCTGCTGGTCTGTTTTGACAGATTTCTGCCATTTTCTGCATTTGCTTCTTGTTGGTTCCTTCTTGAGTTCTTTTGGGGAATTGAGCTTTTTGAGGGAAGTGCTACAGTAGCTAGTGTTCTAATGGAAGTTTATTTGGTGTTAGAACTGAACCTTAAGACTTATTTATCTTAAGTGCACTAATGTTTGTAATAAAGATTGTGTGAAGTTTTGTATGAAGGAAAAAATTTCAGGTGTATGGAAGGAATGAGTAATGAGATGAAGAATGGACTAAAGCTCAAGCTTGGGGATTCCAAGAGTGTCACCCCAAGTAATATCCAAGAAGTACAAGCGTCAAAGCTTGGGGATGCCCAAGGCATCCCCTTCTTCATCAATAAAAATCCCAGGTTTCTTCCAAACGCTTCATTTTTATTGTTTCATGCACAGTTGTGTTTTTCTTGGAGCGTCTTGTTTTTTGTTTTCGTTTTGGTTTTCGTTTTCTTTGGTTTGCTTAGTTTTCGGAATAAATTGGTTGGACCTCCTCTTTCATACGTTGGTTGGCAAATAGTTCGGTTTGGTTTGGAAAAGAGTAGGAAAGTTCATGCTTATGTGGTAAAAAGAGCTCGTTTTTGACTGTGGCCTATGCTTTGTCATGCCATGCTTGATACTGTTTTGGCTTTATGCTTATTATTCTTTGTTGTAGCATGACTTGTTATAAACAATTGAGATTGCTTAATGTGCCTTGGATGAATCATGCGTTGTTTTAGCATATTAAAGCATAGTATAGTGGTATTCTCCTTTGATGCTTTATTTGGGTTGACTTGGCGCATGCTCACACCATGTTATGACTATCTCAAGTCACCATAGCCTTTATGATCCTTTAGTTTTCAACTTGTAGTATCACTTTATGCTTTGATCAATGATGTTTTGTCGCTCTGCATGATTATGGCCATTATTGCTCTCTTAGTTTGTCGCTCCTAGTCTTTTGCTAGCCTCCACAACCAAGTATGAGTTCCGCTCATGCATCCAACTCCCTAAACCAAGTTATTTCAAAGATTCCACCATACCTACCTACTAGCTTATGCTATTCTAAGTATATTCATGCTTTTGTTTACCTTCCAAATTAAACTTGTTATGAGAAAACTAGTGATTAAAGCTCTCATGAACTTGATGGCACACTTTACTTTACTTGCCTCTAATAAACTTGAACCATTGGGTCCTTCTTTGTTGTGTATATGCTTGCGCTTTATAAGTTAAAATTAGCAGAACCATGTACCATGGGGAACGCTTTCAACATTGCACTTGTACTTTGTACCCCGTTGATATCATGTTCTTTTGCTTACGGATCCCGACGGTGTGAAATAAAAGTGGAACTTGTAAGATCATGGAGTTTGTACGTGTGTTAGAGAAACTCCTGGGCCGCTAGCCTAAGCCATGCCTAATCATGGTGGAAACTTGCAGCATCACCATAATGAGCACTCTATGAAGCATCCTCAATAAAAACCTATGCAAATAACAAATAAAAATATCGCTGAGATGCTCATTGTCTGCTTGCCTTGTCATTTTGATTATGGGAAAGCTCCCGTATCATGTGCAAGGGGTACCCCATTGGCGGTTCTTAATGATACACATGTACTTACAATGACAAGAGCTTACTCGTGACTGAAGTTGAGTACCATGAGGATCGGTCTTCGTAAGTAAGGGGCATGAGATTTCGGTTTATAACTTGTCAAGCATATCCTCTTAGTTGTGTCACTTTAACCTTAAACACTTCAAGATGCTTATGATAAGGGCAATGAGAGCTGAAATCTACAAGTACCATAATTTTTGGAAGCTCTTTATGAGACTTGAATCCCTACTTCCTGCTATGAAGGCCTTTCTTCCACCATTACATTGAGTCTCCACCTTCTATCTTTATGCACCTACTTTGAGAGCATAGTGGCCATTCTTAGTTCTATGTGCATTGTCACAAGACTAGTTGATTGGTGCAGACTTTGATATTGCTTGTTTTAAACTATTGTATCTAGTCACTCTTATGAACTTAGAAGGTGTCCTATGCATTTATATTTGCTACTCTATTGAGGGACAAGCTGAATACTATTATGCTATGTTTTCTTTATGTGAAACAAACAAACGTCTTGCAAAGCATTGTTATTCATGAATCTTTTGTTTGTGCCTTTTCATGTTGCATCATAGTTTCTTTGCTTATTGCTAGAACTTTGTCTTTCATGTTATGATTGAAGTACTATGATCCCAACTTTGAATGTTTTACAAATACCTTAATCAAGTCTTTGATGGTGCATGTCACCTCAAAAATTATTCTTTCTTTTTATCACTTACCTACTCGAGGACAAGCAGGAGTTAAGTTTGGGGATGTTGATACATTGCAAATGTATCTATAGTTTTTGATGTTCCATGCTTGGTCTTATCCACTTTCTTGTGTTTTGTTCCAACTTTGGAGTACTTTTCATATGATTTCTTGGACTAACCTATTAACAAGAGCCACAGTGCCAGCTGCCTGTTTTCTAATGTTTTTGGTTCCAGGAAAGTCAGAAAATGAATATTCTCGGAATTGGACGGGACAAAAGCTAAAGTGCCTATTTTTCCGGAAGACATCAAGTGCCAGAATACGAGACGGAGAAGGGCTAGGGGCCGGCCACACCACCTGGCCACGCGGCCAGGCTAGGCCCACGCCAGGGGGTGGTGTGGTGGCTCCCGGCACCCCCTCGGCCTCTCCTTCCGCCTATATATTGCCCTCGGGACGAAAACCCTAAGTACCCGATCAAAAATCCACGAAAGAGGCTGTAGCCGCCGTCGTCTCCATCCCTAGATCGGGAGGGATCTGAAGCTCTTCCCGGCACCGTGCCGGAGAGGGGAATTCACCTTGGAGGCCTTCTTCATCACCATGCAAGCCTCCGGTGTGATGGGTGAGTAGTTCATCCTTGGACTACGGATCCATGTAGTAGCTAGTTGGCTGGTTCTCCTCCTTTATGCTTTCATGTTTAGATCTTGTGAGCTCCGTTCATGATCAAGATCATCTATTTGTAATTCTGCATGTTGTGTTTGCGGGGATCCGATGGATATTGAGATGCTATTTCAGATTTATTATTGATTCTATCATGTCTTAATATTTGTGATCTTGCATGCTTTCCGTTGTTAGTAGCTATCTTGGCCAAGTAGATGCTAGCAACTCCAAGAGTTAGTATTTATGCTCGATAGTGGGTTCATGCCTCTAGTAATCTGGGGAAGTGACAGAAATCTCTAAGGTACTAGATGTGTTGTTGCTACTAGGGAGAAAACAACAATCCTTTGTTCATAGAACAATCGTATTGTTTACTTTACACGCAGTTCATAAAGCAATAATCTGTTGCTTGCAACTTAATACTAGAGGGGGTTCGGATGATAACCTAAAGGTGGATTATTAGTCATAGATGCAGTTGGATGGCGGTCTATGTATAATGTTGTAATGCCCAATAAAGTCTCAAAGGAGTCAAGATGATTAGTATATGCATGTATTGCTTTCTCGGTGTTTGTCAATTGCCCCGCTGTAATTTGTTCACCCAGCATGTTATCTATCTTAAGGAGAGCCACCTCTAGTGAACTATGGATCCCGGTCCTTTTTATTTACATACAATCTTCAATTGTTTACTGCTTTGTGTTTACTTTCTGCAAACTTTTTACTTCTTTCCATTCGATACGTTTAATCCTTTGTTTTCCGCAAAACACGGTGAGATTGACAACCTCATCGCAAGTTGGGGACAACGTTCTGTGGTTGTGTTGTGCAGGTCTCCACGTTGCTACTAGCACCGGTACTGCGCCCTGCCAAAGCACAGCTAGTAACACCTTTGGGCTGTTTCCTTGCTCCTACTGGTTCGATTAAACCTTGGTTTCATAACTGAGGGAAACTTGTTGCTGTGCTCATCATACCTTCCTCTTGGGGTTCCCAACGAGCTCTACATCAACACCGCCATCAAGCACTTTTCTGGGCGCCGCGCATTGAGCCATCAGTGCTATATCGAGCAACGTTGCCAAGTTCAAAACAGGGAGGCACGAGCAAGAAAAAAGTCCATCATGCACACATTTCGTCTAATGATAGGCTGACATCGGGGGACCCAATAGCCTGAAAATGGTTGATGGAGCGAGCAACGCTATCAAGTTCGAAACACAAAGGCGCAAGTGAAGAAAAAGTCATCATACAACCGATCCTTCTAATGGGAGGCTATCATGTGGGACCTAGCTATGTGACCACGGCAGATTCGTCGAGCAACACTATCTAGTTCGGAACAGGGTAGCACTAGAGAAGAAAAATCTATCATACCCACGATTCTTCTAATTCTTCTAATGTGAGGCAGACATAAGGAACCCACCAGCACAACTGATGCAGTGAGCAACACTATCATGTTTGGAACATGGAGGTGCAATCAAGGGGAAAAATTCCATCATACACATGTTTCTTCTAATAAGAGGAGGACATGTGGGGTCCAGCAGTGTGATTAAACGATAGATGCATCGAGCAGCGCTAGCAAGTTTTGAACAGGGAAGGGGAAAATTCCATCATACACATGATTCTTCTAATGAGAGGCAAACATGTGGGACCTAGCAGCCTGACAAAATGGCAGACACATTGAGCAACGTTATCGAGTTCAAATCAGGGAGGCTTGACCGAAAAGTAAGGCCCACTAGAGACACTGACATTTGGGACCCATACTCCTCAAAAGACTTCAGCGAGTCAACATTGTGCGAGGAAACAAAATTCTTGCTTCTGCCACGCGCCAGCCGAGCTTCCTCCACATTTTTAGCGGTTTCGTCGTAGTAGAGGGCTACGAAACTGGAAAAAAGTTTTCCATCAGCCACGGTAGAGCCCAGAAATTCGTCGCGGAATACGCGCCTTCTACGATGACCGTCGGGCCAAGTCGTTGTGTAAGGAAACATTTCTTGTAGTGTAGGAAGATATGACAAGGAAAAAATTGCAGTTGAGTACATGACTATGCTGCAGTATGAAACATTGGCTACTACAAATGAGTGGGACTTTGTTGCTAAGGTTGTACCTCGGCTAAGGTTGTTCTATGAGATAACTACCTTGTTCTCAGACACCAATTCTGTCACTGCCAATGTGTACTTTTCTAAGATATGTGAAATCAAGATGAACATTAGGCAGTGGGCAACCTTTAGCGATTTGGTTATCCAAGAAATGAGCAATAACATGGCAGAAAAATTTGATAAATACTAGAAAGATATCCAAGGGTTGATTGGCATAGCTACACTACTTGACACGATATATAAGCGGCGAATGTTGGTTGCATGTTTTGCAATGCTCCATGGCCTTGAGCCATCCTCTTATGAATGTATTGAAAAGGTTGATTGTGTAGTTGCTAATCTCCATCGGTTGATCGAGGAGTATGAAGTGGAAGGAGATGGAAATCAACCAGCTAGAGAATGTTCCTTGTCTTCAATGCCCGCTCCTGCCATTATGACATTCTTCCATGATATTGTACCACAACAAAGGCCCACAAAAACTATATTTCAAGGTGGAATTGATCATTACTTATCTGATGACTTAGTTCCATATACTGAAAAGTTTAGTGTGTTGGATTGGTGGAAAGTGGCTGGCACAAGGTACCCAACACTAAGAAAGGTAGCAAGAGATATATTTTCCATTCTAGTAACAACTATTGCTTTAGAATTTGCATTTAGTACAAGTGGCAGATTAGTGAATGAACATAGGATCCTCCACACTTCTCACATGATTGAGGTACTGATGTGCTATCAAGATTGGCTTAGAAACAAGTGCAAAGGTGAAAAAATCATGCATTAGGAGTAAATGATAGCACTAGGTTATTTTGGCTCAAACTACTATCCACGTCATCTCGATTCTTTTCGGTCATGGGATAAACACTGAGGAGGACATGCAGGGATGTTGCAACGGATTCCTGCTATCCCGTGAGGCAGGTCCCGCTACAAGCCGGGGAGAAAGATACATACCATGAACGGTTGTACCATGTGCCATCATACCCCGCATCACTAGAAGGTGGGCCATGCGCGCGACATGGGCCTGCCGTCAGCGTAGGCGGGTTCGACCGTGCGGGGTGAAAGGTGTTCCATGTGCGACAACGCTCCGCACCCGCCGGGTTGTAGGGCTCGTCGAGAGCCGACGTGGCGCCTTGAGCCCATGCCATCCGAGGATAATCGCGGACATGGGCCCGCCGAGAGACAACGTGGTACCGTAGAACTTAGGCCACGACATTTTCTCACTGACACGGGATCCAAGCATAGTCGACATGTCTGCGCACAGTATGGCCGGATGTGGGTTATCGGGGCAATGGGGCCCTAAGGAGCAGACTTGGCACTATAGCCCTTGCCTCTTGCGGTTTCTCACGGATGTGGGGGCATGCATAGATGACGGGGTGTCGTAATTCCATACCAGCCGCAGTTTCTCGTGGACGTGGGGTCGTTCTGAAACGACATGGAGGCGTCTATGAGCGTAGACTTTAGACGATGTAGGTTATCACGGCGAAATCATTTGTACCCTACCTGGCAGTGTTATTTATCGCCAGCCAACCTAGGTTATAGACGGCCATGGGTTGTCACAGTGAGATCGTGCACTAGAAGCGTAGGTTATAGGTGGGTCCATTGCGCGCTGGACGTACGCTTCCACATATGGTAGCCTCGATGCGTACGCAAGGTTTCTCTATGAGTACTGTCTCATAGTACACTAGTTAACATAGTACATTGCTTCTTCTCTTCTCTTTCTACGTACATTTATCGTCCGTACTGTTGTTAGGCAGGAGTTTCGTTTGACCCAACGCTGGTTGTTCTTTAGCCAGGGCGAGATCGAATTTCACTCCAGCTCAGGGTGCGCGCCGCTATTGATAAGCAAGCAATGCTGCGTTGTTTTTTATTTAATATATGATCGACATTTCATGCTTTTTAACATGTTATGCTATGTTTTGTTGAAGCTATGGCCTTCTCTTCTCGACGTATCTTGTTTTATCGCTGGTCTACATGTTCGGCGTCTTCTCGCTCTTTAGACCCAGATGAATGTATTTTTTCTGTTGTGTTCGTGTTTTCAGTATTGTATTTCTGTATGGTTCTTCTCTGCTTTGTATTTAATCTTTGGAATAGGTATGTCCATCGAAAGCGTTGCTTCATGCCTAGAGTAGGAGAATAAGTCTCATGTCGTCGTGCGTCTATGACTTTATTTCGACATGGATAAACCCACTATGGTCCCTGACGGCTTCCCCATGCAACGTGCCTCTACACACAGAAGCCTCAGGACGTGAAGTCACTAACGTTTTCTATGTCTTCTTTCAGCCCAGGCCCTACCTCTTGCTCTCCTGTTATGGCAGAAACGTACTCGCTATCACAGTGTGCGGAAGACAAGGAGTAAGGCCTGGAAGACCTAGAAATTTTTGTTGCCCTCCTAAAGACTCTCTATGATTAGGCTGCTCACATGTATTCATTTCCTTACATTTATGTATATATAGTAAACGTGGATACACGAGAAATTTTCGAAGAATATGAGTTGAGCAGCAATGGTTGTGTTGTGTCTGAATCTATTTTTACTTTGTGCGTCTCAGCTTTATTGCCTCTTCCTTGCTAGGCTTACTCTTTTTTCCTGCCTCATTGTATTTACTTGGGTGATCAACAAGATGTTTTAGTGCCGGTGGTCTCATTTTTTGTGCGACGTTTCCACGTCACGATGCTCTATCAGTAGCGTTGTCTACACAACGCATAAAAGTCTGCATGCTTGCTTCGTCATTATCGTTCTACTGTGATAGTCCGTTCTGACGCTGAGCGTCGCGTCGTTTCAATGAGTGCTCTAAGACGGCGCTCACCATAATAAGTATCTCTAGCAACGTCATTCATTGTTGTCGCTTCACCCCTCCGCTCCTCTGTAGCAATTTTAGAGGGTTTTGAGTTCCCACTTGATGCGTCCGTGCTCTCGCCGAGAAGCAGTGGCGGAATCTTCGCACGGGCATTCAATTATATGTGTCCTCAAATAAGCTAGCAAGTGGATCCAGCAGTGCAAGGTGTCAGGGGACACTTCTTCCTTTCGCACCTTTGGGAGCATTTGGTGAGGCCATGCCTATAGACGTGTCAGTGCTACCTGCTGCATTGATGTCACCACTGTGTTCGAGCTCTGGAGTCCAGGGTCACCGAGCGACATGAAGAGGTATCCACGCCCAGGATACGAAGAGTACGGAGGCCGTTTCCGCACCATCTGTGGTTCGAGCTTCTATAAGGTGCGTGGGTGCCATCACTTTCTCCGTTCGTGGCTCCAGGAGCTGAAACAATTGAGCCAACTGCGCTTCTCGAGCAAGATCTTGAGGCTATAATTGCAAAATATGTCATCGACGATATGATTTTGATAGCGACGAGAATGAAGCTAGCGTTCAGCATCGAGTGCACTTTTGTCTTTCGCTTAGCGGTGGAGCGACATTTCTTCATGAACACGTCGATGTTAAGGAACGCATGCACCATGAGGGTGTCGGTCAAAGTTGTTGATCATGTAAAGATATGCACTATTTGCTTGCAGGACGTTTTGTTAGAAGCGGAGACAGGGATCGACGCTGTTGTACTAGAACTCCCTTGATGGAGGCACATTTTTCATAAATCCTGTATTTTCGCGTGGTTTTCGTCCTGCTCTGTGATATGCCCCCTTTGTAAAGCGGATGTAGAGAAGAACGGCATATTTTTTGTTTAAATTATGTTTGGTTTATAAGATGATTGGCTTTTAACTTTCTGCTTATCTTTTTTCTTTGCGAATGTAGCTTTCTGCTTATCTATCTTGCTTGTAAACCACAGGGTTTGTGACGACGCCGACGGCGTCGTGAATTTTCCAACATCCAAGTGCGGCACCCGGGGGCGCAAAGAGAAGTCTTGTTTTCTTAATTTTTTATCTCTCATGTCTCTTCTTACTTATTCTTGTGATATTATGTTCTTATATGTGCAAAATTCATTTCTTGTAGATGCTCATATTGGTGAAGGCAACTTTTGTCTTCAATAAAAACAAGAAGAGAATGATGTTAGTATGATTGTGCTTATTTCTACAATATTTCTGTGACTGTTGCTGCAATGAAAAATACTAACTTTGGCAATGTATAATGTTACTAGGATTCATGTTTGCCCTCCATGTGAGATGTCCTACTTGTTGCAACTAGAGCTAGGAGTTGGAGCTTGGAGCTTGGATGGATGAATATCTTTGGTGTTCTTGTTGTCCCATGGACCGCGGTTATGAAATTTGTGATTTGCGAACTTGACAACTTGTTGTGTGCCTATTTGTTGTTGTAAGAACTCATACTCTTACAGTTGTTATTGCCATGTGAACAGGAGTTCTCAGACTATATTTATTGTTCATGTTTGGTGCTTTCCATGATTCATGAACTTTTGATTATAAACATGTGTAAGGTTGTGAGTTTTCATTATCATGTGAGTTATTCTTGTCTATTTTCTATCATAATTCTTGAAATCGTGTCTATTTCATGTCTATTTGTTGTCATAATGCTTGAAAAATAGTCTATTTGATGTCAAAATGCTGCTGTCATTTAGCTTCTTGGGTACCCGTCGGGTCCCGGGTACCCGTCAGGGATTGGGTTTAGTGGTAAACTAGACCCGGTGATAGGTTCACGGGCGGGTCGCGGGGACGGGGAGGAGGGTTGGGTGTGGGTATGGGGGTCCAAACCCGGCTCCAAACCGGACGGGTGCCATCCGGACTCCTCCCTGCGTACGTTCTTCTCTCTTGATTGGAAACTTGGAATCGGCTTTGTTCGCGGCCTCGAATAATGGGATTTAATATGTTTTTTTGCCCAATTAACCAACTTTTTGTAGACAACAGTTTCCCTCTGGGATCATGGGCTGAGGAATCGCCTGCACCAGACTTGGAGGAATTTACGGCCTAGGCCGATATTCTCAGCATGTAAGCAGCCCACTATTGTGGCCTAGTAGATAGCGAGCTGTTGCACCGTGTCAAATGGGTACGGGGTGGTGATGCTAAAAAAACTTCTCAAATGAGTAAGGGGGGGTACCATTAGAAAAAATGATCCAAAAGTTATCCCGCACGAGCAAACAAGCGAGGATGGGCAACCCAGTGTGAGAAGAAGTTGCGCTAATCGGATACTCAAACTGCTGATGTGTTGCTACTTGCTACCCACATGTAAAAGTGGGACTTGGTTCCCTTCTAACCTTTGGGTAGGTTAACCTAACCTAAAAAGGAGCCCAATGGTCTTACGGTTAACCTCTAATTCCCAGATGGTTCACTACAAGCATCTGGGCGGTTAATGACGATCTGATATCGTCGTGGATGAGGGTCAAAATGTCGTACATGGCCATCCGCGACGTATTCTGCGACGATAAAATAGGTCATGGACCTCACGTCATAATTGAATCCTTGACGTTTTCTCTGTCTGAAATGTCACGCCACCCGTGACGTTTCTCCAATTTCTTCGCAACAAACTAGACCGGCCCGACCTAGGCCCAGTCTGTCATGACGTTTTTACTTTGTCATGAACGATGCCACGTGGTGGACGGCACCGCGAACTGCCGTCAGCGACATTTGCTGACGTCATTGTTGTCGTCTGTGATGGCATCCCTATCGGGACGTTTATTTTGCGTCATGACTTGATTCCGTAACCACCGCTTCCTTATGTCATCACATCATCTATGACGTCATGCCAGACATGATGAATTTTGTTTCGTCGCTACCGGCGGCCGACATGTAGACACGTAATCCATTCAAATGATAATACGTGGGTCAATTGCAGGAGAAGACAAGGACCAATCAGTGCCAGACACGTATTGTCTAGAAGAAATGATGATGTAACCAGTCTCATGACGTTACTAACCATGGCGGAAATATTTCATAAAGAATACCTCAAGACGTTTATAGGATTACAATACATAATTTTATAGAAAATTCTAGGACAAATGTTTCACTCTCGATAAATGAATACCAGACTCAAATAAGATATAATAAGGTTCAACTCATGCTAGACACATTTCCACAGATTCACCATACTGCCTGTTGTGGTTCGGACAAGTGAGCTAACACTTGTTGTATTAATGAATTTGCCTCTTCTTGTTTCTTTCTCAGGTCTTTTTGTTTCTTCCACGTTGCTTGTAGGTCTTCCAAATACTTTAGCCTCCCTGCCTCGCCAGATTTGTTCACCTGCTACAACTCCTCAATGGCACAACGCAGTTCCACATTACCTGCTTTATAAGCCTCGAGTTAAGCTTCTAGCTGAGACTTGGTTGGTTTCGAAGTACTTGCAAAGATGATGATGTTCTTCATGATAGTTGGATTTGTCGTGTTCTAAGATAGCACAAAGTGCACAACATCGGTGGAAGGCATTGCTTAAACCTTTGTGCCATCTTCTGGAGGATATGACACCAACTTGCTTTCCATGACTGCCTACAAGTTTTAGGAATAAAATAGAATATGAGAAACCTAGCGAGCAAATAATAAGCACATCATATATGTGAGGGAAGAAAAGGGCATTGAATTTGACGAAGATGGAAAGTATTATAGAGGACTTACAGTTGCTTCTTGCATATTGTCAGTCAAGCCATTTTTGAGCAGTTCAATGGAGCCTTCCTCCATGTCGCACAAAACCTTGTAGCTGTGAGCACTAGTGGCA
The DNA here is from genome assembly GCA_910589775.1 of Avena eriantha. NCBI lineage: Eukaryota > Viridiplantae > Streptophyta > Magnoliopsida > Poales > Poaceae > Avena > Avena eriantha. The sequence continues at coordinate 232,149,131 of OU342740.1, read as the reverse complement.
TGAGGATACTTCACGAGATGTTTGTTGTTCTTATTTTTTTCCACATAGATCCTAAACAAACAGGGAGCATATAGTTAGTCCAGCTTAAACAATTCAAACATGAGAAGTTTAGTAAATAAGACATGACCTTGTTTCTAGGGTCAGACCAAAAATCGACAAGCCTGCACCACTCCTCATTGCTCATGTGTTCCACAGGAGATATCCTTGTAACTTCATTCACTGGGAAATTGTCAAAAAACTATTTCTTCAGAGTATGCCATTGATTTCATGCGTGCCTCATGAAATGCATGTTACAAGCAAACTTCACATCAGGTAGAGAGGGGTCCATGACAAATTTTTGCTGAAATAAAACAAAGATTGTCAAATTTTGCATTAACAACAAAGGAAGAAAGGGACAACTGAGTGTTACGGAACATACATAAACTTTTCAATAGAAGTCTGCTCTGACATCCGGCCTCTCCCTGTACTCTTTCCACCACGGGAAGATAGGCATCTGAGTCCTGACTGTTACTACACACTCGGTGGCAAACTTGGTAGCAATCACTGGTGAAACTGGTCTAGTTCTTCCTGGAGGAATGACAAGTTGAAGTCTTTTTGTGGGCATGTTGTCAACCACTAGGTGAGGATCATCATGCATAATACTATCTCCAGAATGATTATGCCCAAGTTCATCTACAAGAATATACTGGGTATGAGTTAGTTTTCTACAATAGTAAATGCAATGAGTATGATTTACATAATATAATGTTAATCAGTTACTGTAGAGCAAGCAATTTGTTCAACATGTTACGTTCTTGATCCCAGTCAAAACGGTCAAATAACCATCCATCACGTTTCACATCAGGACCCTCGCCTTTGGTAGCTGAACCCTCAGACGCACGACCCCTTTGGAGAGGTGCACAATCCCATTGGAGAGTGTCAACACCCGGATTTTTAAGTCCAGATGCCTGTTATGTCGTACATCACAATCCTAGGATTACCATTTTTGCGAGACATAACAGAATTGGTACCACAGTACATCATCCATTACAAACCATAATAGTCTTACAAATAGTTGATCTCATGATCAAGGCTTAATATAAATCAGAGCAGCGGAAATAAACATAGTAGACTCCATCTTCATGGTCACATGCAATGCTAACGATGGGAGATGATCCTAGTTATCATAGACATCCCGCTGTCCGTCTTCGGGATAGTCCTCCTCATAGTATGGACATGGGAATAGCCAGGGACAAAGCCATGAGTACTCTTAAAGTACTCGCAAACTATCACTAACATAAGTAAGGTAATACTAGTAGGAAACCTAAGCTCTAGTCTGGTTTGCAACAAGCCAATTTTATTTCGTAAGTACTCCATAGTATAGCCTATTTTAGTTCTCTGGATTACTTAAGTGGGAACCTAGTTTTCATGTACACAACCCTGTTGTGGTCAAGTCAAAGTCATAGTTCAAGTCACAAGTCATTTTGAAAACATCTGACAACAGAACAGTATGGCCACTCAACGGTCCATAACCGTGGACGTGGCTATTCGAAGAGTTTGACACTCTGTAGAGGTGGTACACTTTCACCACAAGATTCGATACATCCATCAGGGATAACCCTGAATCATCATACTTGGTATGCGGATAATCAATCCTAACCTTTCAATTACACAACCTAGTATAGGCACCTCCCCTATGAGTTTGGCCTCCCAGCCCTAGCCAACTACCATCTCGGGAACTACATAGGTGGACATTCCTATTCACGAGGTAGCCTCAGCTCATCCTCTTCCGCAAGGGAGACCATACTAAGACATATAAACTTCCAGTTAAGCCCTACACAACTCAGGTATTATGGTTGTACGGTAAAATTGGAATAATATCGCATCCAAACCCAACCATCAGTTTATTATCAAGTCCAGGCTTATGCCTCATTTAGTTTCATCCTTAAATCATTGTGTTTCATAACCCATGTCAAAACATTTCAATAGAATGACTCATGATTCCAAGGTATTCATAATCATTTTCTCCAAGTGTTCCCATCTAAAGTGATCAAGTTTAGCTTAGCACTAGCCACTAGTAATGAGGGTATCACTATTGAGGGGTGCTAATTAAGTATAAGTACCCGAGACTAGTTCTATGATCTTGGTGGTATCCATCCTATTTTCCACTAATCACAATTCATTAACTAGGTAAGAAACTTTAGTAAAGGGAAAAGTAAAGCTTGGAATAAAACTTGAAATTGGTAAAGTTGCTTCTCAATAGTTTGCATAGGGTATTTGCACAAGTCAGCTTGCAGGGATAGCTTGCATAGTGGGTTTGCCTTGAGTAGTGCAATTGTTGAAGTTTTCTTCCTCTTCCTCTTCCTCGAAGTACTCCTCCTCGTCGAACCCCGGGTTGGTACTAGCGTCTATAAATACATACGAGGTACACAATCACCAAACAACACTTAACTTCTTCTATTTAGCACACATGGGCTCACACTAGATAATCTAGCATCATGTCAATCATCACATGAAATATTTACGCATTCTTATTTATCTTATTTCGGAAAAGTAATTTCTACTCAGTGAAAATACTTAAGGTTTAATATCCTCCAATTCAAATATGGGATCATGTTGACACATGCCATCACCACATATTCCAATACTTGGGAATGCGATTTAAAAGGGTTTGGCATATATTACAAGTTTTAATATTGCTATTTAATAATATTAAAGTGACTAGAAATGCCTATATAGCATTATTTTATACTAGTCCATGATCAATGCATGTAAAACTAAATCTTTTTACATATTCATATAGAGAATGGTAAATGTGAATTTTGAGAGTTGGAATCAACTCAAAAGAAATTATGGTTGATTTTATAAAAATGTATGAAGTTGTAAAAAGTCTCTGTCTTGTTATTTTTGCTATAGGTGATCCATAATTTCAAATGGTTTGAATCCAACGGGAGTGGGTAGATATTTTCAATACCTTTATAACAAAACTAGAATCATCCATTTTGGTTAAGTAAAATCTCTGAATTCAATTTTGAATCTACTGATAGAATAGGATTTTGATTTAAATGGAAAACCAATATTTGAATTTCTGGTCTATGCGTGGGAACGAAGATGGGCCGGCCCAACTGCACGGCGCACACATAGCGGGCTACTTACAAGCTGGTCCCACGTGACAGCGACAAATCCAACACGAAACGGTATTTGCTAATATCATCCCAACGATAAGAGATCAAATCAATGACTCTAGTTCAACGTCTATGTCGCAGAGGGCGCACAAGATTCTAAACCTAGCTCGACGGTCAGGGTCGTCAGAGGCTTACTAGGGCTCCAGCTAGGTCGGTGATGGGGCAAACGAGCTGGTAGATGACGACGAGTCGAATGGTGGTCGCGGTGGCTCCTAGGGTGGATCCAATCAATTGCGCCCTTCCTTCACTGCAGCGGCGGGTTCCAGTGAAGTTTCGGCGACGTGGTGCTCGCCTTGCTCCGGGAAAGGGTCAGGGGTGTTTTTGAGGGAGAGGAGAGTCAAATGGTGTGCCGTTGAGGCTAGGGAGGGTCCTATTTCTAAACTAGTGAGTGAGGTAGCGCGACATGGCTCGGGATCGTCGGTGACATTGCTACAGGTTGCTATAGGCATGGAAGAGGGCATTGGTCGACGCGGTGGTCTGTGGCGATCGTCATGCGCATAGTGGCACCACCAGGTGCGGTTTTAAACGGTCGGGTGACGTTCGTGCTCTATGTGGGTACGACAGTGTTCGTCATGGCGTACTGTGGTCACGAGACGCGCAGCGGCGAATGGTTGTGTCTGGGACGTTGCTGGTGATGCGGTGAGTGCAGTTACGCACGCAAAGAGCAAGGCGCGGCGTGGCTGCGCAGGAGTGGCTTGGCGCTCTGGCGTGCACTCGACATGGCGGACAAAGGAGAGTGGCATGGCTGTGCTGGCTTCTCTGCTGCTTGTCGTTGGTCGAGGGTTGGTCGGGCGAGTGCGGTAAGGTCACGCCTACCTCCTAGGGGTCGTGGGAGAGGGCGGTGCAGCGTGTGGCATCGTGTCCATGATGGACCGGCATGACATGCTCCGATACAGGCGAGCACTAGTGCAAACGGCGAGTGAAGGGTTCTAGATGCACGGCTGGGTACTCGGAGTGATCGTGGGTGAGTAGTGGAGATGAATTGGGTACAAATGGTGAGCAATTGATTGATCCAAACAGTGAATAATTGTTGGACTTATACTCTGGCTGTTAAGTGCTCGATCAAATGGCCGCATGAACTAAACATTTGATTTTTCAAATGATTTTTGGTGGGTGTACTAGTCACATGCGGGGGTGTCTCTGGTTGCTGGGATTTGTGAAGTGGTGCTGGTTTGAGTGGTTTTTGCAAAATGGTGATCTAGGTACCTACACTTGATTCAATTTTGAAATGTCTCTCAAATAGATTTGAAATTGGTTTCTATAAGTTTGTAAAGTTTGCTTGACTTCATTTTCACTTGGTCTAGCAAGGGGGAAAAGAAGTAGAATTGTTTCTTTTGGAAAACATTTGCTAGACATGCCCAAAGTGGGCTAGTGGTTAACTTTGGCCAAAATGACTATTTGATCATATGCCTCTTATTTGATTTAATTTTTATTTTATTTTGTTTGGAATTGACCTAGATGATGTGGTATTCATCTTTAAACTAATCCTTATCATTTATAGCAATTAAACATGGCATAGCAAGCATCATGCATTAAAATTAAACACACATGCATTCATATGGGCTTAAGAATAAAAGTTTTTGTTAACCCTAAACTTGGGTGATTAGAACTTGATAATATTATTTAATATTTTTAAGATGTTACAAACCTTCCCTCCTTAAACAGAATCTCGTCCCAAGATTCAAGAAAAACTAAGAACTAAAGAGATTGGGAAACTCGGTCCTAATATAATCTTCTCGCTCCCAAGTGGCTTCTTCTTTGATATGGTTACTCCACTGGATCTTTAGAAACTTGATACTTCTGGTTCGGGTAGTTCTGAAGGATTCTTCCACGATACGAATGGGCGCTTCACAATAAGTTAGATCCTTATTGATATCTATGGCTCTGTGATCGATGTTCTTGAAAACTTCGGTCCTTTCCGGAACTTCTAGGCATTTCCTAAGTAACGAGATATGGAACACGTCATGTACGGCTGACACCTCTTCAGGCAGTTCCAGCTGATAGGATACTTCTCCTCGGTGACTTAAAATCTTGAAAGGTCCAATATATCTTGGGGCAAGCTTCCCTTTCAGTTGAAAATGCTGCATTCCTTTCAAGTGTGATACTTTGAGATACACAAACTCTCCAACATTGAAGGTTAGGTCTCGACGTCTTGTATCAGCGTAACTCTTCTGTCTAGATTGGGTGGCCTTGAGGTGTTCACGAACCTTGTTAACCTTCTCTTCGGCTTCTCATAGGATATCTAGTCCAAATATCTGACTCTCTCCTACTTGCGACCAATTCAGGGGGTAAGACACTTCCTTCCATACAAAATATCAAATGGGGCCATTTGCAAACTGGCTTGATAACTATTGTTGTATGAGAATTCTGTGAAAGGAAGACAGTCTTCCCATTAGATCCATATTCTAAAACACAAGCTCTCAGCATATCTTCTAGTATCTGGTTTACTCTTTCTGTTTGTTCGTCGGTTTGCGGGTGATAGGTTGTGCTGAAGTTTAGTTTGGTTCCCAATCCTTCTTGGACTTTCTTCCAGAACGTTGAGGTAAACTAGGTTCCTCGATCTGACACAATGGTCTTGGGGGTTCCATGCAGACTGACTATTCTAGCAATGTACAACTCTGCTAGCCTCGAGCTTTGATAGGTGGTCTTGACGGGTATGAAATGAGCTACTTTGGACAGTATATCTACTATGACCCAAATATAATCATTTCCCCTACTAGATGTAGGCAAACCTATGATGAAATCCATTCAACCAGCATCCCACTCCCATTCCGGAATCTGCAATGGTTGCAAAAGTCCTGCGGGTCGCTGATGTTCTGCCTTGACTCTTTGACATATATCACACTTGGCTATATAGTTTCTGACTTCTCTCTTCATTTTGTGCCACCAAAATTGCTCCTTCAAGTCTTGGTACATCTTGGTTCCTCCCGGGTGAATAGAATAAAGGGTAGCATGGGCTTCCTGCATAATGACTTGTTTCAACTCTGGATCTGCTGGCACACAGATACGTCATTTATACCATAGAAGTCCTTCTTCATCTTTGGTGAATCCGAGTACCTTCTTTGTATCGATACGATGAGTAATTCCATCAGTAATGGCATTTCCTTTCTAAGCTTCCTTTATCTGATTGATCAAAGTGGGTTGAAGTTCTATACTGGCTAGAAATCCTTCGCTACCTAGCTCCATTCTAAAATTTTCCAACTCCTCATGCAAACTTGGCTGGTCTTCCTTAATCATGGTGTTTAGCCTACACAGTAGTCGACTAAGAGCATCCGCTACCACATTGGTGAATGTCAATGTCATAATCCTTGATTAACTCTATCCATCTCCTTTGCCTCATATTCAGCTCCTTCTGGGTGAAAATATACTTCAAACTCTTCTGATCCGAATAAATCTCACAGCGGTTACCCATGAGGTAATGACGCCATGTCTTCAAGGCTAAAACTACGGCTGCTAGTTCTAAGTCATGGGTAGGATAGTTCTACTCATGTTGCTTCAGTTGTCGAGACAGATAAGATATTACTTTGCCTTCTTGCATCAACACACATCCGATACCAATCTTGGATGCATCACAGTATACATCAAAAGGCTTCGCAATATCGGGCATGATCAAAATCGGGGCTGAAATCAATCTCTTCTTGAGCTCTTGAAAGTTTTCTTCACATTTGTCCGTCCATTCAAACTTCTTATCTTTCTTCAATAGTTGTGTCATCGGCCTTGCGATGCTCGAAAATCCTTCCACAAACTTGCGATAATATCCAGCTAATCCTAGAAATGCACGGACTTCAGTCTGAGTGGTTGGGGCTTTCCATTCTTCAACATCCTTAATCTTGGAAGGATCGATAGCAACTCCGCCTGCCGACAAGATATGTCCTAGGAATCCTACTTCCTTTAACTAGAACTCACATTTGCTAAACTTGGCATACAGCTGATGTTCTCTATGGGTTTCAAGAATGGTCCTTAGGTGTTGTTCATGGTCTTCTTCTGACTTGGAGTAGATCAGAATGTCATCGATAAGAACAATCACAAACTTATCCAAGAAGTTAATAAAAATCTTATCCATGAGGGTCATGAAATAAGCGGGAGCATTGGTTAATCCAAAGGACATGACATTATACTCATACAATCCATATCGGGTGGTGATGGCAGTCTTTGGAATATCCGTTGCGCGAATTTTCAATTGATGATATTCTTGATGGTGACGTCATTCAACTTTTGGTAATCCATACACAAACGGTTGGCACCATCCTTCTTATCCACAAACAAAATAGGTGATCTCCACGGTGATGCACTTGGTTGTATCAGACCTTTTCCCAACATATCATCCAGTTGCTTCTTTAGCTCCACTAATTCATATGGGTTCATACTATAGGGTCTCTAAGCTATGGGTCCATTTCCAGGGACTAGTTCAATAATATACTCGATATCCCGATCTCGGGGCATACCGGGTAATTCATCTGGGAACACATCAGGGTATTCATAGACTACTCTGACTTGCTCTATGGTTGATTTGACTAGACTCTTGTTGCATTTGAATTGTTGGGGTAGTGTCTCGGATACATGCTCTACTGATACTCCGGTGCTACTGGTCATGGTTATGGATTTCTTGGCATAGTCGATTAATCCTTGATGTTTCAACATCCAATCCATCTGTAGTACTACTTCCAAACCTTTGGTTCCAAGTACTGTTAGATTGGCATAAAACCTATTCCATGTATTCTGATAGGCACGGCCTTGCAATTTTTTCTAGCTTTGGTGGTTGAACCAGGTATTTGAACTATCATAACATGCTTCAAATTTGTTGGTTGAATCTTACTAGTGCATGAAAATTCTTCTGTAACAAACGAGTGCGATGCTCTAGAATCAAACAACACTCTTGCAAGTACTAAGTTAACAGAAAACATACCCAGCATGACATCTGGCGCTTCCTGGGCTTCTTCATCATTCATGTGGAAGAGACGGCCAGTATGGTTGGGCCAGTTTCTTGGGGCAAACTTCTTTCCAGGTTAGACACGACGCTGCTGCTGGGCAGGTGCAATGACATTGGTTATTGTGGCAAGCTTCTTGGGGCACTCGTTGGAGTAGTGACCCGTGACTCCACATTCAAAGCAAGTTATCATTGACTTGTCTTTCCCTGCGACAAGCACAACATTGCTTCTAGTGCTTGGGGCAGTATTGTTGTTGTTGTTGGACCTTGGCGATGCACGGTTGAAGTTATTGGGATTGCCGGGGTTGTTGTTGTGGTGGCCTCCGGGCCTCGGGTTTCCTCTGCCATGATTGGGATAGTTCGGATGGGTCATAGGGGGTCTGTTGTTTCTTGGTGCAAATCCTGCAGACAGATTGGGGCGATACTTCGCGGTATGGTGGGGTCTAGGTTGGTGCATCATACGACGCTTACGGTTCTCACTGGCTTGGTTGATCTTTCCTTCCATCTGGAGAGCAGAATCCACTACAGCTTCTAGGTCATCAAAGGGAATGTTGACTAACACTGTCTGCATCTCATCATGCAGGCCATTCAAGAATCTCTCCTTTTTCTTTGCTTTAGTATCAATCTCATCAGGGGCATACCTAGCCTGAGACAGAAATTTGTCACGGTATTCTACCATTGTCATTCTTCCCTGCTTTAGCTCCCTGAATTCATCCCTCATCCTCTTGATCGAACCTAGGGGCACATGGGTCCTGCTAAACTTGAGCTTGAATTCCTCCCAAGTCATCATCTGTCCTCCGTTCATGGTACGGGTGCTGTTCCACCATGACCTTGCATAACCTGCCAGATAGTGGGTGGCAAACAGTACCTTCTCATTGGCATCTACTCCTACCACTTCTAAGTTATTTTCCATGGTTTGCAGCCAGTCATCCACATCTAAGGGCTCTTCTTATTTGCTAAACAAAGGAGGATTGGTGTTTTGGAAGATCTTGAGTTTGGATCCATGATGATCTTGGTTTCCGTGGCCTTGGTTGTTCTGAGCCATCTAGGCTATTTGTTGAAGAGTGGCTAGATTTGCTTGACGTTCAGCTCTACCGGCTTTATGATCTGAAGCTAACATCTATAGAATCTGAATCATTGGATCCTGGGATGAGCTGCTTCCACTGGGGTTTCCGCGAGTCATCTAAAGATTTTGATAGATCATAAGACAAGAGGGACATTTTTTATGGTTTATGGGTATGGTTCAAAAAGCTTTTAAACTTTGAGTATGACTAAGGTTTGAAGACTAACAACTTCTTCTCATTCATTCATTCCAAGCGCACAATACAAAAACACAGCACAACTACGGAAGCAGATGGTTTTAAGAACCATTCTGTCAAGCTACGTTACAATGGGACCGGATACACTCACACCTACAATAGTGCTCAAGTGCGACTATTCATCATCGGGACTGTCGGGCTCCTCGTCATTAATGAAGGCGGCGTCATCGTTGTCAGTGTGGAACTCCGTGGCGACGTCCTCTAGATAGTCATCATCATCACTAAGGTAAAGGTGGATATCACCACTGATATATTCACCTTCCTCCCTCTCCTCCAGCTGGATCTCCTGGTCATGGATGGTCTCCTCAAGGGTTGCCACCTTCTGGTGAAGACGAGCAATGATGCGGTCCTTCTTGTCACGCTGGCGACAAAGTGACTTGCGCTCCTTGGTGAGGATGGCGAGGGTTTGTTTCCTCTCAGTGGCTTCCTCATGATTCTGATTGGCGTAGGCACGGGCATTGTCCAACTCATTCTGAGTCTCGTACAGCATGAAGTCCAGGTGGTCCATGTGATGCCTCTGCTCCGGATGTGACGGCATGGCCAAAGGCCGTCCCATAGAGTTATGTCTTGCATAGTGGGCAAAGCGGGTTCCATTAATCTAGTTGATGTTTTGTCCACACAGACGTGCAAGAGCCTCCTGTATTGCCCTGGGTAGTCCGTCTAGCCAGTTGTTCTCCCTCAAGCTGAACTGAATCTTCTCCGAAAAAGGTGGCTCCATTTTGTCTCTCAGATCCGCAACTATCAACCACTGTAGTTACACCCCGGGCTGATCATTGAGCTGTGCTCCAAAGAACTCCGGGTGCGGGTGTTCCAGAAGCTATGCTAGCTGGCTTAGGTCCCGCTCGAAAACGAGCTCCCCTCCATTGCCCAACTGGTAGAATTTGCTGTATTTGACCTCCATCTATAAGCAATTAGGATCAGTAAGTTAGTGAGGTGATCAAGTTTGTCAAATTTAATGTAGAACTGTAAGAATTTTGAGGAACATGTGAACTCCTTTTGAAAGAATCTTAAGGGTAAGAGTGAGAATAGGTTTTCATAAATACTCAATTACTTTGTTTTGAAACTAGGTTTTTCAGACATCCATTCTAACTAGGTGTCGTGGTATTGACCACGGTGGATGCTACAGGGTAGCTTACATAGAGGAAAGGGCAAGGCGACGTAGGAGAATCTAGGAGCGATATTGGCAGACGATGTACCTAGGTTCACGTCCCCTCGATGGAGGATCGCTATGTCCTACTATCAATCCAATATATGATCCTAGATTGGTTTACATGGGGTCGCCGTAGGCGGAGGGAGAGACTAGATCTAATCTGTTGTGGAGAGATGGATCTGTCTAATGAGATCTAATATGATGTGCCCCCCGTGCGGGTGCCCCTGGTGGCTTTATATATGCAGCCAGTTAGGGTTTACAAGTGCACTAATGGGATTTGCATTGGAGTCGCCGTCTTGGGCCTTCAGTTGGCGTGTCGTCTGGGTCCAGTATGTGCCAGTCGCTGTATTTGGCGAGTCGACCCGCTTTGTGTTTGGCTTCAGTCGTCTCGATCCAATTTGTGACTCCGCTTCATGGGTACACCCTGATTGGTATTCTCCCATCAGTAGTCCCCGAGCGTGTTAGGGACTCGGCGATGACTTCAAGCCATCGAATTGGCGTAGGCTGTTCCAGGTTGGAGTCGATGGCGAGTCGTTGGCGAGCTCGTGAAATAGAGAAATACCTCATGAATTAGCCCAATCACCAAGGCGAGTCGATGCATCAGGCGAGTTGTCATTGGACGGAATCGCCCCTTGGAGAAGTTTGGCCGGCGCCTTGTTAACTTGCTGTCATAGAGGAAGTGGAGGCCACCAAATCATTGATGTTGAAGTCGCCAAGTCGGTGCTAGGGAATACGCGATGGCGAGTCTGCGGCGACGAGTCCCCGAGCGTGGCGAGTACGCGAGGGCGAGTCCACGGTGGCGAGTCCCCGAGCGTGTTGAGTACGCGAGGGCGAGTCCGCGGTAGCTAGTCCCCGAGAATGGCGAGTACGCGAGGGCGAGTCCACGGTGGCGAGTCCCGAGCATGGTGAGTACACGAGGGCAAGTCCGTGGTGGCGAGTCCCCGAGCGTGGCGAGTACACGAGGGCGAGTCCGCGAGGGCGAGTTCACGGTGGCGAGTCCCTGAGCATGGCGAGTCCCCGAGCATGGCGAGTACACGGGGGCGAGTCCACGGTGGCGAGTCCCGAGCATGGCAAGTACGCGAGGGCGAGTCCGTGGTTGCGAGTCCCCGAGCGTGGCGAGTCCACGGTGGCGAGTCCCCGAGCGTGTTGAGTATGCGAGGGCGAGTCCACGATGGCGAGGCCCCGACAGTGGCGAGTACACGATGGCGAGTGTCTGAGCGTGTTGAGTACGCGAAGGAGAGTCCGTGGTGGCGAGTCCCCGAGCGTAGCGAGCCGCGGTCGTGGAACCACGCGCACACACAGTATGTCTAGGAGTAGTCCCCGAGGCTAGAGTGGGCTTGTAGAGGTGACTTGAGTCTCTTTAGAGATGCATATTCTGAAAATAGTAGTGGTTGTTGCCAAGCATGGCGAGTCCACATGCGGAGAGTTCACGGTGAGCGATCCCGCGAGGGGATAGTCCCCGAGTGTGGCGAATCCATGATGATTGCGAGTCCGCGAAGGGAGAGTCCCCAAGTGTGGCGAGTCCATAATGATTCCGAGTCTCCGAGGGAGAGTCCCCGAGTGTGGCGAGTTCGTGATGATTGCGAGTCTGCGAGGAGAGAGTCACCGAGTGTGGCGAGTCCGTGATGATTGCGAGTCCACGAGGGGAGAGTCCCTGAGTGTGGCGAGTCCGTGATGATTGCGAGTCCACGAGGCGAGAGTCCCCGAGTGTGGAGAGCCCGCGATGATTGCGAGTCCACGAGGGGAGAGTCCCCGAGTATGGCGAGTCCGCGATGATTGCGAGTCCGCGAGGGGAGAGTCCTCGAGTGTGGCGAGTCCACGATGATTGTGACTCCGCGAGGGGAGAGTCCTCGAGTGTGCCGAGTCCGCGATGATTGCGAGTCCGCGAGGGGAGAGTCCCCGAGTGTGGCGAGTCCGTGATGATTGCGAGTCTGCGAGGGGAGAGTCCTCGAGTGTGGCGAGTCCGCGATGATTGCGAGTCCGCAAGGGGAGAGTCCCCGAGTGTGGCGAGTCCATGACGATTGTGATTCCGCGAGGGGAGAGTCCTCAAGTGTGGCGAGTCCATGAGGGGAGAGTCCCCGAGTGTGGCGTGTCTGCGATGATTGCGAGTCTACGATGACGTTGATTGTGCTGTTTTTGTTAGTGAGTCTCTCATCTTGGCCCGGGAGAGCAGTCGCATGGCGACTCCAAAGATGGCTCTCAGCTTAGTGTTGTTCCTGGACGATCCGAGGCTCGGTTTGCGAGTCCTCGTCCGCAGTACTTGGCCGTGCGAGTCGCACTGTCTAAGGTTAAGGAGGACATGGTGCTGTTTGTCTAGCACTGCCATTTGTCTTGGCCTGGAAGGCCAGTCGCGCAAGGCGACTCCAATGATGGCTCTCGGTTAGCGTTTTTCGTGGACGATCCGAGGCTTGGTTTGCGAGTCCTCGTCCGCACAACTTGGCCATTGCGAGTCACTCTTTCAAAGGTTGACAAAGCCGAATTGATTTTCCCCGGGGAGGAGAGACGTCCAGTGGTGAGTCCATGCAGCATGGCATGCGACCCTCTCTGGCGACTTGGACGATGAAGGTCCCTTATTAGGCGCAGCGTAAGTATTTGACGTAGCCAGAAAGGGTTGACACGGCGGAAGTATGGTCGCGCTTTGGCGAAGTCGATGCGGCGAACATGGGGTCGACGCGGCGGAGTTCACGCTTTGGCGAAGTCGATGCGGCAGACACAGGGTCGACGCGGTGGACGTATGGTCGTGCTCTGGTGAAGTCGATGCGGCAGCGAGTCGGCGACAGGCGAGTCATCGAACGTGGCGAGTCCGTGGCAAGTACGCGACGGTGGAGCCGTGCGGTGTTTAGCCGGTAGCATGGAGATTCCGCGGCGGGAGAATCGCCGAACGTGGCGAGTTGGTGATGGAGGAGAGTCCGTGATGAGCGAGCCCACGTCCGTGGACAGCTAGTCCGCGAAGGACGCACCCGCGATAGGCGAGGCGATTCCCCGAGTGTGAAGAGTCCGCAGAGGGCGAGGCGAGTCGCACGGGGTGAGTCCATGGCAGACGTAAACCAGCAGGTCGCCTCGTCCCCATGGATTAATTCTCCGTGGTATGCACATGAAAAACTACATAGGAAATATTAGTCTAGTTTTAATTAAATAATAGATCAAAGAAATAGTGAGCGATAGATATTTAAATTGAATAAAGGCACTCGTGGACGCATGGCCATATACGTCCTGTTTTCCAATGTGTGCAGGTCATTGCTTCGTGTCCTTGCTGACATGATGACGCCGTTGCCGCTTTAGCTATCTTATTCCAAACTAATTGGATTGCCTCTAGACTGGATCACTGAAACTTGCTTGCCTTTCTCTTAGGCCGACTAGTACAACACGAGATGGTTTCAACTGATCTGTGTAGAAAAAAATCCTTAGCGATTGTGGAGTCGCGTTTCCTCCCTTGTCGTTCAGTAAACAGAGATGATTAGTAAAATATAATAATCAATAATCAAGGTAAAGAGAGAGATCGGTCGCGAGTCGGTGGTTCAGATCGTGTCTGATATAGACAGTTTTGACAGATGCAATCTGGCCGTCGACGACGGTGAGGGATCCCGTCCGGATCATCACCTCCAAGCATCGCTTGCCCCACGGTGGGTGCCAACTGTCGTGGTATTGACCACGACAGATGCTACAGGGTAGCTTACGTAGAGGAAAGGGCAAGGCGACGTAGGAGAATCCGGGAGCGAGATTGGCACACGATGTATCAAGGTTCATGTCCCCTTGATGGAGGATCGCTATGTCCTACTGTTAATCCAGTATATGATCATAGATTGGTTTATATGGGGTCGCCGTAGGTGGAGGGAGAGACTAGATCTAATCTGTTGTGGAGAGATGGATCTGTCTAATGAGATCTAATATAATGTGCCCCCCTGGTGGCTTTATATATGCAGCCAGTTAGAGTCTACAAGTGCACTAATGGGCTTTGCATTGGAGTCGCCATCTTGGGCCTTCAAACGGTGTGTCGTCTGGGTCCAGTTTGCGCCACTCGTTGTATTTGGTGAGTCGACCCGCTTTGTGCTTGGCTTCAGTCGGCTCAATCCAGCTGGTGACTCCGCTTCATGGGTACACCCTGGTTGGTATTCCCCCATCACTAGGGTCTGCTATGGTCAGGATGGCTCTGATACCAACTTGTCAACACCCGGATTTTTAAGTCCAGATGCTTGTTATGCCGTACATCGCAATCCCAGGATTATCATTTTTGCGAGACATAACAGAATTGGTACCATAATACATCAACCATTACAAACCATAATAGTATTACAAATATTTGATCTCATGATCAAGTCTTAATACAAATCAGAGCAGCGGAAATAAACATAGTAGACTCCATCTTCATGGTCACAGGCAATGCTGATGATGGGAGATGATCCTAGTTATCATAGACCTCTGGTTGTCCGTCTTCGGGATATTCCTCCTCATAGTATGGCCATGGGAATATCCAGGGACAAAGCCATGAGTACTCTTAAAGTACTCGCAAACTATCACTAACATAACTAAGGTAATACTAGTAGGAATTCTAAGCTCTAGTCTTGTTTGCAACAAGCCAATTTTATTTCGTAAGTACTCCATAGTAAAGCCTATTTTAGTTCTCTAGTTACTTAAGTGGGAACCTAGTTTTCATGTCCACAACCCTATTGTGGTCAAGTCAAAGTCATAGTTCATGTCATAAGTCATTTTGAAAACATCTGACAACTGGACAGTATGGCCACTCCAACTGTCCATAACCGCAGACGCGGCTATTCGAATAGTTTGACACTCTGTAGAGGTGGTACACTTTCACCACAAGATTCGATACATCCATCACGGATAACCCTGAATCATCATACTTGGTATGCGGATAATCAATCCTAACCTTTCAATTACACATCCTAGTATATGCACATCCCCTATGAGTTTGGCCTCCAAGCCATGGCCAACTGCCATCCTGGGAACTGCATAGGTGGACATTCATATTTGCGAGGTAGCCTCAGCTCATCCACTTCCGCAAGGGAATCCATACTAAGACATATAAACTTCCAGTGAAGCCCTACCCAACTCAGGTATTGTGGTTGTACGGTAAAATTGGAATAGTATCACATCCGAACCCAACCATCAGTTTTTTTATCAAGTCCAGGCTTATGCCTCATTATGTTTCATCCTTAAATCATTGTGTTTCATATCCCATGTCAAAACATTTTAGTAGAATGACTCATCATTCCAAGGATTTCGTAATCATTTTCTCCAAGTGTTCCCCTCTAAAGTGATCAAGTTTAGCTTAGCTCTAGACACTAGTAATGAGGGTATCACTATTGAGGGGTGCGAATGAAGTATAAGTACCCAAGAATAGTTCTAAGATCTTGATGGTATCCATCCTATTTTCCACTAATCACGATTCATTAACTAGGTAAGAAACTTTAGTAAAGGGAAAAGTAAAGCTTAGACTAAAACTAGGAATTGGTAAAGTTGCATCTCGACAGTTTGCATAGGGTATATGCACAAGTCAGCTTGCATAGCTAAGCTTGCAAGGGTAGCTTGCATAGTGGGATCGCCTTGAGTAGTGCAGTTGTTGAAGTTCTCTTCCTCGTCGTACCCCGGGTCGGTACTAGCGTCTAGAAATATATACGAGATACACAATCACCAAACAACACTTAACTACTTCTATTTAGCACACATGGGCTCACACTAGATGATCTAGCATCATCTCAATCATCACATGAAATATTTACACATTCTTATTTATCTTATTTTGGAAAAGTAATTTATACTACTTGAAAATACTTAAGGTTTAATAATCTCCAATTAAAATATGGGATCATGTTGACACATGCCATCATCCCCATATTCCAATACATGGAAATGTGATTTAAAAGGGTATAGCATATATTACAAGTTTTAATATTGCTATTTAATAATATTAAAGTGACTAGAAATGTCTATATAGCATTCTTTTAATACTAGTCCATGATCAATGCATGTAAAACTAAATCTTTTTACATATTCATATAGAGCATGGAAAATGTGAATTTTGAGAGTTGGAATCAACTCAAAAGCATTTATGGTTGATTTTATAAAAATGTTTGAAGTTGTAGAAAGTCTCTGTCCTGTTATTTTTACTATAGGTGATCTATAATTTCAAATGGTTTGAATCCAACGGGAGTCGGTAGATATTTTCAATGCCTTTCTAAAAAATTGGATCATGCATTTTGGTTAAGTAAATTTCTCTGAATTAAGTTTTGAATCTACCTACATAATAGTGTTTTGATTTAAATGGAATATAAATATTTGAATTTTTGGGCTACGCGTGGGAACGAACATGGGCCAGCCCAACTGCACAACGTGTGTGTAGCGGGCTGCTTATAGGCTGGTCCCACGCGTCAGCGACAGATCCAACATGCAGCGGTATCTGCTAATATCAGCCCTACGATTAGAGATCAAATCGACGGCTCTAGTTCATCGTCTACGCCGCAGAGGGCGCGCAAGATTCTAAACCTAGCTCGATGGTGTGGGTCATCGGAGGCTTACCAGGACTCCAGCTAGGTCCGGTGATGGGGGCGAGTCGAATGGTAGTCGCGGCGGCTCCTGGGGTGGTGCCAATCAAGGACGCCCTTCCTTCACTGCAGCGGCGGGCTACGGCAAAATTCCGGCCACGTGGTGCTCGCCTTATTCCGAGAAAGGGTCAGGGGTATTTCTGATGGAGAGGAGAGTCGAATGGTGTGCCGTTTGAGGCTGGGGAAGGGTCCTATTTATACACCGGCGAGAGAGGCAGAACGACATGGCTCGGGCTCGTTAGTGACGTTGCTACAGGTCGCTATAGGCATGGCGGAGGGCATAGGTCAACGCGATGGTCTGCGGCGATCGTCATGCGCATACTGGCACAACGAGGCGCAGTCTTAAATGGCCGGGTGACGTTCGTGCTCTGTGCGGGTACGACGGTGTTCGTCATGGCGTACGATGGTCACGGGGCGCGCGGTGGCGAATGGTCGTGTCTGGGAGGTTGCTGGTGATGCGGTGAGTGTAGGTACATGCGAAGAGAGCAAGGCGCGACGTGGCTATATGGGAGTGGCTTGGCGCTCTAGCGTGCACTCGGCATGGTGGACAGAGGAGAGTGGCATGGCTGTGCTGGCTTCTCCGCTGCTTGTCATTGGTCGAGGGATGGACGGGCGAGTGCGGTGAGGTCACGCCTACCTCCTGGGGGTCGTGAGAGAGGGCGGTGCGGCGTGTGGCGTTGTGTCCATGATCGACCGACATGACATGCTCGGGTACGAGCGAGCACTTGTGCAACCGGTGAGTGAGGGGTGCTAGCTGCACGGCTGGGTACTGGTAGTGATCGTGGGTGAGTAGTGGAGATGAATTAGGTACAAATGGTGAGCAACTGATTGACCAAAACAGTGAATAGTTGTTGGACTTGTACTCTGCCTGTTAATTGCTCGATCAAATGGGCACATGAACTAAACCTTTGAATTTTCAAATGATTTTTGGTGGGTGTGCTGGTCACATGCTGGGGTGTCTATGGTTTCTAGGATTTGTCAAGTGGTGCTAGTTTGAGTGGTTTTTGCAAAACGGTGATCTAGGTACCTACACTTGATTCAATTTTGAAATGTCTCTCAAATAAATTTGAATTTGGTTTCTATAAGTTTGTAAAGTATGCTTGAGTTCATTTTCACTTGGCCTAGCACGGGGCGAAAAGAAGTAGAATTGTTTCTATTGGAAAACAATTGCTATAGATTCCCAAAGTGGGCTAGTGGTTAACTTTGGACAAAATGACCATTTGATCATATGCCTCTTAATTGATTTTGTTTGGAATTGACCTAGATAATGTGGTGTTCATCTTTAAACTAATCCTTATCATTTATAGCAATCAAACATGGCATAGCAAGCATTCATGCATTAATATATAAACACATGCATTCATTTGGGATTAAGAATAAAAGTTTTTGTTAACCCTAAACTTGGGTGATTAGAAGATGATAATCTTATTTGAGATTTTTGAGATGTTACAGAGAGGCGCCCCTGCATGGCCAGGCGGGGGCTACTGCTTTCCCTGGGGACATGCACATTAGATTTGGAGACGCGCCCGTGCATGGCCAGGTAGGGGCTGCTTCTTGCCTTGGGGAGGTGCCCGCGGACGATAGGCAGCGGGCTGCTGGCCTAGGGGAGGTGCCCGCAGACACCAGGGATATGGCTGCTGGCCTTAAGGAGGTGTGTGCTCGGCTTTGGAAGCTTCCCAGCCACCTTGCTCAACTGGTTGCTTCCCCTTGGACCTGGTTTTTCTGGAAGTTTCTGTGCTTGCACCTTGGCCAGTCAAGAGGCGCCTCCGAGCAAATGCTAGACCAGCAGGGGCCAACGATGTCCTGACGGTAGCTGTCTTGTTGCATTTCCTCTTCTGTGGCTAGAAATTCCATTTGTACTGGTCAATTGGGGATAATAAAGAAGGAATAGATATATTTCAAAATCAGTAAGCAAACAATTCAACACAACATGAGTAAGAAGGTAAGGGGTTACCTACGACTCATTCTCCTCACTAACATCATCTATGTCTCCTTCAATGATATCTTCCTCCTCTTCAGGATCATAGTCAGATCCAGAGCAGTCATTTCTTGTCCTTTTAGGAGAGAATACAGTTGGAGATGCGAAAAGACTTGCAAAGGGCCTAACACCCAGTTGTTGCAAGTGCTCATTGTTTCTCAGGATGTTTTTAGCTGATTTCTTCCATGGGATGCATTTTAGGATCTAACACTAATAAATAAATCCAAGTCAGCTACAAATTAAATAGGCAATTAAACAAAATATAACGTATGGTGTTGATTGCCCGATAGCAAACATGAGAAGGAAAATGAACATATTGCCTCTCTCAAACTAGCAATTTCACAGGCATGGAAAATGAAACACATGAACTTCGAGCAGGGTTAAAAGAGCAGAAAATATTAGGCAAGGAGGTTGTTTACTTGCCTACAGGCGCTACGACCTTTTTCTTTTTGTGCTTCTTGCCGGGAACCTTGCTGGCCTTCCTTATCGGCGAGGAGGAGGACAATCTAGCGTGCCTTGACGACATGGTGGACGACGAGGTGGACAGCGAGGAGACAGGCATTGTTGGTGGGGTGGACGACGAGGTAGCAAACCTTGACGCCGAGGTTCACATAGATGGGGAGGACCTTGTTGGCGAGATGGCAGATGGGGAGGACGGCTAGATGGCAGGGCTCGACGGCGAGGTGTCAGATCTGTGAGCTCAATGGCTTGGTCGGAAACTAAGAAGGTGAGGATGGGTTAGAGTTTGGGCTAGGTTGATGATTAGATGATTACTAGGGCGGACGACTATGGGCGAGGGTACGACAGCGACTGTGTTGCGACGGGCGGGCGGTGACTAGGGTGGGCGTAGGAGATTTGGATCTGTCTCCTTTTGGTGAGCGGATAAAGAAGGGTTTCCAATAGATTACATAAATGCCCTCTGTGCCAACGCATTGGTTACGCTATGCGGATGGGATGAACCGTAATATCAACGCGCGATAGTTTTAGTGTGCGAGAATTTGGGTGCCCGAAATTTTGGATCGGCAGGAGAACCGAACACGAAATTTTGGATTGGCGGGATAACGGAACCATAGATTATTGGCCGTTGGATGAGTGATGTGTGGCTGAAATAAATCAACATTAAGTTTCAAACATTAGGGTTCTTAAGCTCGGTGAACAGTCTTGACAATCTCTTACTGGATCTTAGAAGCATCCTGGAGTGTGTGTGGTTATGTGTATCATCAAAGTGTGGTTTTGAGAATAACACATGCATTAATCTCTAGGGACACCATTTAAGTCAAACAACCATGGTGGTCAGAAAGCCCAGAGAGCCCCTAGAATATGCAACTGCCACATGGAGATGGTGAACCAGTGTGACAGAAGTAGTTGCATCACCACGCCGGCCAACTGGAGTGTGTGTGGTTCATCAAGGTGTGGTTTTGAGAATATATAACACATGCATTGATCTATAGGGACTCCATTTGTGTCAAACTACCCTGGTGGTCAGAAATCCCAAAGACCCGTAGAATATGCAACTAGCACATGGAGATGGTGAACCAGTGTGATAGAAGTAGTTGCATCACCACACCGGCGGACAAGAGTTTGCGTGGATCATCAAGGTGTGGTTTTGAGAATATTTAACACGTGCATTGATCTATAGGGACTCCATTTGTGTTAAACAACCATGGTGGACAGAAAGCCCAAAGAGCCCCTAGAATATTCAACTGCCAAATGGAGATGGTGAACCAGTGTGACAGAAGCAGTTGCATCACCACACCTAACTGGAGTGTGTGTGTGGTCATGTGGATCATCAAGGTGAGGTTTTGAGAATATATACCACATGCATTGATATCTAGGGAATCCATTTGTGTCAAACAACCATGGTGGTTAGAAAGCCTAGAGAGCCCCTAGAATATGCAACTGCCACATGGAGACGGTGAACCAGTGTGACAGAAGAAGTTGCATCACCACACCGGCCAACTGGAGTGTGTGTGGTTCATCAAGGTGTGGTTTTGAGAATATATAATACATGCATTGATCTATATGGACTCCATTTGTGTCAAACAACCATGGTGGTCAGAAAGCGCAAAGAGCCCCTAGAATATGCAACTGCCACATGGAGATGGTGAACCAGTGTGACAGAAGCAGTTGCATCACCACACTGGCCACTTGAGTGTGTGTGTGGATCATCAATGTGTGGTTTTGAGAATATGTAACACATGCATTGATCTCTAGGGACTCCATTTGTGTCAAACAACCATGGTGGATAGAAAGCTCAAAGAGCCCCTGGAATATGCAACTCCCACTTGTGGAGATGGTGAAGCAGTTGCATCACCACACCGGCCAACTGGAGTGTGTGTTTTGTCATGTGGATCATCAAAGTGTGGTTTTGAGAATATATAACACATGCATTGATCTCTAGGGACTCCATTTGTGTCAAATAACCATGGTGGTCAGAAAGCCCAAAGACCCCTAGAATATGGAACTGGCACATGGAGATGGTGAACCAGTGTGACAGAAGCAGTTGCATCACCACACCGACCAACTGGAGTGTGTGTGGATCATCAATGTGTGGTTTTTGAGAATATCTAACACATGCATTTATATATAGGGACACCATTTGTGCCAAACAACCATGGTGGTCAGAAAGCCCAAAGAGCCCCTAGAATATGCAACTACCACATGGAGATGGTGAACCAGTGTGACAGAAGCAGTTGCATCACCACAAAGGCCAACTAGAGTGTGTGTGGATCATCAAGGTGTGGTTTTCAGAATATATAACACATCATTAATATCTAGGGACTCCAATTTGTGTCAAACAACCATGGTGGATAGAAATCTCAAAGAGCTAGCCCCTAGAATATGTAACTAACATATGGAGATGGTGAACTAGTGTGGCAGAAGCAGTTGCGTCACCACACCGGCCAACTAGTGTGTGTGTGGATTATCAAGGTGTGGTTTGAGAATATATAACACATGCATTGATCTATAGGGACTCCATTTGTGTCAAACAACCATGGTGGACAGAAAGCTGAAATAGCCCTTGGAATACGCAACTACCACATGGAGATGGTGAACCAGTGTGACAGAAGCAGTTGCACCACCACACCCAACTAGAGCGTGTGTGTGGTAATGTGGATCATCAAAGTTTGGTTTTGAGAATATATAACACATGCATTGATCTCTAGGTACTCCATTTGTGTCAAACAACCATGATGGTCAGAAAGCCCAGAGAGCCCCTAGAATATGCAACTTCCACATGGAGATGGTGAACCAGTGTGACAGAAGCAGTTGGACCACCACACCAGCCAACTAGAGTGTGTGTGGGTAATCAAGGTGTGGTTTTGAGAATATATAAAACATGCATTAATATATAGGGACTCCATTTGTGTCAAAATACCATGGTGGTCAGAAATCCCAAAAAAACCCTAGAATATGAAACTGCCACATGGAGATGGTGAACCAGTGTGACAGAAGCAGTTGCATCACCACACCGGCCAACTGGAGTGTGTGGATCATCAAGGTGTGGTTTTGAGAATATATAACACATGGATTGATCTCTAGGGACTCCATTTGTGTTAAACAACCATGGTGGACAGAAAGCCCAAATAGCCCATGGAATATGCAACCGCCACGTGTGGAGATGGTGAACTAGTGTGACAGAAGCAGTTGCATCACCACACCCAACTGGAGTGTGTGTTTGGTCATGTGGATCATCAAGGGGTGGTTTTGAGAATATATAACACATGCATTAATCTCTAGGGACTCCATTTGTGTCAAACAACCATGGTGGACAAAAAGCCCAAATAGCCCCTGGAATATGCAATTGCCACATGTGGAGATGGTGAACCAGTGTGACCGAAGTAGTTGCATCACCACGTCGGCCAACTAGAGTGTGTGTGGATCATCAAGGTGTGGGTTTTGAGAATATATAACACATGCATTGATCTATAGGCACACCATTTGTGTCAAACAACCATGGTGGTCAGAAAGCCCAAAGAGCCCCTAGAATATGCAACTGCCACATGGAGATGGTGAACCATTATGACAGAAGCAGTTGCATCAACACACCGGCCAAATGGAGTGTGTGTGGATCATCAAGGTGTGGTTTTCAGAATATATAACACATGCATTGATATCTAGGGACTCCAATTTGTGTCAAACAACCATGGTGGACAGAAAGCCCAATGAGCTAGCCCCTAGAATATGCAACTGCCAGATGGAGATGGTGAACCAGTGTGACAGAAGCAGTTGCATCACCACACCGACCAACTAGTGTGTGGATCATCAAGGTGTGGTTTTGAGAATATATAACACATGCATTGATCTATAGGGACTCCATTTGTGTTAAACAACCATGGTGGACAAAAATCCCAAATAGCCCCCGGAATATGCAACTGTCACATGGAGTTGGTGAACCAGTGTGACAGAAGTAGTTGCACCACCACACCCAACTAGAGCGTGTGTGTCGTCTTGTGGATCATCAAATTGTGGTTTTGAGAATATATAAGACACATTGATCTCTAGGGACTCCATTTGTGCCAAACAACCATGGTGGTCAGAAAGCCCAGAGAGCCCCTAGAATATGCAACTGCCACATGGAGATGGTGAACCAGTGTGACAGAAGCAGTTGCATCCCCACACCCAACTAGACTGTGTGTGGGTCATCAAGGTGTGCTTTTGAGAATATATAACACATTGATTGATCTATAGGGACTCCATTTGTGTCAAACAACCATGGTGGACAGTAAGCCCAAAGAGCCCCTGGAATATGTAACTTCCACATGAGGAGATGGTGAACCAGTGTGACAGAAGCAGTTGCATCACCACACCCAACTTGAGTGTGTGTGCATGGTCATGTGGATCATCAAGGTGTGGTTTTGAGAATATATAACACATGTATTGATATCTAGGGACTCCAATTTGTGTTAATAAGCATGGTGGACAGAAAGCCCAAAGAGCTAGCCCCTAGAATATGCAACTGCCGCATGGAAATGGTGAACCAGTGTGACAGAAGCAGTTGCATCACCACACCGGCCAACTGGACTATGTGTGGACCATCAAGGGCTTTATCACTAACTAAATCATTATAATATAGAAGAACATTGTAAATGCAGATGATTTTAACCTTTCTAAAATAAGAGAGTAACAAAATCCGACACCGTGTGGGCTAGGATATTTTATCATTTGCCACACTTTACTTCAAAAAATTATCATTTGCCACATTGACTACCACATGTCAGTGACACATGGTGTGGCAAATAATAAAACTAAATTTTTTAGTGTGGCAAAGAATAAAATCCCCCGTGTGGGACCCACTTGTCATTCTTCTGCCCGCTTAACCCTCCCTAATCCCCACCACTTCGCACACATTCTCTATGCTCGGCGACCACAAAATCCCTTCCCTCCCCGGTGACCACCAAATCCCCCTCCCTCCCCGGTGACAACGTCGGCAGTAGCGGCTACAGGCTCACAGGTAAGGCTCCTCGAACTATGTCCACGCATCTCTACTACTGCGCATCTGTGTTTGATCACCACCGACGTGTGTCGGTAATGCTGTGCTCGATCTAGGTTACCGCGTCTGTGCTCTAGGTCACCGGCGGCTGGTCTAGGCCCTAGGTAAACACTCGATCTTGGTCTAGGCTCCAGGTAAGCACTCGATCTTGGTCTAGGCCCCAGGTAAACACACGATCCAGGTCTAGGCCCCAAGTCAACACTCGATCTAGGCCCTTACACTTGTTTTAGTCACTTGATGCTTGTGCCTCTAATTTAATTCTTGTATGCACTCTCTAGGGCAGGTAGGATGAACTGTGATGATTGTAGGTTATTCGGCATTAAGGCTAGGGAGATACATGCGCAGGTTCTAATTTTTTTCCTACTACCACTAATTGTACACATCGCATCCTCATTCTATCGTAGTAATAGTCGTCCTTAGACTTCTTAATGATCTTCAGATGGACCACACAGTGTTGAACCCCTAAAATTTGGAAGTTATTGCAGAAAACATCCTGGCGACGGTGTCGAGAAATTGCAAGCGCCAGCACAATGTCCCATCTTAAGACGAGGTGAAGCAACCTATAGCCAAGAAAGCTGACAAACCAAGGGACCTTACTAGAGGTTAGAGTCATTAACATTCGCTTAAAGTTACATTCATTCTTATGCCACTACAGATTACTTTCTAATATATTCTTTCTAGGTCTGTTGATGAAGGCCAGGGACGACTTTGACGATTACTGCGTGTTTGGAAAGGACATGGAATTGACTTCAAACCAAGCTGCGTATCTCAGAGAAATTTCAGGACACAAGCCACCTATACCGCACTATGTGTGCAAGATGAAAAAGTCAAATGTCATCCCTGGGAAGGCCAAGATGGTAAACTTCTGATATTTGACTCTTTAAGGGCGTGTTTGTTTCAAAGAAATAAATCCTACAAAATTCCTATGCATAACTTTCCTACACTACAATCCTATAGGATTTCTAACAAGAGGTGAGACCTCTTGGAAATATTCCTACGTGTTTATGACAACTATGACATATACCTAAACCCTATAAAATTAGCTGCGTTTTTCCTACGGTGCATTTTTCAAACAGCTTATCTTACTGATTCCTACATTTTTCATTCCTGTAGGATGCTTAGTGTCATGTCATTCTATTCCTGCACTTTTCCTATTCTAGTGTTTTACAAATCCTTTGAACCAAACGAGCCCTAAATCTACTTATGCATATTTAACTATAC
Organism: Avena eriantha; assembly: GCA_910589775.1. Lineage (NCBI taxonomy): Eukaryota > Viridiplantae > Streptophyta > Magnoliopsida > Poales > Poaceae > Avena > Avena eriantha. The sequence goes on along the minus strand of OU342740.1, from coordinate 232,123,318 downwards.
TTTAGCAACTAAGTTTATTCTTCACATCCAGTACTTTTCAGCTAGGTACAACAATGCCCACCTCAACAGGTATCTGTCGTTGGAGATTCCTGTCATAGTCGCAGATCATGTAGGACGTAAGCATGTTCAGTTCATCCAAGGAAGGAATGATGTTGCCCAAATGACAAGCAACTGGTCAAAGGTTGCTGAGGTTGCTCGAATCAAAAAAGGAGATTTGTTCGTCTTCACCTTCTTTGAGGCGCTCATGTCTGGCTTCATGTGTCATGTAGGTCGCGTGAAATGAGGCCACATAGTACCTGGTTATGCGGGTTGGCTTCATGTGGACTTGTAGTCAGTTTGGAACTTAATGTGAACCTGCATGTTGTGTACTTGGTTTGGAACTCTTTGTGAATCTGGTTCTCTAATTGGTTTGAAACTATATGTCAACCACGTTCTATATATATTTGTAAGATTGTGTGCTATCTCCATGTTGCTATGTGTTGTGTTGATTGTTGCTATAATTTCATGTACTTTCACATTTTGCTTCTTCGTGTGATTGAGAACATGTGTATAAGAAATATGAAGTAGTTCTTGAAACGTAGTTGTTTTGTCCAGCTATTGCGGCTGTTAGTCAAAACATCATTTTATTTATTCAAGAACGACTGATTTAGGAAATTCTTATAAGAATGGAAAAGTAGTAGATCTGTCAGAACAGAGTCCGCTAGTCTAGTGGTTACGAACCTTTGACCAACGAGTGTGCTCGCGAGTTTGAACCCTGGTCAGGGTACTCTGTTTTTTATGCCATCTTTAATTTATACCAGATGGACTGAAAGGTGGGCCTGGCTAAAACTCTAAGAACAACCAGTTAAACCCTATCGTTCAAACCGAGCTGATAGGTGGGGTGCAGGCACGGATGGCCTGGTTGTCGAAAAAAATAGTCAACCAAAGGCCCTTGACGAATTCCATGACGATTTATGTGGGACAAAATGCCGAACTAGGCTTTAGGGCCTCGTACGAAATTCGTGACAAATATTTGTTGACGAAAACCTCGAACGTCATGGATACCCGGGCTGGAAGCCCTTCGAGTGCATCGCAACGAAATGGCCCGTAACGTCACGCATCTATGACATTTTTACGGCATGTCATGAATAAAACGTCATGAATCGTCTAGATTCTTGTAGTTGTTCTTTAGGTACGGTCCAATTTCCCAAAGATTTCATCACTCGACTCAGAATAGAGAAAAAATATTTCCCAAGTCCTCCAAGCGCCACCGCATCCTCCCTCCGAGCTTCACGCCACCCCATCCTACCTCCAAGCGTCGTGCCACTGCGTCCTGCCTCCCGAGCACTCCACCATGCCGCCCGAGTGCTCCGTGTTCTGAGCCGAGCGCCATGACCGAGCGTCACGTCACCCGTCCTGCTGCTCGCCCTGCCTCCCGAGTGCCCTCTGTGCTGTCGCGTCCTGCCTCCAGAGCGCCTCCAGCTAGAGCAACAACTGCCATGTCCCCTCGCCAGCTGGAAACTCACCACTAGGGGGCCTCCACAAGTACCGACCTCATCGACATCCCTTCTCCGATGCAGATAACCATCTCAGGTAAATGCCCTCCTTTTCTTCTACTCGTCCTCTTTGACCTGAGGTGGAAATCAATCCATTCTTTAATCAAGCAATCGTTGTTATTTTCCCGCTAGAAGAGTTGTTGGTATTAACATTTACTTACTGTGCTTATTTTCTTGGTACTGGGAATTTCTTGGTATGGATTACACATGCTCCCATTTAGCAGGTCAAATTCAATTTATCAAATTCACTTCCACTTGTTTGTACATAGGTTCAAATATAGTCATATACAGTCAAATACAGTCATATACAGTCAAGTAAACAATATGTAATCTACAAAATATCCGTGTGCATTGGTGATAATCCCCAGACTCTAGTTAAATATGTAATACGAATGTAGTATGTGTTGCTTATGTTCATTTATCATTATGAGTTGGGTTGCACTTGTATGTTGAAGAGTGTCCTTATCTACTTATATGTTGTGCAGGTTTACATTTCATTGGAAATGGACGAAGGTGCCGCAGTAGTGTCAAGATACATGCGGAGAAGACGATCTCAAGATGTTGGTAGTACATAAATTGCAAATAGAAGAGGATTATGAGGATCATTAAGAAGAGATTAAAGTAGAGGAAGAGGATGAGGATGACAACGAGGATTATGAGCTGTAAGAAGATTTTGATGATGAGGACATCAGTGAAGATCAGCTACAGTTGCTCAAGGATGGAAGTTATGATGTTAAGTCTTGGAGAGAATTTGTGCCAATACATTTTGATGGGGAAGTTACCAGTTCAGAGTGCAAGCATTGCAGCGATGTAAAACAAGGGCATGGCACAAGCAGATTGTGAAATCACTTGATGAAATGCAAAGCTAGGGTAATAGTGGTTGGAACTCTAAATTAGATGAATGCAACCCTCCTAAAACCCGATGGATTCAGCCGCTTGTGGAAATTGGATCCCAAAGTTGGAAGAAAAGCGTTGGTGAGAATGGTTGTGCTTCATGAACTCCCATTGTCGATTATTGAGTATGATGGCTTTCAGAAATTTGTATCTAGTTTGAATCCAAACTTTCACATGATATCAAGGACTTTGAAAAATGATATCACTAAAGCATTTGATGAGCACAAAAAGGATTTGAAGGAGCTACTTGGTTCTTCCAAGTCTAGGATATCATTGACCATGGACATGTGGACTTATAACCAAACTATTGGGTACATGGTAATTACTGCACACTTCATTAATGAGTGATGCAAGTTATAGAAGATAATAATAAAATCTAATGCATTAGAAACACCCCACAGAGGAGTAACCATGTTCAATATGGTTCTGAAGTGCATTTGTGATTTGTACTTTGAGGACAAGGTATTAGCAGTAACACTAGATAATGCTTCTAACAATGGTAGAATAGTATAGATGTTGAGGGAAATTTGGTAGCCAAGAATATGCTACTTGGGGAGGGAAAATTCTTGCATCAACGGTGTGCAACCCACATCCAAAATTTGGTATGACAAGCAGGGATTGATTATTTGGACCCTATCTTAACAAATATCCATGAGACCACGAAGTTCATAAGAGTTACCGCCTATCGGAAAGAAACATTTGCAAACATTGTTAAACAAAAGGGCATTTCCTGTGAGAAGAGCCTTTGTATTGTTGTTCCCATAAGATGGAACTCGACCTTCACAATACTGAAAATAGCATTGAGATATAGAAGAGCTTGTGATGCCTTACAAAGCCAAGATCCCCTGTATTCATATGCACCTTCTGTGGAACAATGGGAAGAGGCAAAAGTGGTTTGCACGTTGCTCATAGTGTTCTATGAAGCTACTAAGGTGATATCGGGTTCAAAGTATCCAACTACAAACCTCTATTTTCAACAAATGTGGCAAGCTAAGGAAGCATTGGACAAGGAGGCATCTGGGGTGGACTCTCCATTTCCTGCAATGATCGCTCCCATGCAGAAACACTCAACAAGTATTAGAAAATGTCTTGGGTTGTGCTTTCAATACCTGTTATCCTAGATCCTAGCTTAAAGTTCACCTATCTTGAATTTCGGTATCCTTAGGTGTTTGGGAGTAGTGTAGGAACTAAGCTTGCTAGAGTGAAGGAGATATTTAAACAGCTATTAGAAGAGTATGCTAAGCTTAACCTCTAAGAAACTACACACACAGAACAAGAAGGTACTGATATGGACATGGGCATGGAGTGTAATGACCCAATGTCAGATTGGGACCGCCACTTAGCCTTAGGATCATCTCAGCAAGTGTAGGATCCTCTGGGTTTGATGATTACAAGTTAAAGCCTCCACTAGCTTGGAAGTATAACTTCGATATCCTAGAGATGCCTTAGTTGTGCCTACTTCTGTTGCTGCATCTGAGTCAGCATTCAGCATAGGGAATAGGGTCATATATGTTTTCATAAGCCGATTGAACCCTGACATAGCTGAAGCTCTAATTTTTCTACAAGACTGGTTTCATTCATCAAGTGATAGCACTTGCATTTTTTTCATATTAATTCTAGAACTTCTTGTAGACAAGATGTGTCCTTGTATTTGAATACTATGTAACACTTTCTAATATTGTTTCTTGTTGTGCCATTCCTTTACTATGTAGGTACAGATAGTATTAGCATAACATTTATGTATGACACACTTGGTGAGGAAGGGCTCTTTGTTTCATCAGCTAAAACAGTCTGAAAGGTTAGCCATGTTTCTGTAACAGTTTCCAAGGCAATGAAGACAAATCCCAAGCATGGATAGGATTTGTACTCAATCTACACTTCAACCTCATCCACTTGAGGATAGGATTGGTACCTAGCATTCTCTAAAAACCATTCTCTCCTATATTCTAGTAAAAAACCCAAAATCTGCCAAAAATCTGCAAAAATATTATCAATATCACATCTCTGAGATTCTCTCTTTCCCAACCCTTGTGCATTTTTTAGAAATGCACTTGAACCATCTTGTAAACCATCTTAAAGACTCCTAAGGCCCTCTCTTTCCCTTTGATAAACCATCATTTAACCCACTTGTTGTTGATGGTTTTACAGGCAAGTAATTAATCTCTTCTGCAAATATTACCAACATGCCTACTTTGGCAGAAGCTCACATCACCATGTTATATTATTTTGACCAAACCTTTGCATAATTTTAATCTACCCATGAAGGTCTACCCATCCATGCTTCACTTGTTTCCATTGGAGTTTTGTGCATCCAAAACCCACATGTTTTTGGAAGCTAAATAACATTCTTCTATGACACCCTTATTTTTATGCCAACTTTGGCATCAATCCTAGGAGAGCGACATCATGGTCAATCGCAACTCTCTATACCATGGTGATATACCTTACTTGGTCTACCTATCCATCTATCCCATGACCCAAGGGGAGCTTTGAGCTCCTTAATCCAACAAGTTTTTGAAGGTATTAAAATAATAAAGCCTAAGATCTTTTATATCTTGCTTTCCTTTAAAAGCAAGTTTGATTTTCAAAAATTAAGGTTGAAAATTATGGATACCCTTTTTGGAAATCAAGTAACTTGGATATAAAAATTTATCAAATGTTTTCATAATTATTTTCGCCCTAAAACAAGTTAATTATTTTCTTTTACAAAAACCTCAAAACTACATCTATAAAAGGAAGTTTGCTTTTCTCCAAAACACTTATACAAGTTTAGGCACACTTGAGGCCTATATAACATATCCTATATTCGGACTTCAGAAATAAATATTTTTGAATAGTGTTAATAATTCTTTTTTCCTATTTTATTAAGTGGTAGAAATGAAAAAATAAATGTATTAGTTTCCTTCATCAATAAATTCTGGTATAATTCCCCAAAGTATGGATTCATATTTAGGACCATATCAAACCAAGAACTCATCTTGTCCAATTATAAAATCTCAAATAAAATGAAGAAAAAATATTCAGCACTATTTGAATAATTGATATAAAAGGTATTTAAAAATCTTTGAAAATTCCCAAAAAATTCCATAGGGCATATCTTAACCTTATCTATCCATCAGAAACATTGACCCATATTGCCATCTTCAATTTTTTGAATGAAATAAATCATATTCCATCTAGTCATTTGAGATCTTATTACAAAAACCATTAACCAAACCCTCCACACTTTCCCAAACCTGGCCAAGTAATCAATACAACAACCACCAGGTTCTGGACAACTTTGTACTGTAGCACAGCCTCCTTGTCCTTTATGCTTGTATGGAAGTAAAGAGAGAGAGGAAAACAACCATATCATGCCACACCCATTAAAAGCTTGCACAACAGCTACCATCCCTTCTCTCTGCTCGACCCAGGGCTTCATCAAACTCCCCTACACCACCTGAAAGAAACCCTAGCTATACCTACTCCTTTTCCTCTCCATTTCTTACTCTAGGCCGTATACATGTGACAACACCAACCTTGTGTGGCAATACTCCCTTTGCCCCTCTCTGCACTCTCATAGCCTCACACGACCACACCACCGCTCCTGCGGCCCAATCACCAGCCATCCCCCTCTCCCCAAGCTTCTCATGGACATGGTCCATGTTAGACCACCCCCCTCTTGTTTTTTGGACCATGGACTGCGAGGCAACAGCCCCACAACAATTTTATTAATAAAATTTAAAATTTCTTATGTACAAACCAAACGAGAAGAGGAGCAAAGAAAAAATTAATCTACAAGAAAAGGACCCTAAGGCAAAGTCCTGATCCAACCCAAAAGCCTATCTTTATGCTTAGCCTTAATCCTATACTGCAACAGAGTAATGTCGTGCACAAATTTACATTTCCACTTAGTGAAAGAAGGTTGTTCCCGTTTGAATATTTTCCCATTCCATAGTAGCCAAATGTTCCAACAAGCACTTATTAAAACCTCAATGAAAAAAGGCTATCCGAAGCTCTGTTTTGCATGCGCAACCACCATCTGCAGGTCATCATGAGGTACCCACTCTATCTGGAGATAATTCCAAATTCGTCTGCTAAAATTACATTCGAAGAAAAGGTGGATCTGATCCTCATAGGCTCTTAGAGGTCATAACTCATAATGTGTATCGTCAGTAACTTTCCAGTGCCGCCTCTGTAATAAGTCTCGAGTATTTAGTCTGTCGGATAAAAGGAGCCAAGCAAACACCTTGGTCTTCATCACACAGCTTGATTTCCATAGCCAAGGGAACACATTAGGAACTTTAATACGAGCGTGAATGTGATTATAGAACTTGGATGAAGTGTATTTATCTCCCTAATGATAGCTACAAACGTCACACTGATCAGAAACTGGATTATTGTGCATGATATCCTGAAGCTCCTGGAGCTCCTAATAAGCTTGCTGTGACAAAGGCCTATAGAATAAATTACACATATCATGTGCTTCAAACACGTCCACCACTGACATACTAGTATTCAATACATAAGAGAACAATCTCGGGTACCTAGAGGTGACAGGCTGAATACTCCCATTGAGAGACCAATTATCAGTCCAGAATAAAAAGGTATCACCACGCCCATGGTTCACTATTGCGACCCCTCTGAAATTGTCCACTTTCTTCAACACATCTCGCCACCAGAATGATCCACGAAGATTTTCTACATGAGGGACTTTCTTATCATAATAAGCATGCCAAAGCAACTGCACCCAAGGAAACTCCATTTTGTTATAAAATTTGTCAAGGAATTTAATCAGTAGCGCTGCATTTTGCTTCTGAAAATTAACAATACCAAGCCCTCCATTCCTCTTGGGTTTACACACCATTTCCCAGGCCACAAGTGATTGCTTGGGTTCATCAGATTTATCTCACCACAAGCACTACCGTAGGATTCTGTCCAACTGAACCGTCCAACCAAGAGGAAGCTGTAAAGAACAAAGAAAATGTAGGGGCAACGATGCTAGGGCCGAATTGATCAGCTACAACCTAGCTCCTTGCGATAAGAAACTAGAGCAAGAGGTGAGTTTCCTTTTAATACGACACACTAGGGAAGACAATTCAGCAATGGTCGACCTTGTGGTACCTAAAGGTAATCCCAAATATGTAAAAGGCATCTTGCCAACTTGACATCCAAAATCAGCGGCTAATTGTTCCAAAAAATCATCAAGCACATTTATGGAAACCATCATGGACTTGTCATAATTAATCTTTAGTCCAGTCGAAAGAGAGAACTTGTGAAGCACCTCTTTTAAAGCCAACAGCTGACCCCGATCAGCAGGCAAGATGATGATAGTGTCATCCGCATACTGGACAATTGGGAAGTCATGATCATTGGTTTCAATAGGCCTACTGAGCTCCCCTTGCTGAACCAAATCGTTAACTGCAGACTACAATAGATCAAAACCAAAAAGGTAGACCAATGGAGAGATGGGATCCCCTTGACGAGCACCATGTTTGCACTCAAATTGTTTACCCGGAATTCCATTTAAAATAATGGATGAGGTTCCAGTGGAAATAATGGCCCTAGCCCAATTTAACCACTTATTGTTGAACCCATTATGTTTCATTACCTCAATAATAGCTTCATGCTCAATGATATCGAACGCCTTTGCAAAATCCAATTTCAGAATTATGATAGGCTTTTTAGACATCTGGAAAAGATAGAGATATTCGAAATACCACACAAGGCAGTCTTGAATAGACCTGTTTCGGAGAAAACCATACTGGTTCTTGTGGATGCATGTCAAAATTTTATCCTGAATGCGATTTGCAGCTAACTTTGTCAAAAACTTTACACAACCATTGGTCAATGAGATTGGTCGAAAGTCATTAAATTTGACTGACACTTGCTTCTTAGGAACTAGTGTTATGAATGAGCCATTAATATTTTGGAGTCTGACAGTCTCGTCATGGAAATCTACAGCAAAGTGGAATGAGCCATTAATATTTTGGAGTCTGACAGTCTCGTCATGGAAATCTACAGCAAAGTGGTAAAATTCATTTTGATCAATGGGCCAACACTTCTTCAAAAAAAACCCATTAGACCCATCCGGTCCAGGAGCACGGTCCACTGGCATTTCTTTCACCACATCATCCATTTCTTTTTTTTCAAAAGGCTTTGTTATCTCATCTAGTCCATCTACCTTCTTAAGAAGTCTAGGGAGATCAAATTGCATAGAGATTCCTTCAGACCGGCCCATTCTATCTTTGTATTCAGCCCATAGCATACCCGCCATGGTTTCATGATCAAATACATCATTACCATCAGCATCTTTTAGAACTACAATTGCATTTCTTCTGAACCTCTCTAATGCCATTGCGTGGAAGAATTTCGTGGTATCCTCTCATTGCTTAATCCAACGTATAGTGCAACGCTTTATCCAGTAATTACATTCCGCCAGAAGGAGCTCATCATGGCGCAACTTTACCACCTTCCGAAAATTAAACTCAGCTATGAAAAGAGGTCTTTGCTCCTCAAGAGAATCAAGCACAAGGATCACTCTATTACATTTTTGAATCAGACCTTTCAATCTAGCAAGACTCAAATGCCATTTCTTTAGCTCAAATCGCAACCCTTTTAGCTTGTCTGCAATAATGGCCGAGTTATAATATTTATGGGATGTTCTAGACCAAGCATTGGCGACACATTCATTGAACCTGGGCAAATCAACCCAATAATTAGCAAAACGAAAAATGCTTGCTTTAGGGATGTCAGTATCAATATTGACTACACATGGTACATGATCTGATCCTGTTTTTGCGAGAGGAAGCACCATGGAATCAGGAAAATCAGACACCCAATTAGAGCTAGTAAAGAACCAATCTACTTGCTCCAAAAGTGGATATCTCTGCATATTAGACCATGTGTACGACCTGCCTTTCAAAGGTAGCTCCAACAAGCCTAAATGACCAAGGATTTCATTAAATAAAAACATGTGGTTGACATCCCCACCTGGTTTGTTTTTATTGTCGCGTGACCTCAAAAAATTGAAATCTCCAACTAATAACCAGTTTTTAGTTGAAACGATGGGAAGATTGTATAACCAGGACACAAAAAGGTCGCGATCTGCTCCTTGGCAAGGTCCATAAATACAAACCAGGGTCCAAAGCAAATTGTTATGAGTCGACGTAAACCAGGGTCCTCCCTCTTGTTAAGTAGGACACATGCCACTTAGCTCTGCCCCTTCCGTCTCATTACACTCCTACAGACCCACCTTGGCCTCCCTGGACCCTTTTTTTTAAACGAGGCAAAAGCTTTGCCTATATATTGATATAGAAGGAGCAAAACAAGGGGTGACGGCCTAAGCCATCAAAAGAAAAAAGTTACATTCCAACTAACACCACCGGCTACCCCACAAGATCCGCCAGGTTTTTCGCTCCCGCAATGATCCAATCCTTTCCTTCTTATTTTATCCTACGCATGACGTCCGTAGGAAGCGAAGATTTGTTGTTGAAAACTCCCTCATTCCTCTCCTCCCAGATTTCCCATGTGATGAGCATGATCGCGGTTTTGAGACCTTTGGGAGAGGAAGCGGGTGATCTGGCACTGGCTTGCCAATAGTCAATCACCTTGGGACGGTCGGAGCCCATGTTAAGTAATAAGTTAGGGAAGGAAAGCCAAGATGCCGCAGCCGACCAGATTCTCTTAGAAAACCGGCATTCGAAGAAGATGTGTCGTGCCGTGTCAGGGGAACATCTGCACAGTTGACAGGTGGGGTGGTGCGGCCATCCACGCTTGGCCAGGCGGTCAGTGGTCCAAAGGAGATTTTGGACGGCCAACCATGCGAAAAAGCGGCATTTGGGTGGGGCCCAGGGCTTCCAGACGATCGGCCCGAAGGAACAAGGCAGAGAGGCCATAAATTGTGCCTTATTAGCATATCTTGCCGAGTAGCAACCGTTAGGAGACAGAGTCCAAATAATGGAATCTTCAATTCCCGCGGAGAGATGGACGTCCGAGATAAGATCCCAAAGGTGAATGAACTGGACAATGTGTTCGACGGAGAAGGAGTCCACCATAATATCCGAGACCCAGTTTTGTCCATTAAGGGCATCCTGGACTGTTCGGTTTTTCCTTCTCGAGGCTCTGAAGATCAGAGGAGCCAGGTCTTTTGGGGGCGATCCATCAAGCCAAGAGGAAGACCAGAAAGAAGCCTTTCTGCCATCACCAATGGTGACTCTAGTGGCAGCATTAAAGAGCTGCCTATCGGAGGCGTCGTTGGGAGTGTCGGAACCCACCCACAGTTTTTCGGGGGCCTTCCACTCGTACCAGAGCCAGCGGAGCCGGAGAGCGCAGGAGAACTTCTCCATGTCAAGGATCCCCAATCCGCCAAGCTCCTTGGGGCGGCAGACTTTTTGCCAGTTGACTTTTCATTTTCCACCACTTACAATTTCTTTGCAAGCCCAAAGCATACCGCGACTGATCTTGGCGAAGGCCCTGAGAACGCCCTTGTCCGCTTTGAGAGCTGTGAGTAGGAAGATCGGCATAGACGAGAGGACTGATTTCACATAGGCACAGCATCCAGCCCGAATAAGGAATCTGCCCTTCAGAGGGTTTAAGCGGGAGGCAGCTTTATCAATGTATGGTTGAAGGTCAACCCTTCTAAGTCTGCCAAGGGAAAGGGGTAACCCCAAGTACTTGAGGGGGAACTGTGCAGTGGCGGCAGGGAAGTTTGTCAAAATCGGGGTGAGGTCAATGTCGGAGCAGCAAATCGGGGCAATGGAGCTCTTGGCCACATTGGTCATCATCCCGGTAACCTCTCCAAAAAATTGGAGGATGTTGGCCAAACTTGATAAATCCTACTCATTTGGGGCCAAGAAGATGGTAGCGTCATCAGCATACATAGAAATCTGAGGCCCCTGAGTGCCTCCTGGCATTCCGCTGAGCAGTCCGTGGGCCTTGGCCCTGTCCAGGATTTCATGCAGAGGATCGATGGCGATGTCGAAAAGAAGGGGGGACAGAGGGTCTCCGTGTCGAAGACAATGGCCGTGGGTGATGTCCTTCCCGAGAATCCCATTGAGAATAACCCGAGAGCTAGCGGAGGTGAACAAAGAAGCCTGCAGAGCCCACCATCTCGGGGGAAACCAAGGCGCTGCATGTGGTCCAGCATATAGTCCCAGCGGACCGTGTCAAAAGCTTTAGCAAAATCCAACTTAATGAGCAGGGCAGATGTCTTGCTGCGGTGAAGTTTGCGGGCTGTGTTTCTAACATACATGAAGTTATCATGGAGGTTCTAGTCTTTATGAAAGCACTTTGGCAACAAGAGACAATGGCATCCATCTTCGGGCTGAGTCGACGAGCCATAGCTTTAGCAATGATCTTCGGGACCACATGAATGAGACTTATAGGTCTATAGTCAGTGACTGCTTCCGCACCATCCTTTTTCGAGATGAGGATGATGTTAGCCATGTTTAGGATGTGAAAGTTGGAGGTTGCCATCGCAGAGAAGGCGTTGATAGCTTTCATGAGATCATTCTTAATGATATTCCAGCATGTCCGGAAGAAATCAATGGAGAAGCCGTCAGGGCCGGGGGCCTTATCCCTAGGCATATCGTCAAGCGCCTTCTTAATCTCGAGCTCAGAGAAAGGCAGGTTGAGATCATCCAAAGTATGAGAAGTGGGGTTGAGAACAATCCAGTTGAAGTCGAGTTGGCGGGGTGGGGGGGCGGCCTACCCAGAGTTTGGGAGAAGTGTTCAAAGATAACCTTCTCCTTATCTTCGTGTGTCGCAGACCAACCGTCGTTATGCTTAAGCCTTTGGATGTGGTTCTTGTGTTTCCTCGAGATAATCCGCATATGGAAGAACTTAGTGTTGCCATCTCCTTCGCGGAGGTAGTTTATTCTTGAAGCCTGGCGTTTCCTGGATCGTTCCATGGCGGCTAGACCCATAACCCTTCTTTTGAGGCCGGCACGAAGGGCCCTTTCATCCGCGGACAGGGTTCGGGACTCCTGAGCAATATCCAACTAGAGGATGACATCCAAGGCCATAATAAGCTGAAGTTTGTGGTTCGAGAAGAGGCCCTTGCTCCAAGAGCGCAAGCACTGCGCCGTAGTTCTGAGCTTGTAATTGATCACATGTACCGGCTGAGTGTGAGAAGAGGGCATCGACCATGCTTGATGGACCTTCTCCTGGAAGCCTGACATTTTGGTCCAGAAAGATTCGAAGCGGAAGGTCGGAGGTTTGCGAGGGCCGCTTTGGTTGGATAGGAGGAGCGGACAGTGATCCGAGAGAGATGATGAAAGTGCGTGTAGAACGTGATTCTCAAAAACCAGGTCCCAGCTCGGGTTGCAAAAAGTGCGGTCCAGCCTCTCGAGAGTGGGGTTCTCTCGTTCGTTACTCCAGGTAAACTTCCTGTTCTGTAGTTTGATCTCTTTGAGTTGGCTTGTGTTGAGAGCGCACCTAAATTGATTCATCATGCGAAGATTCAGCTTGTCATTGTTCTTATCTCCCACTTGATATATAAGGTTGAAATCTCCGATGATGAGCCATTTCTGGTCATTGGGAGGGGTAATAGCGATTATTTCAGCAAGAAAAGCCCCCTTGTTAGCATCAACACTTGGACCGTATACCGTAGTGAGGAAGAACGAAGTGCCGCAAGCTCTGATGGTGACCTCGGTGGAGATGAGGTGAGCACCGATATGGATGTTTGTGATGGACACATGATCTTTGTCCCAGAGCAGAATATGCCTCCACGTGTGCCGATGGCCGGTCTATGAGCGAAGGCCTTAAGTCTGAACCCACCGATATAGGCCGCGGTTTGGTGGTCTACAAAGTCCAACTTTGTTTCTTGGATACAGGCGATATGGCACGGCGTGTCAGCAAGGAAGGCATGCACGGTGTCTTTGCGGGCTTGATCGTTTAGCCCACAAACGTTCCAGTCAGCAATGTTGACGTTTGGCCCAATCATTTATATTGATAAAAAGGAGGGATGAACAGGTAGAAGTTTGCGGCAAACAAACGGAGCGAGGGATGACAGGTCCGTCCCCAAGGCCAAAGACAGAACAAGGCCACATCTCGAACTAAGCATTCGCGGTCAGCTCAGCGACTTCAGGTTCAGCACCGTTTAGGCCACCCATAGCGATCAGGGCTTCATCAGCTTCGGTTATGCTCCGAACATTGAGCTTGAACAGGACGGCTAGCGCGTCAATCGACTTTTCAGGCAGCTGTGTTTTGAAGCATTTGACGTAGTTGTCCCGGGCCTGGATCAACGGCACACCTTCAGAGGCCACGCCCAATTTCGCATTGAGCACGGGAATGGCTTTGTCCAGGGGATGCATCTTTGGCTTGGCGCCCAAACATGCACTTCGTCTAGCTTCAGAGAAGGGCGAGGTATTGTCTGGCCTGGCGCAGGGTGCGATCGGGACTGGTGGAGGCAGAAGCGACACAGGAGGTCGATCGAAGAGGTCTTCCACAGATTCCAACCTTGGCGGGATGACTTCGCAGTCAGAGCCGCGACTATGTGAGGCGCGTTTGGCGGGGGGCGTGGCCATCACCAAAGCCAGGGGCTCAACAGTCAGCTTCAAACCGTTGTTGTTGTCCACTGGAGTAGGGGGTACCTTGTCTGTCAGTACGACAGCATAATCAGGCACGTAGGGCCAGTCCTCATCGGCCTCGTCCTCAGTGAGTAGTTCCCAGGAAGCAGGCACATGCCTTGGAGAGGGAGATGCTGGAAGTGGCTCGCGTTGAGGCGAGAGATCCTCTTGGGTGACCATCAGGTCGTCAGTCCAGGAGCTAGTTGGCGGCATGTCTGGGAGAGGGGTAGCGGCCACCAGAGCATCAGAGCTGGGCAGCATCTTGACCGAAGGCAGGCCTGGAGGTGGCGTGGCGAGCTTCTAGGAGCTCAGCAAGAGAGCGTCAGGGGGCCCCCTGATGGCGGTGAGCCAGTCACGGCAGGCAGCACGCAGCGGGGGCCCAGTAGTAGCGACGGGAGGGGACACCGTCGGCAGCTGGTTGTGCACAACGATGGAGAGGAGTTTCGCCACCGAGGAGGAGCGCTGGTAGCCGCCGTGTCCACCTGAGTAGTGGCGAGAGGAGCGACGGTTGTCTCGGCCACTTCGCTGCCCGCCAGTCGTTGAGCGCTTGTCGATGCTTCGGGCATGCGAGCTGCCGTGCGTGCGCCGAGGAGAGCCGCGGTCCGAGTCATCATCATGGGGTGTTGCGAGAAGTGCTGACGATCGTCGCAGCAGCGACCTGGTCTAGAACGGCTGCGGAGACGATCATCTTGTCCGCGGGAAATGGGGCGCCTGTCGAGGTCGTCACGGTCTTGAGAGCGAGCACGACGTCTAGAGCTGCGGTCAGTGTGACGGGAGCGGGAGCGGTGCTCATCACGGTGACTAGCGTGTCGAGAGTGGGAGTGCTGGTCGTCATCGCGCCCACCATGGTGCCATGAAGGCTTTTCGAGCTCTTGATCAACCGCAGCTTCATGGCTCGACCGAGGATTCTTGACTTGTGGCCGTAGATTGCCGAGGGGGCATCGAAACTGGGAGGATTGAGCCCGAGCCCAACCCAACCGCCATGCCGTCGATAGTTCCCAAGTGACATGGAGGGAAGGAGTGTACCGCTGGCTTGAAGTCCGAAATGGGATCGCCACCATCCAGAATTGGAGCACCATTGAAGTCCTCAATGCGTTCGATATGTAGAATAACTCGAAAAGTCATCCCCCTTTTCCATTGGTTAGGCCTGTCCTCGTCGATACGCAACTTGGAGGAGAGGCCGCAGGGCGCCTTGTTGACGAACGTGCACCACAACACCTTGGGGATGCGACGAGGGGACGGAGTCCACACCCACATGCCGAAGGAGGCAGTGTCCTCCATGTTGGTGAAGCCGTCGTTGAGCCGCTGTACCGCGCAGTTTCGGCCCATGAGCTGGTCCACGACCTCCGGGCGCCAAGCGAAGGGGGGCAGCCCATCGACCACCACATGAGCGCGGTAGTGGAGGTCAGCGTTGTAGCCATGCGAGACGACGCGCCATGGTCGGAAGTGGACGTCGAGGCCGTCGAGCTTGAAGTTGCAACGGTCGGTGCTCATCACCCGGTCACGCAGCTTGGCGGTGGAGAACTTGACGATGTATTGCTCGGGGAAGTGCGTGCTGACCACCAGGTCAGGAGGGCGGAGACAGAATTTTTGGCAGAAGACATCCTCGACGTCGGACCGAATCGCTCCTGATGGCGTGGAGAGCACCCATGCCACAATGGCCGAGCTTTCCCAGTCCAGACGCGCGTGGTCGAGGTCGTAGGAGGTGGCGATGTAGTACGTGTCCTCCTCATCGCGGAGCGACGGGTCGTCGATGCCGGCCATGTCAACTGGGGCGTTGCCTACGCAAGCGAGAGACGACGAGGGAGGGGCATCAGCTGACAGCCTTCCAGGAGTAGGTAGAGGAGGGGTCGGGCGCCAGGCAGGCCTAAGGTAGCGAGCGCGCGGGCAGGCGGCGACGAGGTGCTTAGGTGACTTGCATCTGTGGCAGCAACGGGGGGCGTTTTGTAGTCCTGCGGCGGGGCGCCTCGACTCCCCCTTGAAGGAGGGGCATTGGTGAGCGGCAGGCGACGGTTCGGGCATCGTGGCAGGCCTCGCGTCGCGCGCGGCGTGACAGTACGTGCGTCCATCCCTCTTCCTCCTCGAGAAGACTCGGGGACAACACGGAGTGGCGGCGCGGTGGAGAGGAAGCCATAACGTCTGGGAGGTGAGGAGCCGGGAGATTAAAACGCACCGATCTGGCGGGCCGCGCCGTCCGGGGAGCTGAAGACCGAAGGATGCCCTTCCAGGCGGCGGCCATAAAGGTGGAGGAAGATGGGCAGCCCGCCAGCGCCACGCGGACAAAGCAGCATTGACCCGGCCGCAATCTTCCGCAGATGGCGCGTCGAGGTCGAGGAAGCCCACGACCAGGCTCCTGGGGCGCCGTGGCACGGGCTCCACGCGCGCCGGCGTCGGAGGGGCCGCCGAGATTGGGGTGGTGCCGGTTGTAGATCTTAAATCCGTGACGGACGAGGGAGGAGCCTTGCCAAGAAAAACTAGGGAGAAGTTGCCCGGTAGGGTGGGTGGAGGTGGAGGGAGGTTTGGGGAGGGGCCGCCGTATGCTTGGGTGCCGGCGTGGCGCGGCGGCGCCGGCCCACCGTGGGGGGGGGGACGGTCTGGGAGAGCAGACGCGGCTAGTCATCTAGGCGTTTCGTTATCTAGCTGCCCTCCCTGAACCCTAGAGGACGCCTCATGCCCTGCTTCGCCAGGGGAAGGGAGAAACTCCCCTCAGGGGCTGCATGTAGAGGTATGGAAGTGCCGATGCTCCTTGGCCCCTTTATCTGTATTTTCTTATTCACTGAGATCTCCTAGTCCTCCTCTAGCTAACCCTATTCTTCATTACCCCTAAAGTGCCCCAAAAGTACTCTACGGCCTCCACCTCGGGCGCTGATGCTCTAGACAATTTCCACCGCCAAAACCCTACTCCCGCCCACCGTTGGGATCATCGTCGCTGCCGCGTCGACCTACCGCATCCCTGACGTCTCCCAAAGCCCTAGGTACACTCCCCGTCCCTTCCTCGATAGCCCTAGGGTTTCGTCGCTACAGGGTGTGTTTCCTCGGAAACAATGACGGTCGACCGTCGATCTGCACTGGATCGAACAGTTGATGTCCCCTAATACCCCTTCGCAGGCGTCCCTCACTAATCGGTGGGTCCTAGCAGGGCTAATTTAAATCAGCATCACCCGCAAGGTCTGGCGTGATGTCGGCCCGGCTCCATCCTGCCAGTGCAACCCCTTTGATGATACCTACTTGCCCCTTGTATATTTGAAGATTTTTAATAATTCATTTTTCCCTATTTTCTTAAATGGCATCAATGAGAAAATAAATGTTTTAAATACTTTCCTTCATCAATAAATTCTGGTAAAATTCCAAAAAGTATGGATTCATATTTAGGACCATCTCAAACCAAGAACTCATCTTGTCTAATTATAAAAACTCAACTGAAATCAAGAAAACAGATTCAACACTATTTGAATAATTGATATAAAAGGTATCTAATCTCTGAAAATTCCCAAACAATTCCATAGGGTATATCTTAACCTTATCTAGCCACACGCAACATTGACCCATCTTGCCTTGTTCAAGGTTTTGAATGAAATAAATCATATTCCTTCTAGTCATTTGAGATCTTATTACAAAAACCATTAACCAAACCCTCCACCCTTTCCCAAACCTCGCCAAGTGATCAATACAACAATGACTAGGTTCTGGTCGACGTGGTAATGTAGCTAGGTACAGTAGTGGCATAGCGAGGTGCGGTCTTAAACGGTCAGGTGACGTTCATGATCTGTGCGGGTACGACGGTGTTCGTCATGGCGTACGGTGGTCACGGGGCGAGCGGCGATGAATGGTAGTGTCTGGGAGGTTGTTGTTGACGCGATGAGTGCAGTTACGCACGGAGAGAGCGAGGCGCGGGAGTGGCTTGGCGCTCTAGCGTGCGCTCGGCATGGCGGACAAAGGAGAGTGGCATGGCTGTGCTGGCTTCTCCGCTGCTTGTCGTTCGTCAAGGGGTGGACGGGTGAGTGCAGTGAGGTCACGCCTACCTACTAGGGGTCATGGGAGAGGGAGGTGCGGCGTGTGGCATCGTGTCCATGATCGACCGACATGACCTGCTCGGGTGGGAGAGCACTGGTGCAAATAGCGAGTGAGGGGTGCTAGCTGCACGACTGGGTACTGGGGGTGATCGTGGGTGAGTAGTGGAGATGAATTGGGTACAAATGGTGAGCAATTGATTGATCAAAACAGTGAATAGTTGTTGGATTTGTACTCTGCCTATTAAGTGCTCGATCAAGGTGTGGACGGATGAGTGCAGTGAGGTCACGCCTACCAACTAGGGGTCATGGGAGAGGGAGGTGCGGCGTGTGGCATCGTGTCCATGATCGACCGACATGACCTGCTCGGGTGGGAGAGCACTGGTGCAAATAGCGAGTGAGGGGTGCTAGCTGCACGACTGGGTACTGGGAGTGATCGTGGGTGAGTAGTGGAGATGAATTGGGTACAAATGGTGAGCAATTGATTGATCCAAACAGTGAATAGTTGTTGGATTTGTACTCTGCCTATTAAGTGCTCGATCAAATGGCCGCATCAACTAAACATTTGAATTTTCAAATGCTTTTTGGTGGGTGTGCTGGTCACATGCTGGGGTGTCTCTGGTTGCTAGGATTTGTCAAGTTGTGCTGGTTTGAGTGGTTTTTGCAAAATGATGATCTAGGTACCTACACTTGATTCAATTTTGAAATGTCTCTCAAATAGATTTGAAATTGGTTTCTGTAAGTTTGTAAAGTTTGCTTGAGTTCATTTTCACTTGGTCTAGCAAGGGGGAAAATAAGTAGGATTGTTTCTGTTGGAAAACATTTGCTAGAGATGCCCAAAGTGGGATAGTGGTTAACTTTGGCCAAAATGACCATTTGATCATATGCCTCTTATTTGATTTCATTTTTATTTGATTTTTTTTGGAATTGACCTAGATGATGTGGTGTTCATATTTAAACTAATCCTTATCATTTATAGCAATCAAACATCGCATAGCAAGCATCATGCTTTAATATTAAACACACATGCATTCATATGGGCTGAAGAATAAAAGTTTTTGTTAACCCTAAACTTGGGTGATTAGAACTTGATAATCTTATTTAATATTTTTGAGATGTTACAAACCTTCCCTCCTTAAACAGAAACTCGTCCCGAGATTCAACAAAAACTAGGAACTAAAGAGATTGGGAAAGTCGGTCCTAATATAATCTTCTCGCTCCCAAGTGGCTTGTTCTTTGGTATGGTTACTCCACTGGATCTTTAGAAACTTGATACTTCTGGTCCGAGTGGTTCTGAAGGCTTCTTCCAAGATACGAATGGACACTTCACGATAAGTTAGATCCTTGTTGATATCTATGGCTCTATGATCGATGTTCTTGAAAACTTCGGTCTTTTCTGGAACATCTAGGCATTTCCTAAGTAACGAGATATGGAACATGTCATGTACGGCTAACATCTCTTCAGGCAGTTCCAGCTGATAGGATATTTCTCCTCGGTGACTTAAAATCTTTAAAGGTCCAATATTTCTGGGGGAAAGGTTCCCTTTTAGTTGAGAACGCTGCATTTCTTTCAAAGGTGATACTTTGAGATACACAAACTCTCTGACATTGAAGGTCAGGTCTTGACGTCTTTTATCAGCGCAACTCTTCTGTCTGGATCGAACAGTCTTGAGGTGTTCACAGACCTTGTGAACCTTCTCTTCAGTTTCTCATAGGATATTTGGTCTGAATATCTGACTCTCTCCCACTTGCGACCAGTTCAGGGGGGTACGACACTTCCTTCCATACAAAAACTCAAATGGGGCCATTTGCAAACTGGCTTGATAACTATTGTTGTATGAGAATTCTGCGAAAGGCAGACAATCTTCCCATTTAGATCCATATTCTAAAACACAAGCTCTCAGCATATCTTCTAGTATCTAGTTTACTCTTTTTGTTTGTCCATCGGTTTGCGGGGGATAGGTTGTACTGAAGTTCAGTTTGGTTCCCAATCCTTCTTGGACTTTCTTCCAGAACCTTGAGGTAAACTGGGTTCCTCGATCTGACACAATGGTCTTGGGGGTTCTATGTAGACTAACTATTCTAGCAATGTACAACTCTGCTAGCATCGAGCTTTGATAGGTGGTCTTGACGGGTATGAAATGAGCTACTTTGGATAGTCTATCTACTATGACCCAAATAGAATCATTTCCCCTACTAGATGTAGGCAAACCTGTGATGAAATCCATTCCAACAGAATCCCACTTCCATTCCGGAATCTGCAATGGTTGCAAAAGTCCTGTGGGTCGCTGATGTTCCGCCTTGACTCTTTGACAGATATCACACTTGTCTATATAGCTTCCGACTTCTCTCTTCATTTTGTGCCACCAAAATTTCTCCTTCAAGTCTTGATACATCTTGGTTCCTCTCGGGTGAATAGAATAAAGGGTATCATGGGCTTCCTGTATAATGACTTGTTTCAACTCTGGATCTTCTGGCACACAGATACGTCCTTTATACCACAAAAACCCTTCTTCATCTTTGGTGAATCTGGGTACTTTCCCTATATGGATACGACACTTAATTCCATCAATACTGGCATTTCCTTTATGAGCTTCCTTTATGTGACTGATCAAAGTGGGTTGAAGTTCTATACTGGCTAGAAATCCTTCGCTAACTAGCTCCATTCTAAAAAAAATCAACTCCTCATGCAAACTTGGTTGGTCTTCCTTAATCATGGTGTTTAGCCTACACAGTAGTCGACTAAGAGCATCCGCTACCACATTGGCCTTGCCGGGGTGATAGTGAATGTCAAGGTCATAATCCTTGATTAACTATATCCATCTCCTTTGCCTCATATCCAGCTTCTTCTAGGTGAAAATATACTTCAAACTCTTGTGATCCGAATAAATCTCACATCGGTTACCCGTGAGGAAATGACGCCATGTCTTCAAGGCTAAAACTACGACTGCCAGTTCTAAGTCATGGGTAGGATAGTTCTGCTCATGTTTCTTCAATTGTCGGGACAAATAAGATATTACTTTGCCTTCTTGCATCAACACACATCCAAGACCAATCTTGGATGCATCACAATATACATCAAAAGGCTTCACGATATCGGGCATGATCAAAATCGAGGCTGAAATCAATATGTTCTTGAGCTCTTGAAAGGTTTCTTCACATTTGTTTGTCCATTCAAACTTCTTATCTTTCTTCAATAGTTGGGTCATCGGCCTTGCGATGCTCGAAATCCTTCAACAAACT
This sequence comes from Avena eriantha, assembly GCA_910589775.1. Lineage (NCBI taxonomy): Eukaryota > Viridiplantae > Streptophyta > Magnoliopsida > Poales > Poaceae > Avena > Avena eriantha. The sequence goes on along the minus strand of OU342740.1, from coordinate 232,102,087 downwards.
TGCGATAATATCCAGCTAATCCAAGAAATGCACGGACTTCAGTCTGAGTGGTTGGGGATTTCCATTCTTCAACATCCTTAATCTTGGAGAGATCGATAGCAACTACTACTGCCGACAAGATATGTCCTAGGAATCCTACTTCCTTTAACCAGAACTCACATTTGCTAGACTTGGCATACAGGTGATGCTCTCTAAGGGCTTCAAGGATGGTTCTTAGGTGATATTCATGGTCTTCTTTTGACTTGGAGTAGATCGGAATGTCATCGATAAAAACAACGACAAACTTATCCAAGAAGTTAATAAAAATCTTATTCATGAGGTTTATGAAATAAGCGGGGGCATTGGTAAATCCAAAGGACATGACATTACACTCATACAATCCATATCGGGTGGTGAAGGAGGTCTTTGGAATATCCGTTGCGTGAATCTTCAATTGATGGTAACCAGTTCTAAGATCAGTCTTAGAAAACACTCTTGCACCAGTCAGTTGGTCAAACAGATCTTCTATCTTTGGCAGTGGGTACTTGTTCTTGATGGTGACGTCATTCAGCTTCCGGTAATCCGTACACAAACGGTTGGCACTATCCTTCTTATCCACAAACAAAACAGGTGATCTCCATGGCGATACACTTGGTTGTATCAGACTTTTTCCCAACATATCATCAAGTTGCTTCTTTAGCTCCACTAATTCAGATGGGTTCATACTATAGGGTCTCTGAGCTATGGGTCCTGTTCCAGGGAGTAGTTCCATCATAAACTCGATATCCTGATCTGGGGGCATACCGGGCAATTCATCTAGGAACACATCAGGGTATTCACAAACTACTCTGACTTGCTCTATGGTTGATTTGACTAGACTCTTGTTGCATTTGAATTGTCGGGGTAGCGTCTCGAATACATGCTCTACTGATACTCCTGTGCTACTGGTCATGGTTATGACTTTCTTGGCATAGTCGATTAATCCTTGATGTTTCGACATCCAATCCATCTGTAGTACTACTTCCAAACCTTTGGTTCCAAGTACTATTAGATTGGCATAAAAATCTATTCCATGTATTCTGATAGGCACGACCTTGCAATTTTTTCTAGCTTTGGTGGTTGAGCCAGGTATTTGAACTATCATAACATGCTTCAAATTTGTTGGTTGAATCTTACTAGTGCATGCAAATTCTTCTGTAAAAAATGAGTGCAATGCTCCAGAATCAAACAACACTCTTGCAAGTACTGAGTTAACAGAAAACATACCCAACATGACATCTGGCGCTTCCTAGGCTTCTTCAGCATTCATGTGGAAGAGATGGCCGGTACGGTTGTGCAGGTTTCCTAGGGCAAACTCTTTCCAGGCTGGACACGCCACTGTTGCTAGGCAGGTGCAGTGACTTTGGTTGCTGCGGCAAGCTTCTTGGGGCACTCGTTGGAGTAGTGACCTGTGACTCCACATTCAAAGCAAGTTATTGCTGACTCGTATACGAACGAGCTCGTTGGGGAACCCCAAGAGGAAGGTATGATGAGCACAGTAGTAAGTTTCCCTCAGTTATGAAACCAAGGTTATCGAACCAGTAGGAGCAAGGAAACACCTCAAAGGTGTTGCTACTTGAGCTTTGGCAGGGTGCACTACTGGTGCTAGCAGCAACGTAGAATCCTGCACAACACAACCACATAACTTTGTCCCCAACTTGCGATGAGGTAGTCAATCTCACCGATTTTGCTGAAAACAAAGGATTAAACGTATCAAGTGGAAGAAAGTAAAAGCTTGCAGAAAGTAAATAGAAAACAGTAAACAGTTGTAGATTGATGGTAAAAGAAAGGACCGGGGTCCATAGTTCACTAGTGGTGGTTCTCCTTAAGATAGATAACATGTTGGGTGAAAAAATTACAGCGGGGAAATTGACAAACATCGAGAAAGCATACATGCATATACTAATCATCTTGACTCCTTTGAGATTTGATTGGTCATTACAATAGTATACATAGACCGCCATCCAACTGCATCTATGACTAATAATCCACCTTCAGGTTATCATCGAACCCCCTCCAGTATTAAGTTGCAAGTAACAGATAATTGCATTACGCATTGCGTGTAAAGTAAACAATACGATTGTTCTATGAATAAAGGATTGTTGTTTTCTCCCTAGTAGCAACAGCACATCTAGTACCTTAGATATTTCTGTCACTTCCCTAGATGACTAGAGGCATGAACCCACTATCGAGCATAAATACTAACTCTTGGAGTTGCTAGCATCTACTTGTCCAAGATAGATACTAACAACGGAAAGCATGAAATATCACAAATAACAAAGACATGATAGAATCAATAATCAATCTAAAATAGCTTATCAATATCCATCGGATCCCCACAAACACAACATGTATGATTACAAATAGATGATCTTGATCATGAATGGAGCTCACAAGATCTAAACATGATAGCACAAAGGAGAACCAACCATCTAGCTACTATATGGACCCGTAGTCCAAGGATGAACTACTCACGCATCACACTGGAGGCTTGCATGGTGAAGAAGGCCTCTAGGGTGAATTCCCCTCTCCAGCAGGGTGCCGAGAAGAGCTTCATATCCCTCCCGATCTAGGGATGGAGATGACGGTGGCTACAGACTCTTTCGTGAAATTTTGATCGGGTACCTAGGGTTTCTGAATCGGAGGCATCTTATAGTCAGAAGGGGAGGCCGGGGGGTGCCTAGGGCAGCCATACTACCCCCTAGCACGGGCTAGGCTAGGCCCCACGGCCAGGTGGTGTGGCGCCCCCTGGCCCCCCTCCTCTCGTATTTTGGCTCCGTGTCCCGCTCGGTGAAAAACTGACTTTGGCATTTGCCCCGTCTAATTCCGAGAATATTCATTTTCTGACTTCCTGGATCAAAAACAGCAGAAAACAGGCAGTTGTCACTGTGGCATCATGTTAATAGGTTAGTCCAAGAAAGTGTATGAAAAGTACTCCAAAGTTGGAACAAAACATAAGAAAGTAGATAAAACCAAGCATGGAACATCAAAAATTATGGATATGTTAGCAACGTATCAGTTATCATTGACTTGTCTTTCCCGGCGACAGGCACAACATTGCTTCCAGTCCTTGGGGTAGTATTTTTGTTGTTGTTGTTGGACCTTGGCGGTGCACGGTTGAAGTTATTAGGATTGTCGGTGTCAGGGGGGATGACCCTCGGGTAGGCCAAGACGGGACCAACCGGCTGGCTCCAAGGAGAGCATGCTGTCTAGACCCAAGTCAAGGAACCACAGCCGGGTGGAATTCCCACCTGGTGCACACTCAAGTTTCCCCAGCTGGCCCGTCTAGCCAGGTAGCCAGAAGAACCAGCTGGGAGGCCACTCCTAGCCGGCCGCCTCGGATCCGCTGGACATTGTACGGTGGGGGTGCTGCTCCTTGCTAAGCGCACCTTTGACCGGACAGGCTAGCTGGCCTGGCCGGCACTACTGGACAACTGCACCAAAGCTGGAGGCTGACGAGCAAATCAAGGGATGACGAGGAAAGCCCCGGCTTACGCATAAAGAACCGACTGATGGATAAAGAGTCGGATGACAAGTAAAGCAGGGACGCTGAGCGCTAAAGCGCGGTCCTCCCATGTACTGGAGGCTTGACTGGACCCGGGCCTACCGTTTGGCCCTGTCCAGCCGGCCCACTTTGTAAAGCCCAAATCCAAATAGTAAACCCTAGAACCCATCTTGTAAGCTGCCTCCTCGACTTGTATATAAAGGGGGGTAGCGCTAGGGTTCTAGGTAAGCTCAAGCAGAAGGAAAATAGACACCAGAAGAAGAACTTAGCGAATTCTTAGAAGAAGTAGCTAAGGAAACAGCTCAAGGAGCACTTGTATCGGGCATTCGCCCCCTTCGATAGTAGATCCTTGCAGGACTAGGAGTTTTACCTCGCCAAGGGGGCTCCAAACCTGGATACATCGCTGTGTTTGTAGTATCTGTGGCCAACCCATTGCGATTAGCCACCGATAGCAACCTGATTGTCCCCTTCAAGCCATCCCCGATGGCACTGCCGTGTCCCACACCACGACATTTGGCGCCCACCGTGGGGCACAACGCTTCGGCTGGGATCATCTTTCGCACGGGACTGACGCTCGTTGCTGGTGAGCGAGTGGCCTCTGGCCTCGTCCTCACTCTCGGCTCCTATGATTGCGTCCTCAACAACGCGTCCTGCTTCTCTGGGGGGACTTTCCCACGCGGGGGCTCCATCATGCACTTCGACGAGCACCACGTCTACATCGTCACCATCCCTGAGACCTTACCTACTGTGGTCATCACTATCTTCGGCGCACCCCCTAGCTTCTCCGCCTCGCACGTCACCAGCGGCAGCGTCGAGGTCATGATGGCAGGCTTGGTGGAGAACCACGGCCCGCCCCTGGAGCACAACATGGACGGTCGCGCCACCAACTCATGCCTCTCGAACCTGGACTTGATCAATGCGTCCATCGAGCATCTCCGTAATCCCATCACCCCCGTCGAGGCGGCTCTAGCTGCGGGTGTGGCAGCCCTAGAGACCACCCGCCAGAACCTTTTGGAGGAGGCCAACAAGGTGGCAGCCGCCCAACAGCGGATGAACATCACCATGCACGGCTTCACGCGCCTACCCGGCGCCAGCCGCCTGGCTCAGCCGCAAGGCCAGAACCTTGGTTCGGAGATGGATCGTGCCGCTGATCCACGCACACCCGCAGTGCAGCCGGTTTACAACACTCCCGCCAAAAACATGAGAGACGCGGAGGCGACGATCATGGAACTTAGCCACCTAGAGGGCGAGGAATTGCTCAGTCAGCAAGCACGCGTCCAGCTCCTCGTGGTGATGGCGAACAAGAAGTAGGCCGAGGCTGAACTTAGCATGGCTGGCAACAGCAAAACCCATCCGGCTCGCCAGATGGCGGACCCGGATGCCGGCGGCAGCAAGGTGTCTTCCCCAAATGGAGCAAGACAGAGCAACCGCCCATGCGGTGGACCTTCAGGCCACGGGCACAATGCCCACGACGTGGCAGCTGTTACCAGCAAAAATCGCGAGCCGGCTGACGAAGCTGGAAAAGGCAAAGCGCTCCCCAAGTCCTGCTTATTTGGCTGCCTAGGACCGCTCGAGCCGGACGAACAACAAGACACGCGTGTGCGAATCGACCTGCTGGTTCAGTCACGAGCGCTGGAGGAAGAAAGTCCAGCCGGAACAAGATGTTTTGGACCACGCATCTAGAACAAAACCGTTTCCAAAGCGGGTTTCGCTCCCAAGGGACACGCCAAAATACAACGGCTCAGTCAAGACGGAGGACTGGCTGGTGGACTATACAACCGCCATGGGAATCGCCAACAGCAACCACCGGGTGGCTGTGCGCTACGCCCCTCTCATGCTCCTCGACTCAGCTAGAACGTGGCAAAATAGTCTCCCCGACAACAACATCAACGCTTGGATCGATTTCGAGCAGGTGTTCGTTCGCAACTTCACCGGAACCTACAGGTGCCCAGGCCGGCCTGGCAAGCTTGCTCTCTGTATGTAGGGCCTGGAAGAAACTAATCGCTCCTACATCACCCGATGGACGAGCATGCACAACTCCTGTGAGGGGGTACACGAACATCTGGCGGTTGATTTCTTCACCAACGGCTATAGAGACGGCGCTATGCTTAAGAACAAGCTTTGCCGGGTGGACCCCACAACCATGGCAAAGACCATGGCCATCGCGGACAAGTACGCCATGGCCGACGCGGCAATGAAAAGATCCGTCCGAGTAGACGACCAAGGGCAAATAATCGTCGATGTCTCCATAGATCGACGCTAGGCGAAGGGGAACTAACACAACCCTAGGCGGCACGACAACCGCCACGACAAGAGGAAGGACGACCAACCGGATAACCAATATGGCTCCAGGCAGGTGGCTACAGTGCGGGAGGATCCGGCTACAGGCGGAAGCCGGAGACAGAAGCCCGATGACCGGCCTCCAAGGCCCAAGTACACCATTGAGTCAATGCTTGATGGGCCATGCAAGTTCCACAACGAAGGCAACAAGCCGGCCAAACACACCACACGTCAGTGCACATGGATGAAGAAGATGGCGAAAATCGCGGGCGCACCGGCTAGACAGGCGCACCGGCTAGACAGGCGCCACCTCCTCCAGCCGGCGGGCCGCCAGGCGATCGCAACAACCAACATCAAAGGGAGGATGATGATAACTATCCTCGTCAGGTGGGAAATTACCACATCTTCACCATGGAGCCGGATACCAAGCACAGCAAAAGGCGTCGCGATGTGGAGGTGGACGCAATCGTTCCTCCCGTTCCCCAGTACCTCAACTGGTCGGAGCAAGAAGTTGCATGGAACCGGAAGGACCAGCCGGCTGAGCTGCCGAACCCGGGCACGTACGCGATGGTTTTGGATCCTATCATTGTCTCCCAGAAGCATTCCTGCCGATTGTCCCGCATCCTTGTAGATGGAGGGAGAAGCATCAACCTCCTGTACCGCAGCTCGCTCGACCGGCTCGGTATCAGTGACTCGCAACTGGAGCCGTCGAACACCTCCTTCCATGGAGCTATCCCCGACCCTTCGTACTCTCCCATCATAAAAGTCCGGCTGGACGTCATCTTCGGCACGGAGGACAACTTCCGCCGTGAGCCCATCTGGTTCGAGGTGGTCAACCTCTACAGCGCGTACCACGCGATCCTGGGGTGCCCAGCACTCACCAAGTTGATGGAGGTCCCACACTACGCCTACCTCAAGATGAAGCTACCAGGGCCCAAAGGGGTCATCATCGTGGCCGGCTGCTACAGGAGATATGTGGAATGCGCCACAAACGGGTCCAAAATAGCTGAAGCCATGACCATCGCGGAGGAGAAACGCATAATCATGCAGAACATGGTGCCCTGCAGAAGGACATGCCGGCTGGCGAGCCCAAGCCGGCCGGAGAGGCACAATTCAAGCCATCCAAGGCCACGAGGAAGATCCTGCTGAACGAGGCCGAGCCGGACAAGTTTGTCCTAGTCGGAGACGGCCTTGACAGCAAATAGGAAAACGCGCTCGTCGACTTCCTCCGTGAGAATCAGGATATCTTCGCATGGTCCCCCAAGGACATGCCAGGTGTTCCGAGGGAGCTCGCCGAGCACTCTTTACATGTCAGACCAGATGCAAAACCGGTCAAACAGTCACTGCACCGTGTCGCAGAAGAAAAAAGAAGAACAATCGAGGAAGAGATCACCCGGCTGCTCACAGCCGGATTCATCATGGAAGTTTTCCACCCGGAATGGCTGGAAAACCCCGTACTCGTGCTGAAGAAGAACAAGACTTGGCGCATGTGCATTAACTACACCAGTCTGAACAAAGCATGCCCCAAGGATCCATTCGCCCTGCCAAGGATAGACCAAGTGATCGATTCCACGGCTGGCTACGAGCTGTTGTCATTTCTAGACGCATATTCCGGCTACCAGCAGATCCGTCTAAACCCCGCTAATCAAATCAAGACGTCATTCATCACTCCTTACGGAGCGTACTGCTACACCACAATGCCATTTGGATTGAAGAACGCTGGAGCAACATACCAGCGCTGCATGGAGAAGTGCTTGCAGACTCAGATCGGCAGAAACGTACACGCCTACGTTGACGATGTGGTAGTCAAGACCAAGGAGCGCCAGACACTCCTTGAGGACCTGAAGGAAACATTCACTAACCTCCACCGGTTCCAAATGAAGCTGAACCCAGAGAAGTGCGTGTTCAGCGTCCCAGTCGGCCAGCTACTTGGTTTTCTTGTATCTGAGCGAGGAATCGAGGCATACCCGGAGAAGATCGATGCAATCAAGCACATGCAGCCACCCAAGAACTTGAGAGATGTCCATAAGTTCACCGGCTGCCTGGCCTCCCTCAGCCGGTTTATCAGTCGGCTGGGTGAGAAAGCACTCCCACTATACCAGCTCATGAAGAAGACGGACAAATTCGTCTGGACATTGCAGGCGGATGAAGCTTTTCGTGACCTCAAGCGCATGCTCACCTCGCCACCCATTCTGGTAGCACCAGTAGTAAAGCAACCCATGTTGATGTACATCACAGCAACAAACATGGTCATCAGTGTGGTGTTGGTAGTGGAGAGGCCGGAAGAAGGAAAGGCACAGCCGGTGCAACGACCGGTGTACTACCTGAGTGAGGTACTCTCACTCTCGAAGCAGAACTACCCTCAATACCAAAAGCTGGTGTACGGCGTGTACATGGCCACCAAGAAACTGAAGCACTACTTCCAAGAGCACTCCATCCGGGTGGTGGCGCTAGCACCACTAGCGGAGATCATCGGAAACATAGACGCCACAGGCTGGGTGGCGAAATGGGCCATATAGCTCGCTGCCCATAACATACAATACGAGCCAAGAACGGCGATCAAGTCTCAGACCTTCGCAGATTTCCTAGTCGATTGGGCAGAAACACAGTACCTGCCACCTTGCCCTGACTCCACGCATTGGAAGCTGCACTTCGACGGCTCCAAGATGTATGGAGGTCTCGGAGCCGGAGTGGTCATCACCTCCCGAAAGGGAGACCGGCTGGAGTACGTGTTACAGATCGACTTCCACGCGTCCAATAATGTCGCTGAATATGAGGCGCTCGTCCATGGCCTCAAGATGGCAAAGGAAATAGGCATTCGGCGCATCCTATGCTCCGGCGATTCTGATCTGGTGGTGCAGCAGGTATCAGGCGATTGGGACGCCAGAGACACAAACATGGCTCTATTCCGTTTCTTCGTGCAGCAGCTATGCGCCTGTTTCGAAGGGTGCGAGTTTCATCATGTTCCTAGGATAAACAACGAGGCCGTGGACACTCTCGCCCGCATCGGGTTGACAAGACAACCAATTCCGCCCAGAGTTTCCCTTAAGCACCTGCGCAAGCCATCGATCACACCGTCTCCTGAATCCGACTCCATAATATTGGACACAGACCCGGGGACTGCCGTCTCCAAGTCCTCCACGACGGCTGCATCGCACCCGGGGACTGCTTCGCCGCACCCGGGGACTACCGGCTCCAAGTCCTCCACAATGGCTGCATCGCACCCGGGGACTTCTTCGCCGCACCCCGGGACTGCCGGCTCCAAGTCCTCCATGACGGCTGCATCACACCTGGCGACTGCTTCGCCACACCCAAGGACTACCAGCTCCAGCCTAGCAGCTGCCGGCTCTGCCACTCCACCCGGACGGCCTCCGGACGAGCCTGGACCAGCCATCCAAGCGGAAGTCAATCTGCTAATGGAGGAGGTATGTGCCATCCGGGAAACACCAACATGGGCCAAGATGTTCATGAACTTCCTAGCCAGCGAAGAGCTGCCCGAAGAGAAGGTACAATCTAGACAGATCAAGCATAGAGCCAGCACCTACACCATCATCAACAATAAGTTCTACAAGCGTATCGTTGGCGGCATCTACCAACGATGTGTGAGCCAAGAGGAGGGAATCCGGATGCTGGTGGACATCCACCAGGGCGAGTGCGGACACCACGCATCGTCATGAGCCATACTGGCAAAGGCATTCCACCACGGGTTCTACTGGCCCACGGCATTGGAAGATGCTGAACAAATTGTCAAGGCGTGCAATAGGTGCCAGCGGTTCAGCCAGCAGAAGGACACTCCGTCTATAACACTCAAGACGATTCCCATCACCTGGCCGTTCGCCGTCTGGGGGCCGGACATGGTTGGCCCCTTCAAAACAGCCAGATCCGGCATGACCCACTTGCTGGTGGCGGTGGACAAGTTCACCAAGTGGATAGAGGCAAAGCAAATAAAGAAGCTGGATGGGCCAACGGTGGTCAAGTTCTTCACAGACATAATCACACACTTTGGCTACCCCAACAGTATCATAACCAACAACGGAACAAACTTTGCCAAGGGAGCTTTCGCACGATTCTGCGGAGAGAAGGGCATCTGCCTGGACCTGGCTTCTGTGGCACATCCCAGTCCAACAGGCAGTGCGAGCGAGCAAATGGCCTGATCCTAACCGGAATCAAGGCCAAGATGATCGAACCACTGACGCGATCCCCTGGCTGCTGGATTGAGGAGCTGCAGGCTGTACTATGGAACCTGCGCACCACGCCAAACCGGTCCACCAGCTACACTCCTTTCTTCCTTGTTTACGGGGCTAAGGCAGTTCTGTCTACTGACATCGAGTTTGATGCGCCCCGCAAACTACTTTACAGAAAACAGCAGGCCAAAGAAGCACGAGAAGACAATGTCGATCTCCTGGAGGAAGCACGCGAACTGGCCTTGTCCAGGTCAACATCCTACCAGCAGAGCCTGCGTCGCTATCACGCCAGCCGGATACGTAGCATCTCGTTCCACGAGGGTGATCTGGGGCTAAGGTTGGTCCAAGACACCAAGGGAATGCACAAGTTGTCTCCACCTTGGGAGGGTCAATTCATAGTCAACCGGGCACTGCAGAACAACTCATACTACCTCATTGACGTCCGCAAGCCGGAAAAGAACAAGATGGACCGCTCAGGCGAAGAAACTGAACGCCCATGGAACACGAACCCGCTTCGCCCCTTTTACACTTGAACAAGAAGTGTATGTACCTTAATTTCATGTAATGAACAAGCATAGGAGCCTCGACACAGTCTCAGGGACTCCGCAATAAAATAAGCAAGTCATGCTATGCAAGTTGGCTTTTCTGGCTGCATTACTCTAACCCTGGAGCCGGCGATACGCCTCAGAGACTCACCGGTTGGCCCAGACGGCCGCGCGATCCACGCGGTAGAGTACTGTTCCTAGGGCTTCCTCTTCGGTTCTCGCTGCAGACCGCATGCCGGCTGACAGATCCGGCAAGAGCAGAATGCTCAAAGTCCCCTACACGAAAAGGCCACGAGGAAAACAAAAACGTCTAGACGACCCGGATGCGCTCGCTCGCTCAAAGGCAATGACCCAAACCCGAAGTATCGTGCAGTACGCCTACTAATCCACCCCTTCAACTCCGGCTAAAAGCCAGCAAGGGACAACACCAAAATTGGCCAATACTCACTGAGAAAAGGGCAAAGACATTGAATTTGCGCGAAACAGCAAAAGTCTAAAATTAGTTCATCTAAGATTACAGTTTGAACTTGCATACGCTTAACCAGGTAAACAACTTGTTTGTTTCTATGTTTGCATGAGCCAAAGTTCAACAATGAACACCGCCAGGGCAGAGGCGGAAAACTTCCAGGCAGCAGCAGAGCAGGTCAAGGAGCTTTGACCTGGTTGTATTCTCCACACGACCCAAACCTCGGGGACTACACCCTGTGGATGCGCTTGTGCGCCCCCACACAGAAACCTGCAAAACAAAGAAGATAAAGGAGCTTCGACCCGGCTGTATTCCCCAGCCGGCCCGAACCTCGGGGACTACACCCTGTGGGTGCGCTTGCGTGCCCCCACAAAGAAGCAGGCATGCAAAAGACGCAAAACAGAAAGTGCAACCAGAAGAGCCCGATCAAACAAAACAGAGGGAGACGATGCTCCCACAAAAGTTGAACATGTCACGGATGGACAATTGTTCACATGGCGCACAGAAAAGTCAAAATTTTCAAGTCACAAATACTCCTGGCATACCGGGGATCAAATTCATTGAGGGGCAGAGGGGGCCGGAGGCATCAGTAGGAGCACGGCTGCAAGAGGCGACGTCCGTCGAGGCGGTCGGCGGTGCAGCCGGATCATCGGTGCGTGCCACATCCGGGCTGTGGAAGTACCGCTCCGTGCAGGCTGGGTCGCTTAAGTCCCTATCCAGCGTGACATAGCTCCCGATCGTCACGGCACAGGACCGGATGTCGAGGACGTCGGTGCAAAGCTGGTCATAGTGGTCCCTTGGCTGAATCCATGGGAGAGGCTCCGCAGATCCACATCCGGGTACTAGGACTTCAGCAGCGCCAGCACCATCTCCACGCCACCATGAGCTGCCCACTCCCGAGCCACGTTCATGAGCTCTGGAGCGCCCCAGAGACGCTTAGACAGGTCATTCATGGTGGCAGGCGGGGTGGCCTCGGGCCAGGCATAGTCAAAGACCTCGAGAGCGACAGCGCGGAGCCGGTTAGCCTCCTCGCTGATAACCGCCACTAGCTCCCCGGGTGGAGATCCCGATCCGGATCCGTCTCAGGAATCCGGCCTAGCGCCTGGTCAGTTGCCTCAGGGTACTGAGCTGTAGCCGGAAAAGAGGGCAGCAATCAGTATTGGTCACAAAGGACAAATCTGCAAAGGGGGCCTAGGTCAAGAGCACTTATTGACAATAATCTCGGCAATCTGGCAAAGCTCCAACAGCATCGACGCCTCCTTGACCTTGGAAGCCTTGAGGGCATCCGTGTAGGTAGCATAGAGCTCCTCCAGGTTCTTCAGCGCCTCGGCCCGGGTGTCAGCGGTCTTCTTGGACCTTCCATCCTTGATCTCCATCTACTGCTGCTGCGCAGTCAGTTTGGCGATCTGGTCCTGGCAGGTCTTGTTGGACTCCTCCAGCCGGGCGACCTCCCCCTTCAACCGGGCCTCGCGGTCCCGGTCCACCAGCAGAGCTGCAGGAGGGTAACCAATATTCAACAAAAAGCACGAGAAATCACGCAATTGGGAAGATACGGTAGAGCAAGCGATCTTACGGCCCAGGTCCCACGAAGTCTTGGTGGCGTTGATAAGAGCCCTTTGTGCAAAGAAGAGAAATAAGAACCAAAAGAAACAAATACGTCGCAAGATGGTGACAAAACAACAAGACTGGCGACAGAGCACATACCTCGACAGAAGCTCCCAGCGTCCTGGCTTGGCCGAGCCCCTGCTCCAGAGCCCCTACCAGCTGGTGGATCTGGCCAACGGCCAGAGGCGCCGCCTCCGACAAGTGTGCCAGAAGAGCATCTGGCGGCAGCGCAACACGCGCCGGCGTCCAGCAGGTGACCTGGAGGTCGTCGTCGCTCACCGTAGCCGCGAAGGGTCCAACCTCTGGCTGGATAGGGGCAACCGGCGGCGGCACCTCCACCGGCTCCTCCACCCGGTAGGCGCCAGAGTCAGCACCCACCACCGAGCCGGAGGGAGGGACGGCCGCACCGGCATGCCCCAACGACAAGCCCCCTGCAAGCCGGGAGACAGCCCCGGCCTGGTGAAGCGTCATCGGCTCAACCGGCGGCATCACATCCGTCGTTGCGGCCTCGGGGCCCGGAGCCGGTGCAGCCTCGGGAGCCGGACCCAGCGCAACCCCGGACGCCGGAGCCGGCGCAGCCTCGCATGCCGAAGCCGGTGCGCTCTCCTCGGCAGCAGGCGGAGGGGCAGACGCGGTGGCGATGGTCGCGGAGCCGGGAAAGGACATAGCCTCACTGCAGGAACACAAGAAGTGAGCAACACAAATGCGAGTAAGGCAATACCCGCACCAGAAAAACAAGGGCACCTACCCCACAACGCTCGGCATGACGGGCGCATGGCGGAGGTGGCGCGTTTTCTTGGCGCCGCCCGCGGGCGGGGCGACGCTGGTAGGGCGGCCCATTTCGCCCTGCCCCTGGGCGCGGCGAGCTCGGCCAGCACCATGTCCTTGCCATGGGCATCTATTCAAAGGACAAGCGAAAAGTCAAGATGACAATCACAAGCATAGCAAGTGCAAGCATAACAAGGGCAGGAAACAATTTCTCACCGGGTGGGAACTCACAGCCCTCGTCGGCCCGCATGGGGAACCTCTCCGCCTCCGCGGGCGGAGCCTTCGCTGGATTGAAGTCCGCGAGGAGCTCCGTGTCGCCCATGCCGTCCTCCGCTAGTTGCGCCATGAAAAGCTACTCAACAAGGCAAAATAAGAGGCACGAAACGGGAGTCCCTCAGGAAAATCCACCCGGAGAGGAGCAAGAAGAAACATACCTTCGGCGGTAGGCGGCCGTGGTGGTACGGCCGGCAGGAGAACTCCCACCCCTTCTCTAGCGCCTCCTTCGAGATGGTAATGAGCCATTCGTGGAGGGCGGCGTACGGCACGTCTAGCCGAGATACCTGGGTGGGATCCAGATGATCAAAAATGTGGAACATCTTGTGCGACCGGTGCTGCAGCAGGAGCACACGGGTTGCCATACAGGACAACAGAATGTCCCGGGCGGTGAGCCGCTCCTTCTCCATGAGGACGGCCAGCCGGGCGCCCATCCGGTCGATGTCGCCCTGGGCACCCAAGTGCTGGACGGTCCAGGCTTTCCGGCTGGAGGGGACGTTGGTTAAGGGAGGTACCTTGATGAAGTCCACCTCCGTCTCGTTGCGCACGTAAAAATACGAGCGCTGCCAGAGCTTGACAATGTTGGGGAGCTCCAGGCGGGGTATGGGCGCTGACGGCCGCGGGTAGATGGCGCAGCAGCCCGTCTCCATAAACGGGCTGCCCTTCCCCACCACCTGCACCTTGAAGTGAAAGAACTTCAGGAAGTTTGTAGCATCGGGGCAGATGTCGAGGAACGCCTCGTAGCAAGCCGCATGATGCGACAGCATCGCCACGGCATTGGCTCCGAGGTGGTGAAGCTGTAGATCAAAAGTGACCAGCAGCTCCAGGATGAAGCGGCTCAGCGGCACCCCGAGGCCGCGAGCGAAGTGGGCGAAGTGGGCGAGGAAGACGACGGATTCGCTGGGCTAGGGTGCGGTACCCGCTCGCCCTCCGGCGCAAGGCGGTGCTTCACCACCCGCTTCGACAGCAGGAATTTCCCCCGCCGATACTTCTTCACGAGCTCCTTTGTGACATAAGAGCCACACCAGCCACCAGCGACCTCGGGCAGCATATTGCCTGGAAAGGTAGCCGTGATGGAGGCGCGGGGTCCCATAGTCGAAGAAGAGAAACGGCGCCAGTGAGCAGGAAACAGTGGCACGGAAAAGCAGAGGAAGGCTTGAGCACGGGGAAGAAGTGGGATGGCACGCGCAGGGAGGCGAAGTGAGGAATCACTGCTCCTCACGCACATATTTATCAGCGAGGGATAACCACGTTGCTTCCCCTGCCCCCACGCCACATGGCGAAGCAACCACCCCACTAACCCGCGACAGTTCGGGGCAGATCGCATGCGCTAGCACCACACGCACAGAGGATCCCGCGGAAGTTACTGCGGGAGGCAAACCGCTCCCTCGATCTCCTAGGAGACACAATGATGAAAGCGTGTGCACAGTTACCAAAAATTGTAGAGGCAGACCCAGAAGTCAAACTGATGCGATGCATGCCAGAAACAGCAGGCGTGGCTTACGCAAGCACTGATGACAGCAAACTGGCGATCCATCTCCCGGCCGGGTGCAGCAGCCGGTCAAGAAGATCACCCATCACACCCTATGGGTGGGCCCATCGGCTCCGTAGCCGGTGAACCCCAGCAGGGAAAACAACACAGAATCTAAAGTCGGTACAGGACAGCGACTACAAGACAAAAGACTACAAGACAAACGTAAACGATAAGGCATATGCGTCATCAATCATTACAAATGAGCACGCAAGAACTTCTCCGCAAGGCCAAGTCCTAACGCTCTCGGGGACTAGTGTCGGGGGGATGACCCCCGGGTAGGCCAAGACGGGACCAACCGGCTGGCTCCAAGGAGTGCATGCCCTCTGGACCCAAGTCAAGGAACCACAGCTAGGTGGAATTCCCACCTGGTCCGCACTCAAGTTTCCCCGGCTGGCCCGTCTAATAGGGTAGCCTGAAGAACCGGCTGGGAGGCCGCTCCTAGCTGGCTGCCTCGGATCCGCTAGACATTGTACGGTGGGGGTGACGCTCCTTGCTAAGCGCACCTTTGACCGGACAGGCTAGCTGGCCTGGCCGGCGGTACTGGACAACTATGCCAAAGCTGGAGGCTGACGAGCAAAGCAAGGGATGACGAGGAAAGCCCCGGCTTACGCATAAAGAACTGGCTGACGGATAAAGAGCCGGATGACAAGTAAAGCAGGGACGCTGAGCGCTAAAGCGCGGTCCTCCCCTGTACTAGAGGCTTGACTGGACCCGGGCCTACCATTTGGCCCTGTCCAGCCAGCCCACTTTGTAAAGCCTAAATCCAAATAGTAAACCCTAGAACCCATCTTGTAAGCTGCCTCCTCGACCTATGTATAAAGGGGGTAGCGCTAGGGTTCTAGGTAAGCTCAAGCAGAAGGAAAATAGACACCAGAAGAAGAACTTAGCGAATTCTTAGAAGAAGTAGCTAAGGAAACAACTCAAGGAGCACTTGTATCGGGCATTCACCCCCTTCGGTAGTAGATCCTTGTAGGAGTAGGAGTTTTACCTTGCCAAGAGGGCGTCAAACCTGGGTACATCATTGTGTTTGTAGTATATGTGCCCAACCCGTTGCGAGTAGCCACTGATAGCAATCTGATTGTCCCCTTCAAGCCATCCCCTATGGCACAATCGTGTCCCACACCACGACAGCCGAGGTTGTTGTTGTGGTGGCCTCCGGGCCTCGGGTTTCCTCCGCCACGATTGGGATAGTTCAGATGGGTCATAGGGGGTCTGTTGTTTCTTGGTGCAAATCCTGCAGACAGATTGGGTCAATACTTCGCGGCATGGTGGGGTCTAGGTTGGTGCATCATACGATGCTTATGGTTCTCACTTTCTTGGTTGATCTTTCCTTCCATCTAGATAGTAGAATCCACTAGAGCTTCTAGGTCATCAAAGGGAATGTTGACTAACATTGTCTGCATCTCATCATGTAGGCCATTCGGGAATCTCTCCTTCTTCTTTGCTTCCGTGTCAATCTCATCAGGGGCATACCTAGCCAAAGACAGAAATTTGTCATGGTATTCTACCACCATCGTTCTTCCCTGCTTCAGCTCCCTGAATGCATCCCTCATCCTCTTGATCAAACTTGGGGGCACATGGGTCCTGCTAAACTTGAGCTTGAATTCCTCCCAAGTCATCATCTGTCCTCCGTTCATGGTACGGGTGCTGTTCCACCATGACCTTGCATAACCTGCCAGATAGTGGGTGGCAAACAGTACCTTATCATTGGCATCTACTCCTACCACTTCTAAGTTGTTTTCCATTGTTTGGAGCTAGTCATCAGCATCTAAGGGCTCTTCTGATTTGCTAAACATAGGAGGATTGGTGTTTTGGAAGTTCTTGAGTTTGGATCCATGATGATCTTGGTTTCGGTGGCCTTGGTTGTTGTGGGCCATCTGGGCTACTTGTTGAAGAGTGGCCAGATTGGCATCATGTTCAGCTCTACCGGCTTCACGGTCTGAAACTAACAGATGCAGAATCTGAAGCATTGGATCCTGGGATGAGCTGCTTCCACTGGGGTTTCCGCGAGTCATCTGAAGATTGAGATAGATCATAAGATAAGAGGGAAATTTTCTATGGTTTATGGGTATGGTTCAAAAAGCTTTTAAACTTTGAGTATGACTAAAGTTTGAAAACTAACAACTTCTTTTCATTCATTCATTCCAAGCACACAATACAAACACACACCACAACTACAGAAGCAGATGGTTTTAAGAACCATTTTGTCAAGCTACGATACAATGGGACCAGATACACTCACACCTACGATAGTGCTCAGGTGCGACTACTCATCATCGGACTGTTGGGCTCCTTGTCATCAATGAAGTCGGTGTCATCCTCATTAGTGTGGAACTCCGTGGTGACGTCCTCCAGATAGTCATCATCATAACTGAGGTAAGAGTGGATATCACCACAAATATTTTCACCTTCCTCCTCCTTCTCCTCTAGCTAGCTCTCTTGGTCATGGATGGTCTCCTCAAGGGTTGCCACCTTCTGGCAAATACAAGCAATGATGCGGTCCTTCTTGTCACACTGGCGACGAAGTGACTTGCGCTCCTTGGCGAGGGTTTGTTTCCTCTTAGCGGCTTCCGCATGATTCTGATTGGCGTAGGCACGAGTGTTGTCGAACTCCTTCTGAGTCTCATGCAACATGAATTCTAGGTGGTCCACGTGATGCCTCAGCTCCGGATGTGATGGCATGGCCAAAGGCCATCCCATAGAGTAATGTCTTGCATAGTGGGCACAGCGGGTGCCATTAATCTGGTTCATGTTTTGTGCACCTAGACGTGCAAGAGCCTCCTACATTGCCCTGGGTAGTCCGTCTAGCCAGTTGTTCTCCCTCAGGCTGAACTGAATCTTCTCCAAAAGAGGTGGCTCCATTTTGTCTCTCAGATCCTCAACTATCAACCACTGTAGTTCCCCTCCAGGCTGGTCATTGAGCTGTGCTCCGAAGAACTCCAGGTGCGGGCATTCCAGAAGCTCTGCTAGCGGGCTTAGGTCCCTCTCGAAGACGAGCTCCCCTCCATTACCCAACTGGTAGAATTTGCTGTATTTGACCTTCATGTATAAGCAATTAGGATGAGTAAGTTAGTGAGGTAATCAAGTGTGTCAAATTTTATGTAGAATTGTAAGAATTTTGAGGAACATGTGAACTCCTTTTTGAAATAATCTCGATGGTAAGAGTGAGAATAGGTTTTCATGAATACTCAATTACTTTGTTTTGGAACTAGGTTTTTTAGACGTCCATTCTAACTAGGGTCTCCTATGGTCAGGATGGCTCTGATACCAACTTGTCAACACCCGGATTTTTAAGTCCAGATGCCTGTTATGCCGTACATCACAATCCTAGGATTACCATTTTTGCAAGACATAACAGAATTGGTACCACAGTACATCATCCATTACAAACCATAATAGTCTTACAAATAGTTAATCTCATGATCAAGTCTTAATACAAATCAGAGCAACGGAAATAAACGTAGTAGACTCCATCTTCATGGTCACAGGCAATACTAACAATGGGAGATGATCCTAGTTATCATAGACCTCCCACTGTCCGTCTTCGGGATAGTCCTCCTCATAGTCTGGACATGGGAATAGCCAGGGACAAAGCCATGAGTACTCTTAAAGTACTTGCAAACTATTACTAACATAAGTAAGGTAATACTAGCAGGAATCCTAAGCTCTAGTCTTGTTTGCAACAAGCCAATTTTATTTCATAAGTACTCCATAGTAAAGCCTATTTTAGTTCTCTAGAAAGTGGGAACCTAGTTTTCATGTCCACAACCCTGTTGTGGTCAAGTCAAAGTCATAGTTCAAGTCACAAGTCATTTTGAAAACATCTGACAATAGAACAGTATGGCCACTCCAACTGTCCATAACCGCGAACGCGGCTATTCGAATAGTTTGACACTCTACAGAGGTGGTACACTTTCACCACAAGATTCGATACATCCGTCAGGGATAACCCTGAAATGTCATACTTGGTATGCAGATAATCAATCCTAACCTTTCAGTTACACACCCTAGTATAGGCGCCTCCCCTATGAGTTTGGCCTCCCAGCCATGGCCAACTGTCATCCCGGGAACTGCATAGGTGGATATTCATATTCGCAAGGTAGTCTCAGCTAATCCTCTTCCACAAGGGAACCCATACTAAGACACATCAACTTCCAGTTAAGCCCTACCCAACTCAGGTATTGTGGTTGTACGGTAAAATTGGAATGGTATCACATCCAAACCCAACCATCAGTTTTTTTATTAAGTCCAGGCTTATGCCTCATTCAGTCTCATCCTTAAATCATTGTGTTTCATAACCCATGTCAAAACATTTCAATAGGATGACTCATCATTCCAAGGTTTTCATAATCATTTTCTCCAAGTGTTCCCATCTAAAGTGATCAAGTTTAGCTTAGCACTAGCCACTAGTAATGAGGGTATCACTATTGAGGGGTGCTAATCAAGTATAAGTACCCAAGACTAGTTCTATGATCTTGATGGTATTCATCCTATTTTCCACTAATCACAATTCATTAACTAGGTCAGAAACTTTAGTAAAGGGAAAAGTAAAGCTTGGAATAAAAGTGGGAATTGGTAAAGTTGCATCTCAATAGTTTGCATAGGCTATCTGCACAAGTCAGCTTGCATAGCTATGCTTGCAGAGGTAGCTTGCATACTTGGCTTGCCTTGACTAGTGTAGTTGTTGAAGTTCTCTTCCTCTTCCTCGAAGTACTCCTCCTCGTCGTACCCTGGGTCGATACTAGCGTCTATAAATACATACGAGGTACACAATCACCAAACAACACTTAACTACTTCTATTTAGCACACATGGGCTCACACTAGATGATCTAGCATCATCTCAATCATCACATGAAATATTTACACATTCTTATTAATCTTATTTTGGAAAAGTAATTTCTACTCATTGAAAATACTTAAGGTTTAATATTCTCCAATTAAAATATGGGATCATGTTGACACATGCCATCACCACATATTCCAATACCTGGGAATGTGATTTAAAAGGGTTTGGCATATATTACAAGTTTTAATATTGCTATTTAATAATATTAAAGTGACTATATATGCCTATATAACATTCTTTTTATACTAGTCCATGATCAATGCACGTAAAACTAAATATTTTTACATATTCATATAGAGCATGGCAAATGTGAATTTTGAGAGTTGGAATCAACTCAAAAGCATTTATGGTTGATTTTATAAAAATGTTTGAAGTTGTAAAAAGTCTCTGTCTTGTTATTTTTACTATAGGGGATCCATAATTTTAAATGGTTTGAATCCAACGGGAGTGGGTAGATATTTTTAATACCTTTCTAACAAAATTGGAATCATGCATTTTGGTTAAGTAAATTTCTCTGAATTCAATTTTGAAACTATTGACAGAATAGGGTTTTGATTTAAATGGATAATAAATATTTGAATTTCTGGGCTACGCGCGGGAACGAACATGGGCCGGCCCAACTGCACAGCTTGCGCTCAGCGGGCTGCTTACAGGCTGGCCCCACGCATCAGCGACAGGTCCAATGCGAAACGGTATCTGCTAATATTAGCCCTACAATTAGAGATCAAATCGATGGCTCTGGTTCATCATCTACATCACAGAGGGCGCACGATATTCTAAACCTAGCTCGATGGTGAGGGTCGTCGGAGGCTTACCAGGGCTCCACCTAGGTCCGTTGATGGGGGTGAACAAGCTGGTAGACGACGTCGAGTCGAATGGTGGTCGCGGCGGCTCCT
Source organism: Avena eriantha (assembly GCA_910589775.1). NCBI lineage: Eukaryota > Viridiplantae > Streptophyta > Magnoliopsida > Poales > Poaceae > Avena > Avena eriantha. The sequence continues at coordinate 232,081,166 of OU342740.1, read as the reverse complement.
TCACAACAGCTGCGGGCTCCGGCGAAATTCCGACGATGTGGTGCTCGCCTTGTTTCGGGAAAGGGTCAGGGGTGTTTCTGAGGGAGAGGAGAGTTGAATGGTGTGCCGTTTGAGGCTGGGGAAGGGTCCTATTTATACACCGGTGAGAGAGGCAGCGCGGCATGGCTCCGGCTCGTCGGCGACGTTGCTATAGGTCGCTATAGGCATGGCGGATGGCATAGGTCGACGCGGTGGTCTACGGCGATCATCATGCGCATAGTGGCACATCGAGGCACGGTCTTAAACGGTCGGGTGACGTTCGTGCTCTGTGCGGGTACGGCGGTGTTCGTCATGGCGTACGGTGGTCACGGGGCACGGGGCGGTGAATGGTCATGTCTGAGAGGTTGCTAGCGATGTGGTGAGTCCAGTTACACGCGGAGAGAGCGAGACGTGGCGTGGCTGCACGGGAGTGACTTGGCGCTCTAGCGTGCGCTCGGCAAGGTAGACAAAGGAGAGTGGCATGGTTGTGCTAGTTTCTCCCCTGCTTGTCGTTGGTCGAGGGGTGGACGGGCGAGTGCGGTGAGGTCACGCCTACCTCCTGGGGGTCGTGGGAGAGGGAGGTGCGGCGTGTGGCGTCGTGTCCATGACAGACCGGCATGACATGCTCGGGTACGAGCGAGCACTAGTGCCAACGGCGAGTGAGGGGTGCTAGCTGCACGGCTGGGTACTGAGAGTGATCATGGGTGACTAGTGGAGATGAATTGGGTACAAATGGTGAGCAATTGATTGTTCCAAACAGTGAATAGTTGTTGGACTTGTACCCTGCCTGTTAAGTGCTCCATCAAATGGCCACATGAACTAAACCTTTGAATTTTCAAATGATTTTTGGTGGGTGTGCTGGTCACATGTTGGGGTGTCTCTGGTTGCTGGGATTTGTCAAGTGGTGCTGGTTTGAGTGGTTTTTGCAAAATGGTGATCTAGGTACCTACACTTGATTCAATTTTGAAATGTCTCTCAAATAGATTTGAAATTGGTTTCTATAAGTTTGTAAAGTTTGCTTGAGTTCATTTTCACTTGGTCTAGCACGGGGCGAAAAGAAGTAGAATTGTTTCTGTTGGAAAACATTTGCTAGAGATGCCCAAAGTGGGCTAGTGGTTAACTTGGGCCAAATGACCATTTGATCATATGCCTCTTATTTGATTTTCTTTTTATTTGATTTTGTTTGGAATTGACCTAGATGATGTGGTGTTCATATTTAAACTAATCCTTATCATTTATAGCAATCAAACATGGCATAGAAAGCATTCCTGCATTAATATTAAACACACATGCATTCATATGGGCTTAAGAATAAAAGTTTTTGTTAACCCTAAACTTGGGTGATTAGAAGTTGATAATCTTATTTAATATTTTTGAGATGTTACAGAGAGGCGCCCATGCATGGCCAGACGGGGGCTACTGCTTGCCCTGGGGACATGCACAGTAGCTTTGGAGAGGCACCCATGCATGGACAGGCAGGGGATGCTGCTTGCCTTGGGGAGGTGCCCGCGGACGTTAGGCAGCGGGCTGCCGGCCTAGGGGGGGTTCCCGCAGACACCAAGGATATGGCTGCTGGCCTTGGGGAGGTGTGTGCTTGGCTTGGGCAGATTCCTAGCCACCTTGGTCAACTGGTTGCTTCCCCTTGGTCCTGGTTTTTCTGGAAGTTTCGGTGCTTGCACCTTGGCCCGCCAAGATGCGCCTCCGAGCAGATGCTAGACCAGCAGGGGCCAACGATGTCCTGACGGTAGCTATCTTGTTGCATTTCCTCTTCTGCGGCTAGAAATTCCATTTGTACTGGTCAATTGGGGATAATAAAGAAGGAATAGATATATGTCAAAATCAGTAAGCAATTAATTCAAAACAAGATGAGTAAGAAGGTAAGGGGTTAACCTGCGACTCATTCTCCTCACTAACATCATCTAGGTCTCCTTCAATGATATCTTCCTCCTCTTTAGGATCATAGTCAGATCCAGAGCAGTCATTTCTTGTATTTTGAGGAGAGAATACAGTTGCAGATGCGAAAATACTTGCAAAGGGCCTAACACCCGGTTGTTGCGAGTGCTCATTGTTTCTCATGATGTTTTTTATCCGACTTTCTTCCATGGGATGCATTTTAGGATCTAACATTAATAAATAAATCCAAGTCAGCTACAAATTAAACAGGCAATTAAACAAAATATAAGCAGGAAAATGAACATATTGCCTCTCTCAAACTAGCAATTTCACAGGCATGGAAAATGAAACACATGAACATCGAGCAGGGTTAAAAGAGCAGAAAATTCATAGGCAAGGAGGTTGTTTACTTGCCTGCAGGCGCTATGGCCTTTTTCTTTGTGTGCTTCTTGCTTGGAACCTTGCTGGCCTTCCTTGTCAGCAGGGAGGACGGCTATCTGGCGTGCCTTGACGGCATGGTGGACGATAAGGTGGATAGCGAGGAGACAAGCATTGTTGGTGGGGTGGACGGTGATGTAGCAGACCTTAATGTCGAGGTTCACGAAGATGGGGAGGACCTTGTTGGCGAGGTGGTAGATGGGGAGGACGGCAAGATGGCAGTGCTCAACGGAAAGGTGGCAGATCCACGAGCTCAATAGCTTGGTTGGAAACCGGGAAGGTGAGGATGGGTTAGGGTTTGGGCTAGGTTGACGGTTAGATGATTACTAGGGCGGACGGCGGTGGGCGAGGGTACGACGGGCGGGCGGTGACTAGGGCGGGCATAGGAGATTTGGATCTGTCTCCTTTCGGTGAGGGGATAAAGAAGGGTTTCCATTAGATTACGTAAATTCCCTCTGCGCCAATGCATTGGTTACGCTATGCGGATGGGCGGAACCGTAATATCAGCGCGCGATAGTTTTAGCGTGTGAGAATTTTTGGTGCCCGAAATTTTGAATTGGTGGGAGGACCGAACCCAAAATTTTGTATCGACGGGACGACGGAACCCCAGATTATTGGCCATTGGATGAGCGATGTGTGGCTGAAATAAATAAACATTAGTTTACATTAGGTTTCTTAAGCTAGGTGACCAGTCTTGACAATCTCTTACTGGATCTCATAATAAATGTCTTTGTTTTGTACCTAGAAATGATTTATAAAAAAATAGGGTGAAGCATCCTCGAGTGTGTGTGGTCATGTGTATCATCAAGGTGTGGTTTTGAGGATAACACATGCATTGATCTCTAGGGACTCCATTTAAGTCAAACAACCATGGTGGTCACAAAGCCCAGAGAGCCCCTAGAATATGCAACTGCCACATGGAGATGGTGAACCAGTGTGACAGAATTAGTTGCATCACCACACCGGCCAACTGGAGTTTGTGTGGGTCATGAAGGTGTGGTTTTGAGAATATATATAACACATGCATTGATCTATAGGGACTCCATTTGTGTCAAATAACCATGGTAGCCAGAAAACCAAAAGACCCCTAGAATATGCAACTAGGACATGGAGATGGTGAACCAGTGTGACAGAAGCAGTTGCGTCACCACACCAACAAGAGCATGTGTGTGGTCATGTGGATCATCAAGGTGTGGTTTTGAGAATATATATAACACATGCATTGATCTCTAGGGACTCCATTTGTGTCAAACAACCATGGTGGTCAGTAAGCCAATGAGGTAGCCCCTAGAATATGCAACTGCCACATGGAGATGGTGAACCAGTGTGACAGAAGCAGTTGCACCACCACACCAGCCAACTGGAGTGTGTGTGGGTAATAAAGGTGTGGTTTTGAGAATATATGACACCTGCATTGATCTATAGGGACTCCATTTGTATCAAAAAACCATGGTGGACAGAAAGCCCAAATAGCCCCTAGAATGTGCAACTGCCACATGTGGAGATGGTGAACCAGTGTGACAGAAGTAGTTGCATCACCACACCCAACTGGAGTGTGTGTGCATGGTCATGTGGATCATCAAGGTGTGGTTTTGAGAATATATAACACATGCATTGATATCTAGGGACTCCAATTTTTGTCAAAAAACCATGGCGGACAGAAAGCCCAAAGAGCTAGCCCCTAGAATATGCAACTGCCACATGGAGATGGTGAACCAGTGTGACAAAAGAACTTGCATCACCACACCGCCCAATTGGAGTGTGTGTGGATCATCAAGGGATTTATCACTAACTAAATCACTATAATAGAAGAACATTGTAAATGCAGATGATTTTAACCTTTCCTAAATATGAGAGTAACAAAATCCGACACCGTGTGGGCCTGGATATTTTATCATTTGCCACACTTTACTTCAAAAATTTATCATTTGCCATATTGACTACCACATGTCAGTGACACATGGTGTGGCAAATAATAAAACTGAAAAATTCAGTGTGGCAAATAATAAAATCCCCCATGTGGGACCCACTCGTCATGCTGCTGCTCGCTTAACCCTCCCTAATCCCCACCACTTCACACACATTCGCTATGCCCGGCGACCACCAAATCCCTTCCCACCTCGGCGACCACCAAATCCCCCTCCCTCCCCGGCAACGACGTCGGCAGCGGTGGTTGCAGCCTCACGGGTAAGGCTCCTCAAACTATGTTCACGCATCTCTACTACTGTGCGTCTGTGTTTGATCACCGGTGACGCGTGTTGGTAATGCTGTGCTCGATCTAGGTCACCACGTCTGTGCTCTAGCTCACCGGCGATAGGTCTAGGCCCCAGGTAAACACTTGATCTTGGTCTAGGCCCCAGGTAAGCACTCGATCTAGGTCTAGGCCCTAGGTAAACACACGATCTAGGTCTAGGCCCCAGGTTAACACTCGATCTAGGCCCTTACACTTGTTTTAGTCACTTGATACTTGTGCCTCTAATTTAATTCTTGTATGTACTCTCTAGGGCAGGTAGGATGAAATGTGAGGATTGTAGGTTATGCGACATTAAGGCTTGGGATATACATGCGCAGGTTCCAAAAAATTTCCTACTACCATTAACTGTACACATTGCATCCTTGTTCTACCGTAGTAATAGTCGTCCTTAGACTTCTTAATGATCTTCAGATGGACCACACAGTGTTGAACCCCTAAAATTTGGAAGTTATTGCACAAAACATCTTGGCGACAACACCGAGAAATTGCAAGCGCCAGCACAATGTTCCATCTTATGACAAGGTGAAGCAACATGTAGCCAAGAAAGCTGAGAAACCGAGGGACCTTACTAGAGGTTAGAGTCATTAATATTGGCTTAACGTTATAGTCATTCTTATGCCTCTATAGATTACTTTCTAGTATATTCTTTCTAGGACTGTTGATGAAGGGCGAGGAGGACTTCGACGATTACTACGTGTTTGAAAACGACATGGAATTGACTTCAAACCAAGCTGCGTATCTCAGAGCAATTTCAGGACACAAGCCACCTATACCGCACTATCTGTGTAAGATGAAAAAGTCAAATGTCATCCCTAGGAAGGCCAAGATGGTAAACTTCTGATATTTGACTCTTTAAGGGTGTATTTGTTTCAAAGAAATAAATCCTACAAAATTCATATGCATAACTTTCCTATACTACAATCCTATAGGATTTCTAACAAGAGGTGAGACCTCTTGGAAAGGTTCCTACGTGTTTATTACAACTATGATACATACCTAAACCCTATAAAATTACCTGCATTTTTCCTACGGTGCATTTTTCAAATAGCTTATCTTACCGATTCCTGCATTTTCCATTCCTGTAGGATGCTTAGTGTCATGTCATTCCATTCCTGCACTTTTCCTATCTAGTGTTTTACAAATCCTTCGAAAAAAACGAGCCCTAAATCTACTTATGCATATTGAACTATACTTCATCAACTAACTTTATTCTTCACATCCAGTACTTTTCAGCTAGGTACATCAATGCCCACTTCAACAGGTACATGTCGTTGGAGATTCCTATCATAGTCGCAGATCATGTAGGACGTAAGCATGTTCATTTCATCCACGGAAGGAATGATGTTGCCCAAATGACAAGCAACTGGTCAAAGGTTGTCGAGGCTGCTCGAATCAAAAAAGGGGATTTGTTTGTCTTCACCTTCTTTGAGGCACTCATGTCTGGCTTCATGTGTCAGGTAGGTCGCGTGAAATGAGGCCACATAGTACGTGGTTATGCGGGTTGGCTTCATGTGAACTGGTAGTCAGTTTGGAACTAAATGTGAACCTGCAGGTTGTCTACTTGGTTTGGAACTCTTTGTGAATATGGTTCTCTAGTTGGTTTGAAACTATATGTCAACCATGTTCTCTATATATTTGTAAGATTGTGTGATATCTCCATGTTGCTATGTGCTGTGTTGATTGTTGCTGTAATTTCATGTACTTTCACATTTTGCATCATATGTGTATAAGAAACATGAAGTAGTGCTATGTTCCAAACATAGTTGTCTTGTCCAGTTGTTGCGGCTGTTAGTCAAAACATCAGTTTATTTATTCAAGGACGACTCATTTAGGAAATTCTTATAAGAATGGCAAAGTAGTAGATATGTTGGAACAGAGTCCGCTGGTCTAGTGGTTACGAACCTTCGACCAACGAGTGTGCTTGCGAGTTTGAACCCTGGTCAGGATACTATTTTTTATGCCATCTTTAATTTATACCAGATGGATTGACAGCTGGGTCCGGCTAAAACTCTGAGAACAACCCGTTAAACCCTACTGTTCAAACCGAGCTGACTGGTGGGGTGCAGGCACGGATGGCCTGGTTGTCGAAAAAAAACAATCAACCAAAGGCCCTTGACGAATTCCATGACGATTTTATGCGGGACGAAATGCCGAACTGGGCTTCAAGGCCTCGGACAAAATTCGCGACGAATTTTTCTTGATGAAAACCTCGAATGTCATGGATACCTAGGCTGGAGGCCCTTCGAGTGCGTCGCGACGAAATGGCCCAGAACGTCACGCATCTATGACGTTTTTACGGCGTGTCATGAATAAAACTTCCTGAATAGTCCAGATTCTTGTAGTGGTTCTATAGGTACGGTCCAATTTCCCAAAGATTTCATCACTTGGCTCAGAATAGAGAAAAAAATATTTCCCAAGTCCTCCAAGCGCCACCGCATCCTCCCTCCGAGCGTCACGCCACCCCATCCTACCTCCAAGCGCCGCCCGCTGCGTCCTGCCTCCCGATCACTCCATCGCGCCGCCCGAGTGCTCCGCGTTCTAAGCCGAGCGCCATGCCCGAGCATTGCGTCTCCCGTCCTGCTGCTCACCCTACCTCCCAGTGCCCTCCGTGCCACTGTGTCCTGCCTCCAGAGCACCTCCAGCTGGAGCAATGACTGCCATCTCCCCTCGCCGGCTGCAAACTCACCACTAGGTGGCCTCCACAACTACCGACCTCATCGACATCCCTTCTTCGATGCGGACAACCATCTCAGGTAAATGCCCTCCTTTTCTTCTACTCGTCCTCTTTGACCTGAGTGGCAATCAATCCATTCTTTAATCAAGAAATCGTTGTTATTTTCCTGCTAGAAGATTGTAGCCTTCAGTTCTTGTCCGGTGAGAAATTTTGTACATAAGAAGAGTTGTTGGTATTAACATTTACTTCTGTGCTCATTTTCTTGGTACTGGGAATTTCTTGGTATGGATTAAACATGCTCCCATTTAGCAAGTCAAATTCAGTTTATCAAATTCAGTTCCACTTGTTTGTACATCGGTTCAAATATAGTCATATACATTCAAATACAGTCATATACAGTCAAGTAAACAATATGTAATCTACAAAATATCCGTGTGCATTGGTGATAATCCCCAGACTCTAGTTAAATATGTAATACGAATGTAGTATGTGTTGCTTATGTTCATTTATCATTATGAGTTGGGTTGCACTTGTATGTTGAAGAGTGTCCTTATCTACTTATATGTTGTGCAGGTTTACATTTCATTGGAAATGGACGAAGGTGCAGCAGTAGTGTCAAGATACATGCGGAGAAGACGATCTCAAGATGTTGGTAGTACATAAATTGCAAATAGAAGAGGATTATGAGGATCATTAAGAAGAGATTAAAGTAGAGGAAGAGGATGAGGATGACGACGAGGATTATGAGCTGTAAGAAGATTTTGATGATGAGGACATCAGTGAAGATCAGCTACAGTTGCTCAAGGACGGAAGTTATGATGTAAGTCTTGGAGAGAATTTGTGCCAATACATGTTGATGGGGAAGGTACCAGTTCAGAGTGCAAGCATTGCAGCGATGTAAAACAAGGGCATGGCACAAGCAGATTGTGAAATCACTTGATGAAATGCAAAGCTAGGGTAATAGTGGTTGGAACTCTAAATTAGATGAATGCAACCCTCCTAAAACCCGATGGATTCAGCCGCTTGTGGAAATTGGATCCCAAAGTTGGAAGAAAAGCGTTGGTGAGAATGGTTGTGCTTCATGAACTCCCATTGTCGATTATTGAGTATGATGGCTTTCAAAAATTTGTATCTAGTTTGAATCCAAACTTTCACATGAAATCAAGGACTTTGAAAAATGATATCACTAAAGCATTTGATGAGCACAAAAAGGATTTGAAGGAGCTACTTGGTTCTTCCAAGTCTAGGATATCATTGACCATTGACATGTGGACTTATAATCAAACTATTGGGTACATGGTAATTACTGCACACTTCATTAATGAGTGATGCAAGTTATAGAAGATAATAATAAAATCTAATGCATTAGAAACACCCCATAGAGGAATAACCATGTTCAATATGGTTCTGAAGTGCATTTGTGATTTGAACTTTGAGGACAAGGTATTTCTAGTAACACTAGATAATGCTTCTAACAATGGTAGAATGGTATAGATGTTGAGGGAAATTTTGGTAGCCAAGAATATGCTACTTGGGGAGGGAAAATTCTTGCATCAACGGTGTGCCACATCCAAAATTTGGTATGCCAAGCAGGGATTGACTATTTGGACCCTATCTTAACAAATATCCATGAGACCGCGAAGTTCATAAGAGTTACCGCCTTCAAAAAGAAACATTTGCAAACATTGTTAAACAAAAGGGCATTTCCTATGAGAAGAGCCTTTGTGTTGTTGTTCCCATAAGATGGAACTCGACCTTCACAATGCTAAAAATAGAATTGAGATATAGAAGAGCTTGTGAGGCCTTATAAAGGCAAGATCCCCTGTATTCATATGCACCTTCTGTGGAACAATGTGAAGAGGAAAAAGTGGTTTGCACGTTGCTCATAGTGTTCTATGAAGCTACTAAGGTGATATCGGGTTCAAAGTATCCAACTACAAACCTCTATTTTCAACAAATGTGGCAAGCTAAGGAAGCATTGGACAAGGAGGCATCTCGGGTGGACTCTCCATTTCCTGCAATGATCGCTCCCATGAAGAAACACTCAACAAGTATTAGAAAATGTCTTGGTTTGCGCTTTCAATACCTGTTATCCTAGATCCTAGCTTCAAGTTCACCTATCTTGAATTTCGGTATCCTCAAGTGTTTGGGAGTAGTGCAGCAACTAATCTTGCTAGAGTGAAGGAGATATTTAAATATCTATTAGAAGAGTATGCTAAGCTTATCTTCTAAGAAACTACACAAACAAAACAAGAAGGTACTAATATGGACATGGACATGGAGTGTAATGACCCAATGTCAGATTGGGACCGCCATCTTAGCCTTAGGATCATCTCAGCAAGTGTAGGATCCTCTGGGTTTGATAATTACAAGTTAAAGCCTCCACTAGCTTGGAAGTATAACTTCGATATCCTAGATTGGCTAGCATGGCTAGCGATGCCTTAGTTGTGCCTACTTCTATTGTTGCATCTGAGTCGGCATTTAGCATAGGGAATAGGGTCATATATGATTTCATAAGCCGATTGAACCCTGACATAGCTGAAGCTCTAATTTTTCTACAAGACTGGTTTCATTCATCAAGTGATAGCACTTGCATTTTTTTCATATTAATTCTAGAACTTCTCGTAGACATGATGTGTCCTTCTATTTGAATACTATGTAACACTTTCTAATATTGTTTCTTGTTGTGCCATTCCTTTACTATGTAGGTACAGATAGTATTAGCATAACATTTATGTATGACACACTTGGTGAGGAAGGGCTCTTTGTTTCATCAACTGAAACAGTCTAAAAGGTTAGCCATGTTTCTATAACAGTTTCCAAGGCAATGAAGACAAATCCCAAGCATGGATAGGATTTGTACTCAATCTACACTTCAACCTCATCCACTTGAGGATAGGATTGGTACCTAGCATTCTCTAAAAACCATTCTCTCCTATATTCTAGTAAAAAACCCAAAATCTGCCAAAAATTTGCAAAAATATTATCAATATCACATCTCTGAGATTCTCTCTTTCCCAACCCTTGTGCATTTTTTAGAAATGCACTTGAACCATCTTGTAAACCATCTTCAAGACTCCTAAGGCCCTCTCTTTCCCTTTGATAAACCATCATTTAACCCACTTGTTGTTGATGGTTTTACAGGCAAGTAATTAATCTCTTCTACAAATATTACCAACATGCCTACTTTGGCAGAAGCTCACATCACCATGCTATCTTCTTTCGACCAAATATTTGCATAATTGTAATCTACCCATGAAGTTATACCCATCCATGCTTCACTTGTTTCCATTGGAGTTTTGTGCATCCAAACCCCACATGTTTTTGGAAGCTAAATAACATTCCGCTATGACACTCTTGTTTTTATGCCAACTTTGGCATAAATCCTAGGTGAGCTACATCATGATCAATCACAACTCTCTATACCATGTTGATATACCTAACTTGGTCTACCTATCAATATATCCCATGACCCAAGGGGAGCTTTGAGCTCCTTAATCCAACTAGTTTTTGAAGGTATTAAAATAATAAAGCCCAAGATCCCTTATCTCTTGCTTTCCTTTAAAAGCAAGTTTGATTTTCAAAAATTAAGGTTGCAAATTATAGATACCCATTGTGGAAATAAACTAACTTGGATAAAAAAAATTGTCAAATATTTTCCATAATTATTTTCTCCCTAAAACAAATTAATTATTTTCTTTTACAAAAACCTCAAAACTCCATCTATAAAAGGAAGTTTGCTTTTCTCCAAAACACTTATACAAGTTTAGGCACACTTGATGCCTATATAACATATCCTATCTTCCGACTTCAGAAATAAATATTTTTGAATAGTTTTAATAATTCTTTTTTCCTATTTTATTAAACTAGCACAGTGGCCCGCACAATACGCCGGCATCATCTTTATAGGTATTTATAGTCATTGTGTTGTTTATATTATGGCATTCTTTGCTAATATAACAATTTTTCATTACAATACATTCTAGAGAGAAAGTTTCAATTGTATATTGATTTTTCTCTAAAAATTATTAGTCTGCTTCATGTAATTATAATGAATCCTTATCCAAATACAACAACATTTTCCACTACTTTGTTGGTGATAAGCCTGACATTATTATCAAATGAAGATACAGCAAAAGAATGCTCTAGGTGAAAATGTTGGTCCATATCGCAAGCAATAAAGAACCATTTTATATTGAAGTGCCACAACAACTACCGTTATGTGAAACTGAAGATATGAGATTGAGAACCTCTAAACTTCGAAGAGCTCCTCGGTGATATTAAAGTTTATATGCATGCTTTTTTTGAAACATAAGTTTATATGCATGCTAAAATCTCCATAGTAATTTTCCTTTTCTGTTCCATCATCACTTATATCGTATAAGTATATATATATAATTGATTATCTATTTGTTCTCTTGATTTTTCATTAATTTAAATTTAACTCCTAAGATTTCTAAGAATCTACAAAACTTTGCCATGCTATGTTTTATCAAGCGGGATTCAGGATTGTATATTCCTTTCTTAAGTTAGTTCCCAATAATCATCATGAATACTTAAATAAGAACATGCTTTGTATCAAGCTTGATTGTGACTACTAAATCATTTCTGCAATGGTAAACATCAAAACATGTTTGCATCTTAATTATAATCCAAAAAATGAATGGCCTATCATGTGGTATTCACCCGGGCACGTCTAACAATATAATTCTCCAGTAGTGGACAACTGAATAACCATTCAATCTTTTGTACCACAATTTCAGAAGCACATTAGATAATATTTGCAGTGTGGTATGATCTAACCAAGGCTTACAGGAAATTATTTTTCATGAGATCCTATCATAAAAAATCTGAGCATAAGAAACTGCATTGGTGAGCATCGCTTTGTCCATGAGATCATTTTCCTGTGCTAGAATTCAGTAATGTGGAGCTTATTAATGCATACATCAAGAAGCATATATCACTTGACAGTCGTTCATCAAGTTCTGGAGAAAATTCTAGCACCATTCTAAAACTTAGTGGATGTTAAATGCAGACCAAATACTGTTTTTCCATACTTCTATCAAAATATTTTTGAATAAAATAATACTTTTTACTTTTCACGAACATAGTAGTTTAACATAATATAGGATTTATCAATCATGATACATAAAAAATCAGGTTAAAGCATGGTACATGCCTAGCCACGTGGTATACGCCTACCAGTTGGGTATACAAATACCTACAGAAAGAACTAACTTGGCATATTTTAGAGGCTCCAAATTGAGATGATGAAACAATGGAATATTTTAGAGGCTCCAACTTGAAAATCTTTTTTTATGTACTATGGGAATCCCATCATCTCATTGATGAAACAGGATGCTAGGCATCAGATGGACTAACCTATGCCGAATAAAAATATTTACGACCAAATATGAATTTTGCAGTGGAGATTAACTTAGGGAGATATACCTTATCGCTGAACTAATTTAATAAATATGATCGCTTAGGCCATTGGCAGACCAAAATTCCAAACCCTGCAAGATTATGAAGAATATGTGGGTCATCTCATCTCTCGTCGTCTTCTTAATGTTTTCCCTTCACTGCTCTTTTCAAAGTCATATACTACAAAAGAGTGACAAAATCCATGAGTAAAGTTGCTCAAGTATATGGACATTATCATAAAAAACCACCATTCTAGTTGTTGAGCACCTCCTCTCGTTAAATACATTTTTTACATGTAAACATCCAATTGTGCAACCAATATGAATGCATTCACCAAGTATGAATAATACTGCACCATTCCTAAATGTGAAATGTTTTGTTGGGCTAAAAAAACTTATATTGTGGAATATCAATACGGATAGCTTGTATCATGTTGATAGATGACACTGTTGTAAGTAAATGAAAAACTGGTCCAACAAACTTATGCATGCAATGGAAATATTGAGTCACGGGTGAATGAGAGATGCTCCATCACTGTGTATATATATGATACTACATGTGTAGGTAACTTGCGTGCTCCAGTCGTGCTCCAGTCAATCTCCTTTTTTGCTCAAGGGTACTTATGCATGCGTTATAAGCGATCCTTTTTTCCGAAAAATTTGGCAATTCACACATATGGTCTAAGAAATATTGCTAATATCGTTTAAATAATTCTAATGGATGTCTGTATCTATGGCTCTATGGCTGTGTTTCAATTGATAATTAATGAGTAGGCCACGGTGTGTCCTCTTTTGAAAACAAAATCAATAAAATCTAGTGATCTTATTTTTAGCTAACTTATCGACAAATAATAACATAACTCATAGTTAGAATATGTAATTATTAGCTTCTTAGGAATGTTATCTATTTATAACTTACGACAGTAAAATATGAAAACTGAACTACTTTCTCTGATCCAATTTAGTTGTCACAGAGTTTTGGCAAAGTTTCGTTAAAATCTTGTCTAAACATGTGACAATTAAATCTGATTGGATGGAGTATTAATATTTACATGTAAATTAATTAATTTAAATCCAAGAAAATACGAATGGGAAAAGAGAGAGAGAGAGAAATCAAAGTACTTCCTATATCCTGTCAGTATATAGTTGTCGCTGATGGCTATATTCTAGTCGTCGCAGAGTACCATTATCATGCATGTGTATTTATCATGCGATTGGATCGATACATGCATTTTTTTTACCGAATAAACAATTCAGAAATTATGTCTGCATTCCCAATTTGATTAGTACGTACTATTATACAAGATTAGTACTCAAACCTGACTTTGATGATGACGCATCCCATCTTGCTCAGGCATCGGTTGCACGCAAGCTTGGTGCCGACTTGTTTCATCTATACCTAACCAGTTGAATGCCCGTGTGTTGTTACGAGCTTTTAAATTTGTTTTGTCGTCACGAGTGTAAACATAATTATTACATGTAATATTGAAAATTTCCGAGAATATAAAACCGATTGAAATTATGACAAATGATTATTAGAATCGAGTATGATAAATGATTATTAGAATCGACAAAAAGATGTGATGAAATTCATTTCTTTCATTCTTCTCTTGAGCACGAATTTGACGAAGTATATCACATCGCCTTCTTGCAAATCTATTTGTCCCTATGCTTCTGCCCACTATTATTAAAAAATATTTAGATTCCCAAAGTTCTTCAATCTCCAAAGTGATTATTGTGTCCATTTAATATTGTAGATGTAGATGTTATTTCCTAAATATTTTGTGTAAGATAGCAAAATTTTACTTTGGACTAATCGTTTGCTAAATTTGTTTGTATTTTATATTAACTGCTATTTTTTTAAATGGTAGGAAAGGATAGTTACATGTATTATATCGAAAATAAAAGAGATCTACGTACTGACACACTTGGTACATGTACACACGCACCTAAATAGTGTCCAGCACATGAAAACACGACCAGCACAAACGCACTTACCACGTTCACATATTGCTGCCTCAAAAAAAGCTGGAAGAAACGTTGGCAGCAGTCGAGCCCGTCCGACCGTCCCCGTCTCGATCCCCACCACACCACGCACCGCTTCCCCTGCTACCTGCTCTAGGCATGGGGCCGCCGGCAGCAAGACCCCGCCGACTCTGGCCCTGGTTCTCCTCTGCCTCGATCCCACCGTCTGTCGCCGCCCTGCGCGCACCGCCACCGCCTCCAGCAACCATGGTGGCGGTCTGCTCTCGTCCGTCTCCTGCAGGTCCCTTCAGCCACCTCTACCTCGTGCTTCCCCTGCATCTCCGGCCCCCGCCCCGCGCCCCTCCTCGTCGAACCCTGCACGTTGCCGCTTGTGAGTGCGTGCCGCCGTTGGATCCTTTGCCCCCGAGCTCGCCCGCATTGGGAGGCATAGTCCATGCTCCTTCCTCATTCACCGCTGCCTTTCATCGCTTCCATCTGCAAGGTCCGGCGCCGCCGGCCCCCGCGACATCGGCCCCTGCGCCGCCCAGACGTCGACCTCGCTCTTTTCCTGCTGGTCCACCCCGGGCTTAATTGGCGGAGGTTCTCCAGTCCTGGCCGGATATTTTTGCATGATTTTCAGAACTCAATTAGCCGCCCCACCTCTCCCAAGCTCCGCCTCGGCACCGTCACTCCCCGCCTCCGTTTTCCCGGTGCCGCCGCCTCCCGCTCCTGCTCGACCGTGCCAGCCGCCTATGTCGCCTCTCCCCGCACGCCAAGGCCGCCCTGCTCGTCCCCGCCTCCTCTCTTCGCTGAGGAGAGGTCGCGACGCCGACATCCGAGCTGCCGCAGTGCTGCGACGCCGGCCGCCTCCCGCTCCTGCTCGACCGCGCCAGCCGCCTACGTCGCCTCTCAGAGGTCGCGACGCCAACATCCGAGCTGCCGCAGTGCTGCGACGCCGGTCGCCTCGCGCTCCTCCTCGACCGCGCCAGCCGCCTATTCCTGCCTCCTCTCTTCGCCGCGGAGAGGTCGCGACACCGACACCCCGAGCTGCTTGCAGAGAAGGGCGCGGCGCCCCGAGCTGCCGCAGTGCCTGTAGAGAAGGGTGCGGCCGCGGCAGGGACGAAGGGGAGCTAGGCGGCATCGCCGTGTCGGGGCGGAGGAGTTGGGAGTGTTGGGGCGGAGAGGTCGGGTTGACTTCGGGATGGCACCCTTGTAATACCTCATATAACCAGGGGCAGAATGGTCCGAAAAAAAGCGGACGGAAAGACGAACCTACCTCTAGACTTTTTATAGTATATATATATCTATATCTATACCTAATAATAAATGACGGATTGTTTCTTCCGGTCCAACATTTTTTTAGTCCGTTTTACCCTCTCACTAAACCACATAATTACCCACCCAACAAACGAACCGCAATATTACACTAAAATGCTACTATTTCTTTTCATAGCCGAACCGGATCTCTGTCCTGAAAATCTGGGATTTTCATCCGTTAATTGGGCCACACCGCGCGTGCAGGTAGTCGCTCCCTCCGGCAAAGGAACAACCGCTAATTTGTACGTCCGTAGACGATGAGAGGAGCGAATAATAATCCCACCTCGCTTTTTTACAGTGGATTCAACTAGTTCATATACGTTCTCAAGGTGTCTGAAATCAGCAAGCAGACCAGAAATCAAGCGATATAGAAAGAGATTAAATTCAGCAATCCGGCTTCGGCCGAGGTCGGGGACCATCGTCGAGGACGGGGTGGCGCCGGTGCTTCAGGTCGAGGCGGAGAGAGCCCGCGGCGGCGGACTGCATGGCGCGGCCACCTGCAGAGTCGTGGTCTGGGCGGGAAGCACTGTGAGGCCGGCCGGCGCGGCGGCGGGCTTGGCGGGGCCATTGAGAGAGGGCACTCTGAGGCGACGACGGAGGCGAACAGGTCAGGGACGAATCTCGTCGGGGACAGGGTGG
This sequence comes from Avena eriantha, assembly GCA_910589775.1. NCBI lineage: Eukaryota > Viridiplantae > Streptophyta > Magnoliopsida > Poales > Poaceae > Avena > Avena eriantha. Next base: position 232,064,545 of record OU342740.1, on the reverse strand, counting down.
CGCCGGTGCTTCATGGTCAAGGCGGAGGGAGCCCGCGGAGGCGCGCTCAAATGTCACGGCGGACGGCATGGCGCGGGCGCCCTGCAGAGTCTTGGTCGGGGTAGAGCACCATGAGGCCGGCCGGCGCGTGATAGTGGGCTTGGCGAGGCCGGCGAGAGGAGGGGGCACTGAGGCGACGGCGCTAGGGACAGGCAAGGAGAGAGGAGCAAGCAGCGGTGGTGGGGAATTGAAGAAATTGGAGGCGATGGTGGTAGGTGACGACCGCGTGCTGTGCGCGTGCGTGACCGGGGGTGGGCCCACGTGGTGTGTGTCCACGTGTAGGGAAAAAGAGGCGCATTCTTTCTCTCCGAGCTTTGAGATTGAGGCACGGTGTGGCGAAAATGATGCTTGGGATCAAAATCCTAGAAAGTAGAAAGTACTAATTTATCATGATGTGTAGCCAGCCAGCTTGATTTTGTGTTCTGGGTTCAAATTTTTAACGATTACTCTTTTTTAGCTCGATTGTAACAATCAATTGCTCATTTACGAGGCAAATTTAATTGTCAATAGATTTAACATTTCCTTCGTACTGATTCTAGGAGCATCTCCGATTCATTCTGGACGGTTACTTAGGAAAATGACTTTTCACCTTCTATGTAGACCAATTAATCGATTCAATTCATATTGAAAGGTGATTTTTAAAAGTAACTACTATGTCTATTTTCTTTTTAAAAGTGAACTATCTTTATCACAAGGTCTTAGAGCTAATTGGAATTTTGCTCGGTCAGTATTTAGTCTTTACACATTTTTCAAAAACAAATTTGTTAATGCAACTATTAGAAGATAGAGATGTTAAAAAAGAAAAAATATCTACTATTAATTCCAAAATAATTAATGCTTGGATCCTAAAAATGTCACCACTTGAGTGCCTCACCCGTATACGCATGACCTACATGCACCGCCGCAAATACCCACCTGTCTGGATCAAGCTCGTCATATGAGGCAGCAGCAGGCCCGTGGTAACACGAATAATCTACCTTGGCGGTCAACCTTGTATGCGAGGTGGCTGTGTTGTTGAAGCGGAAGATGGCGGTCTGATGCAGAACGAGAGTGCTGATGGAGTGGTGCCCTTCTCTTTCTTCCGGTGCAACGCACGGGTATTTGTGCTAGTCTATCTATCTATACCTAATAATAAAGGACGGATTGTTTCTTCCGGTCCAACACTTTTTTGGACCATTTTGCCCTCCCACCAAATCACATATCACGCACAACTGCCATGGTATCAGTTCCTTCTTATATTTGTTTGGTCTCGTCCCTTTTTCGTGCGTCCGGCTTTGACACGCCCTCCGCTCCAAGTTTACCCACGTAGAGTCTGATCTAAACACGAGATCCGAACCATAATAGCCTAGCTACCTAGCGCTTTGGCATGCATCAAGTCGCTATATACGTGATCACCCGGCCGTCCCTGAACTACTCGTCGCAACGCATCCATAGAGAGGATTATAATTACTGTAGGTATTAATCCTGAGATAGCTCTCGGCGCAACGACAATGGATACAACGGAGAAACAGGCGACGACGCCGGTAGAGGCGACGATGGCGAGACTGCATCCATCTTGACCTCGCCGGCGTCCAAGTGGCAGGAAGTAGCGGAGGACACACGGATCTAAATCCTCCATGCAATGCAACCCAGACCTAGGAAGGAAAGAGACATCAATCACACGCCTCCCCACCTAATTCATCCCATGGTTCATCGAAAGAGAGATAATAAGCAGCTAGCACACATAAAAATCACGATGCATCACGACCTGCTCTTTCAGAGCGGAGGTCATGATCCGGATCGTGGTCGGAAAATCACGACGATGCCGGCGAATCTAAGGATGTAGACCGCATGTATTTCGTGTTGTGGCGGTCATGAGCTGTATCATGGACGGAGGTGGCCACTGGTAGGGCATGCGACATGCGGGAGTCACAGCTTTCTATGCAAAGCGCGAACGCGAGGTGGCTCGATCATGGAGGAGTTCCGAAATAGCCTGACGGGGTTGCCGAATACTCCGGCGTTGAGGCCATCTGCAGGGTGTACCTCTCACCAAGGGCACCGACCCGCAGACGGTCAGGGTCAAGGAGGAGCACCAGGAAACTAAAATGTGGTGCTTGAAAATTGACGTTGGATGGTCCTTTTCCAAGCGTTTATTCGGTAAGATTCTGATGTTAGATTGTTTGTGTGCTACAGATCAACCAAACAAATCAAGCACTTGACTTGAGTGGGCTAGGCAGTGCAGTCTAAATTAATTGTTGTTTCAGCTTGCAATGGTACATTGACACCGGGAGGGGACATTGACTCCAATGGACAGGAGCACAAGACAGGAAGGCGGAGGGGCGCAGTTTGATGAGCTCGGGGAGGCGCGGCGAGCCTGCAGGAAAGCGCAGTTGGTGGGACGCAGGGGAGCTGCCCTCTCCTGATCTGAAATCAAAACAGTGGCACGGAGGGTGCGAGGGATTCCAAAAATTGAGGTCGTTTAGGGAGTACGCGGCAGGACAGGTCCCCGCAGGGGAGATGGTGGCGCGAGCGTGGCGTCCGTCATGGCCTTGCTGCTGCCTCGTAATGGCATTTGTCTCTGCTTATGCCTAGAAGGAACTGCAAGCGGTGTCCGGTTGAGTCACACTCGACCTGGAATTCATCTTTTTCGTCGGTGGCCATCGTCGTTCGCCTGCACTCAGGTTCACTTTCCCCTTTTAATCTGTTCTTGTGTGCTTTTGTGTTTACTGAATTTGGAAACCGTTAGAAGCTATTAATTTTTTCACAAGCACCATCGGAGGAAAAATATAACTTTTTTAATCACGTCATTAGCTACCCGTGAGAGCCAACCATTGCTGTGGTGAAATTATGAATCAACATTAGACAACCTGTCGATGTATAAGCTATCTATTTCAGCTAATTCACTTTCCAATCATAAATCTTCATAATTTTTTTTAAAGAATTAAACCATATAATAGGTTTTTCTTTATTTTGCCGAATTTTTGGTTGTACCAAATTTTGAATCAGAAAACTTAGACCATGAATGAAAATGTCACTGGTATCACGATGCTGATGAAGGAATCACATGATTTTTCATTCAAACCCTAGCCACATGAACTCTGTCTTCTTCTTTCCACGCCGCCGCCAATCTGTTGCACCTCATGCTACGCTACCAGATCCTACCGAACACGATAGCACGACCGTTGTGTCGCTCGAACATGCGCCGAAAATGAATCCGTTGAGGCCCTCGATACGTTGAATGAGAAAATAGAGAAAGGACAAACTAAGTCTAGGGTTACGGTGCTTCCTATATTTTCAACCAAAAATTTAGTCACGCAGACACTCAGTACAAAATTTTCATGCTAAACTTCAATCCAGTGCAACGCACGGGTCCGCTCTTCGATTGAACAATGGTACTAAAATCGTGCATGTTTAGTTTAGTTAATTACCGACATTGCCACATTTTGCTACCTTGTCATGCCAGACTTCACGTGCAGCTACCAGGATCTTTTGATCGGCGTACGGCTGCACCGTCATAACGTTGTATCTCATGCATTACAAGAAGAGCGTCAGCTAAACATGACGAGAAGGTAAATAAAATACACATAATCCTTTCATGTTTTCTTCATAATTGCTTTTAGTGACATGATAGCAACATTACCTCGTAGCAACGCACGGACAATTTTCCTAGTCTATACCTAATAATAAAGGACAGATTGTTTCTTCCGGTCTAACATTTTTTTAGACCGTTTTACCCTCCCATCAATTCACGTACAACGCACTATGCCACGGTACCGGTTTAGTGATCCTATTCCTCTGTCTCCGCCCCGTACATCGTCCTCGCACCCACCTCCCCGATCCCCAAATTCCTTGCCTCGCATACATTAGCGCTCCAGATTAGCGTTTTGAAACAACCCTATGGAATGATGTGGATACATTAGGGTGGTGCAAATCTTATAATATCCCGTGAATTGAGGGCCTGACCACCTCCACCATCTTGACATGTACGTTCGTAGAAATTCTTTAAGAAACAATCCATAGCTTTAGTGGTTTTCCATGGTACATGCTCTTAAAAACATACTCATTCCATTTCAAAATATAAGATGTTTTAGCTTTGTAAAAAGAGTGAATCTAGACCTCTTTAGTGTGTCGGTTCAGTTTAAACCTAAATAAACCTATACACTAAAAGTGGTCTACACATATATTTCATCATAAAGGTAAAACATCTTATATTTTGAAACAGAGAGAGTATCGCTTTTCCTCTATAAAACATGTCTCTTTTATTATTGTTTCTGCTCTCTTTTAAAATCATTTTCAAAATAGTTTTACACATTAAAAAAAGCAAAAATAGGGTTCTACTTTCAAATTATATATAGTGAAGTTATTTACTAACAAAAATAATGATTATGATTGGGGAACGACAGCATCTCCTTGTTTTTAATTTGGTAAACATGCTCTTACTCAGCAATGTGCGGGTATTGTGCTAGTAGATAATAAAGAACGGATTGTTTCTTCCGGTCCAACACTTTTTTGGACTCTTTTACTCTCCCACTAAATCACATATTACGCACAGTGTCACCCCTAAGTGGAAATAAAAATGTTTCTAAATTAAACACCAATGCCATGGGTAAGTGGAGAAAAACATTTAGATTTTGCCGTCAACACGTCTTCCGTAGGATTTGGCTCCGGGTGGTTCCACCATAGACCGGATTAGGAAAATAGAGCGGGCCTGAAAACGAATCGTACACTCCCTGCCGAGTGTAGAAAAGGCCAGGCCATCTCCAAATGAGGCCCTGGTTTGCTTGAGTGTCACGTGAAATAAATAGCAGAGTATATGCCGAAGACCTGATACGACTCATTTAGTCCCACCCTGCTCCCTTGGCTTATGCCTCACCGATTTATATACGATCCAAAATTGTTTGGGATATCAACGAGCCACATGTCGGGAACAGAAACAGAGCCACGGTCTTCTCTTTAGAAGAGCTGAAAAAAGGTGCACAATAAAATTGTTTGGGATATCAACGATCCACAAGTCGGGAAACAGAAACAGAGCCACGGTTGTCTGGTTAGAAGAGCTGAAAAAAGAATAAAAAAATTACCATCTTTTGCAATTTTTTTTATCATAACAAAAGGAGAGACAAAATCTGAATCTGAAAATAGAATATAATGACAACAAAAAATTACCATCTTTTGCACTTTTTTATTATAACAAAAGGAGAGACAAAATCTGAACATGAAAATAGAATTATAATGACAATTCGGTAGATTAGATCAATCCTCATTCTAATCCTCCCAACATATACTCGATTTTCTCTTATTCCTATGCTATCCTACCCAAGGAGGCGAAGGCCACCATGCAGGCGGCACACGGCTCTACTACTAATACTGATGCACATGTACCGAGTGGTCTATGTAAAGCGACGGCGAGAAGAGGTAGTGGCGCGGAGGAGGACAAATTGCCGATAATTTTCAAGGAGATGTAGAGGCGCCAGCTATGGATGCAACAGCGACCGGTGCTCCCTCATCTCCACCCTGACGCAGGCGTCTAACACCGCATGACGTGCCTAGAGCGGAGCCAGGTTGTCTACGGGCATGGCGTTGTCGCCATGTCCTGCACCAACATCGCCTCCCTGCGTCTCGATCGAAGTCGAGGTTGACAGTCTGTTCGCAGTGCAGGACAAGCTGCTCGGGCGAGGCGGTGATGGCACCCGGCGAGGTGCACATGGTAGGGGAGGAGGTGGACGCACTCCACCGCTGCATGCAGGATGAGATGGTGGCCGCGTGCATCATTGACTTGAGACCTGGGTCACGGTGAACATGACCAACCCCGAGCTGCAATGCCCAGGTTGTTGAGGTGACTGTTCATCCCAGGGGGCGTCCTCTCTGTGATTAAAATTTGATCAGCTTGTGAGTCTCTCAGTAAATGCAAAGTGCAGCCATGCATCACCCCGACATATGACCTTCCATGTGCGACCTGAGTGCTACTGCACGGGACACACGCGTGACGTGGCACCCCAATGTGCCCCGGGCATGTACAACATCCATCAAAAAATCTATATTTGGCTTACATGAGGTATGCACGATTACTTCAATCACATGTTCGTGTACAAGCTCAAAAACCATATGCTCAATACTACCGAGGGGTATAGCTGCTTATCGCGAGAGATTGGGTCACACTGTGATCATGGATTTGGTTTGTCATGCACTGTCGTTGCTATGGTCACCTCCTTCGTCTTCCCAAGGACCGATCGTCTACGGTTCTGTTCTAGGTAGCTTGTGTTGTGCGGTTGGTTGTGTGTGACGTGAATCAGCTTTGTATGTAGATATGCAAAGGAATAGTGGCAGTGCAATAACTAATCAATTTTACGTCATTTGGATTCGACTGGCACGGGGATTTAAACTCATGAAATATCATTTGTTTGATTTAACGTGACGCCGTAGCAACGCCTTTGTGCTAGTCAATATCAAAAGCTAGCTTTTGGGCACACTCAACGCTCCATGGGGCATATTCTTTGAAGTGAAACAAAGATGCAACACCTGCTCTGCTTGATCGGATCACCATGTATCGAAATTGGTAGGCGGTGAGTTGAAGGTAAATATCTGAGAGCTTGTGCAGATTAGTACGGCGGTGAGGTCTATGAATATTGCATCCTTCGCGCTGTTGATGAACAACCCAAGGACGATTCCGTAAAAGTATAGCCTAGATCTGTGCTGTCAGAAGAAAGTCTTTGATTTTGTGTAGCTCTAGCAGATGTCCGTTTCCACCTGTGATCAGTTCGGTCCATGCATATGAGGCAAGCTAGATTGATATCTGAGCTGATCATGTACTTAACTGGTGGAGGTCGACCGGACCGGCCGGCCGAACATACCGAGGAAGATACGGGCGTGGTGGCGGCCCCTGCAGCCGAGTGCAGGACATATTAGGGTAAGCTGATTTGCCTTTCGTTTGATCTATGATGGAGGTGTCCGTAATATTTTTTTGATGAGAACAAACACCGAAGCGGTACTAAAATTTTAAGTAGGGGCATTGGTGGGTAATTTCTGCTATCTTTCGTGTCAATAGTTTACTTTCTATATCCATCGGTTGTTATTAAATAAATGGTTAAATTGATGGTCAGATGCGTCTGTTTTTTGTGGGATTTTCTAGACTATTTCTCTATTTTCTGATAACCCGTCAGGTAATTTTAATATATAATAGATGGTAGAAATGAAAAAATAAATGTATTAATTTCCTTCATCAATAAATTCTGGTATAATTCCCCAAAGTATGGATATTTAGGACCATCTCAAACCAAGAACTCATCTTGTCCAATTATAAAATCTCAAATGAAATGAAGAAAAAATATTCAGCACTATTTGAATAATTGATATAAAAGGTATTTAAAAATATTGGAAAATTTCCAAAAAAATCCATAGGGCATATCTTAACCTTATCTATCCATCAGAAACATTGACCCATATTGCCATCTTCAATTTTTTGAATGAAATAAATCATATTCCATCTAGTCATTTGCCATCTTATTACAAAAACCATTAGCCAAACCCTCCACACTTTCCCATACCTGGCCAAGTGATCAATACAACAACCACCGGGTTCTGATCAACGTGGTGCTGTAGCTAGGTACTGTAGCACAGCCTCCTTGTCAACGTGGTGTTGTAGCTAGGTCACTAGGAATTTTGCTTGTATGGAAGTAGAGAGAGAGGAAAACAACCATATAATGCCACACCCATTAAAAGCTTGCACATCAGCTACCATCCCTTCTCTCTGCTCGACTCGGGGCTTCATCACACTCCTCTACCCCACCTAAAAGCAACCCTAGCTATCCCTACTCCTTTTCCTCTCCATTTCTTACTCTAGGACATATGCATGTGAGAACAGCCAACCTTGTGTGGCAATACTCCCTCTACCCCTCTCTGCACTCTCACAGCCACGCACGACCACACTACCACCCCCGAGGCCTAATCACCAGCCATCCCCTCTCCCCAAGTTTCTCATTGACATGGTCCATGTTAGACCACCTCCATCTTGTTAAGTAGGCCAGAGGCCACTCAGCTCCACCCCTTCCCTCTCATTACACTTCTACCCACCCACCTTGGCCTCCCTGAACCATAGAGGATGCATCATGCCCTACTTCGCTAGGGGAAGGGAGAAACTCCCCTCTCGGCTGCATGTAGAGGCAGGGAAGTGCCGACGCTCCCTGGCCCCTTTATCTATATTTTCTTCTTCACTAAGATCTCCTCATCTTCCTCTATCTAACCCTGTCCGTCCTTACCCTTGGAGTATCCCTAGAAGTGTTCTCCGGTGAGCCTCTACGACCTCCTCCTTGGGATCCGATGCTCTAGATGCTTTCTTCCGCCAAAACCCCAGCTCCCACCCACCGTTGGGATCATCATCGAGTGTCGTGTCGACCTACCACATCCCCGATGTTTCCCGGAGCCCCAGGTATGCTCCACGTCCCTTCCCCGACAACCCTAGGGTTTCACTACTGCCGGATGTGTTTCCCCGGGGATGACTATGGCTGACCATCGATCTGCACTAGATCGGACGGTCGACGTCCCTTGATACCCCTTCATGGCCGTCCCTTCCTGACTTGCAGGTCCTGGCAGGGTCAATTGAAATCGTTGTCACCCGCATGCTCTGGCATGAAGTTTGGGTAGGCCCGGCTCCGTCCTGCCCTTGCTTCGCTGAATCTGGCCGTGAACCTTCTCTTCCTTTTTCCTTTTAATTAAAGATCTGTTCTGGCCAAAAATTACCTTGCTAGATTAAATCAAAAATAAAATGGAAAAATCTTAGTTTCTACCAGATCTAAATTTTGGCGTGTTCCCCAATGTTTTCTCTATCATGCAGAGCTAGCCCCTTATCCAAAATAATGACCTATATTTTCTAGAGATTTATCTACTAAATAGTATTCTTTTAACTCCATAAATCCCTCAGGGACTTACACAAATCCAATTTGAACAAATCCAACTTTCTCTAGACAATATTGGAAATACCTATCTAGTGGCATTAGCCTCATGCCAAGTGTGCTATATTTTGACTGTAGCAAAAATGACAAAAACAATCGTTTTATGTATTCAGAAAATTCTGTAGGCCACACTAAGAAAATACTTAACCTCATTCCAACTCTCCTAGATGTGTTACTGCAAGACATAACAAATCCTATGAGCCAAAGAATTATTGAGACTCCGAGTAATTTTAATGAATTAAACTCTTCTACATGTGGTATTTTCACTAGATAAATCATTACATGAGTTTCACAACTACAAAATTAGTGAATCAAATTTCTAAAGAAATGTATTTCAAATACCTACAATGTCCCTTTGGTTTCATGCCAAAATATTCTATAGTTTAAATCTGATTAAAAAGACAAAATGCTTGTAGATCTGACTTTGGGAATTTCCCAAGGGCATTCTGGTGAATATTCTGAAGTATTTCCAACTCTAAAAATCATGAACTCCAAGATCTCAGAAAACCACTGAGGAAAAATTTATTTGAGCTATAGAACTTTTCTGGTGATTTATTCACCTAAACTAGGGCTTTTCCCACTAGAAAATTCATCACTAATTAAAGAAAAGTTCAAAAATAATGAAACCACTTTTAGTGGCTTTGTTATTTCAATACCTATCTGATTATATAACTTTTGTACACTAATATCATATAGACCCAAACCTTAGTTCAAAAACCCTTCATTATGTGGCTTTTGACAATTAATTCATAAAAGAAATGACACAAATGCAACTAAAGTAATTCCAATAGATTTGATCTAAAAATCTCAATACCTCCTAAATAGTTGAGACTTATAAATTGTTTTTATTGTATTTATGATTGTTTGCTTGCATGTTCTATCCTTGACGATGATAGTTGCGATTATATCAGAGACCAGAAGAAGATGGTTATCATTGTTATGGTATTCTAAGAAGAAGATGAGGGACATATTTTCATATTGCTGGTCATAGGAAATCCACCTAGTTGCTCATAAGCCTTGTTCGATTATTTTACCTATGCATGTTTTATCTATTTGATTATGCAAAGCTGCATTGTTTTACTATATTGATGATCTATACCTGGCAGTGGCTTGGCTCGTCCAACCCATTACCCACTTGTACTATTAAGTTCAACCCCTTTGATGATACCTACTTTCCCCTTGTATCTGGAAGGGTGTATAACACCAGACCCCTTGGAGACCCCCTTTTTAGCCGAAGCAAAATCTATAGGATGGGAAGACCCCATAAAAGTTTTACAAAATGTTTTATGGTAAAACCTTGGTGAGGTCTGACCAACCAAGAGAAGTTTGAGAAAGGAAAAAGGTTTTGTTTTACAAATGATACTGAAGGAAAAAAGAGGAAAAATGTTTATGAAAACGCACCTGTTTCTCTATAGATTTAGCTATAACAACTAAACTATGCAACCACATTTACTTTGGTATGGGAAAGGGCTGGACTTGATGTTTGTCTACTCTAGTATGGGATTCCTCACAACTATTATAAGGGATCATCTCCCTCGAATGTCGGGCTACCCTTACAGAAAGGGTCATCTATGGCTACAATGACCCGGGGGAGGTGCAAACCGCCTTCGGGAGCGGTCGGGCGATACTATAGTCCACTCACTGAAAGTACACACTCTAGCTTTGAGTGGAGCGCTCCAGTTGGTTCGTGGATCCCGACGTCCTTGTGTTAAGGGGAACAACTCATAGGGTAGGGCATATCCTAGAGTGGAATCCAGAGAGTCTTGATCGGTTACTCCACCCACGATCCATATGGGATTATGGCAGGGTACCCAGATGGTGTGGGTAAAGTGTACAATATTTATAAAGTGTAAATATATTTGAATAGCCATGTACACGGTAATGGATGGTTGGACAAACTACTATAGAGCGATGCTGGTGTGACCACAGGTGAAATGAGGTGATCTTGAAATGATCACGGAAGAAGGAAAGGCCGGTCATTGAATGACTGATATTTTATATTGGGTGAACCAATCCTAGTATTTTCTCAAAACTTTTCAAAGGACTTTCAAAATGTTTTCCAAAAAATTTCAACAAAGATATGTAGATGCTATATCTACAAGAGAAAATATTTTAGAAAATAACCTCTCTTGGAGCCCTCCTACTACCACGATCATACTGCATATCCTCCTTTATTATTTCTCTCTTAAGGTGGTTTGCGAGTACATTCAAAGTACTTACTAGCATTGTCCCTAGCTATTAACTTGGTCAGATATCGTGGAGCAGGTGACATTGATGATTATGCGAGCTAGGACGTTCTCCCAGTCAGCTGCCTGTAAGGCATGGCTCGGGCTCTACGCTTGATGAAGTTCCAGTAATGATGATCGATGTAGCCATAATGGCAAATAAGTTATGACAGGTATCCGCTTAAGTAATGGATGTTCCTTTGATACTTGTCGGTTATGTGCCACGACAGAATGATCATGGGATCGTGGTGTTATGCATAACAGGGATTCTCGAAGGAATAATCTAGGGCTCCACAAGCACGTAATGGTAAGGCTGATGGAAAATGATATTGACGAGACTACAACACATATTTTAGACTTTGTGAGAGTTTTAAACAAGAGGTTCACCAAAAGTGAGGAAAAGTTTAGCGCCTAGACAAAAATGAGTACAACTAGGAATGAGGGGCACCAAACTATACATCCCTATAAAGTAATATTCAGTGAAGAAAACATTCTTTTTCACTGAAAGAGAGGTTACTTGTACCTTAGCGGTAAAGTGTGTCACCCTTGATTTCACTTGAGCTTCGGAAGGTAACCACTTCTTGCACTCACTGTTGATAACTGCAATTTTCTTTTGGTGATATACTCAAGTTTGGTTCTTGTAAATCTCTAAGCTTAGGGAAGTTGCTTTTTCATGTGTAGAGTCTTGTGAAATGTTCTTAACTATCGGATAAAGTTTTTGTGCGATCATGTATCCCTATCGGATAAAGTCTTGTAAATTTTGTTTCTTATCTATATGAGGGATATACTTGCTCATGTTTGCCCCCATATGAGTTGAGATGGAACTTTTATTCACCTTGTTCAAATATTTATTGATCTTGTTAAAAAATTGTGATCCCCTAGAATACATTTCTATGATTTCTACAATGGAGAATATCAAAACTTCACTAGTAGGAAAAGGCTTATAGCAGTCATTTTTCTAGTGGGGTCAGAAATAAAATCCTCACTAGGATTGCAAGGAAAATATTGGTGGTGTTCTGAAAAGGTCAAACACTGCCACTATTATTCATGGCATTCAAGGAAAGTGGAACGCCGACACTAAGTGGGGACCATGAGGTGAGCCAGGACCGATACAACCTAGGCGTTCGCCACCTTCGAACACCACAACTACGATTTAGTGGTGGAATTCGGTTTATCGTAGACACCACCACTGTGCCATCCAAAATTTTCTTAAAGGAAGTGCCCTTCCTGCATCTAGGTCTTTTCAGTCTGCACCTGACCCCTTCATTCGTCGCTGCCGCCTGCTCCGCGCCACCCTGCCCCGGTCCAGCCCAACCCCGCTTCCACCGACCCATGCATCCTAGCCCTGCACTGGTCCTCGCCGCGATGGATCAACTGGCCCCACAGCGACCCCATCCTCTCCGCATCCGTTCTGTCCGCCGCCGGCCTAGCCCCGCACCGGTCCTTGCCGAGATGAATCCACTAGCCCCGCAGAGACCCCGTATTCTCTGCCTCCATCCTCTCTGCTACCGTCTTAGCCCCACAGTGGTTCGTGCCGTGACGGATCCAACAACCCCGCGGCGACCATGTCCTCTCCATCGTTGACCCGCGCCTCCCCCCGACCTCGTGCCGCCGTAGGTAGACTCCCACCCTCTTAGTTAGTATATTTAGTTTAGTGATTTTAGGTGATTTTGGATGTAGCTAATTTAAGTGATTTTATTGTAGGGGTACAAAATCTAGATGGTTTTAGATGTATAGCAAATTTAGAAATTGTAGGGGTACAACATCTAGATGATTTTAGATGTATAGCAAATTTAGATAATTATAGGGGTACAAAATCTAGATGAATTTAGGTTCATTTTGGTTTTCTACTTCCATATGGGTGATGATTAAAAATGGTAGGATGTGATCTTGGGGATGGTGTGAGCAAGCCTTGTGAGATGCACAAATAAATAATTTGTGCATCCTACTTAGCTCGCTTATGCCATCCCTAAAATCATTTTGCGTCCAATACAAGTATGAGACCCTACTTTTAGGTTGATTTTTATATGAATATGCTTTCGATTGATTTTGGTTTTCTACTTCCATATGGCCGATGATTAAAAATGGTAGGATACGATCTCGGGGATGCTATGAGCGAGCCTTGTGAGATGCACAAATAAATAATTTGTGCATCCTACTTAGTTCTCTTATGCCATCCCTTAAATTATTTTGCGTCCAGTGCGCGAGTATGAGGCCCTATTTTTAGTGCAATTGTGACATCTTGCATTTGTAAGATCATTTTCTTACCTTTATGTTTGAGTTCCTAATATATTTAAACATAGCTATGGATCCTTGAACATGTCGGATTCTTGGTACCCGGGGTACCCCGATCCTGCGGATGACGGGCCCACCTAAGGGGCCACCTCCTTTTCTTGTGGAGATGAGACAGGTAGAAGGCCTCATGAGGGAAGGTCGAGGCCGACGCCTCGCAAGGGTGTTTCCACATCCTCGCCTCCACCTTGCATGAAGTACGACCCTCCCGGGTCTCCTAGGAAGCCTCGAGAGGATCAGGGCATGCTCGGGGGCATACCTGTGAGCCCTACCGTGATATGGAAAAAGAAGACAAGAGTCTGTAGGGAAGACTTCGCCTTGACGGGTTGCCTCGGTAAAGAAAGGCGGGACCATCCACCAACTGGTGTAAGGACGCCAAGGACATTGGTGGAGCCAAGACAACTGTCCCTTACCACTTTGGTGCTAAGGGGACAAGGGTGACACCGGGAAGCGGGGGATGGCATTAGATGGATCGGCTTTATGAAGGACTAGCAGGCTACCGAGGCAAGGATGACTGAGTCCACCAAAAGTAGTCCCATAGACCGGGCGCTCAAGGGGCGATCGTGTGGTGACCCTTCCCGCCCAATGTTCGGGGGAAGAGGCCCAGCCACCCTATAAAAGGAGGCTTCCTCTACCTTGGGGGAGGTCGATTCCTAGGACTTGTAACCCTAGGCATTGGTTCTCCATTATACCCTCGTGAAGCACTGCAAGCAATACAACCAAGCAAGAGTAGGGGCTTTACCTCCTCACGAGGTTCCCGAACCTGGGTAAAAAACTCGTGTCAACGTCTGTGTCGTGTGCATGAGCCGCCGTCTTCGCCGTCATTGAGAAGATCAAACGCGTGATTCAGCCCCTCCCGAACTCAGGGCTCGTTGGATCCATGTTCCTACGCAGGACACATCTCCGACATTTGGTGCACCAGGTAGGTGGTTGAGGTGCGTCTGAGTACCTTCGCTAGCTTCACCAGCATATCGGCTCGCACCGAGACACGGTGGAGCATGCCCTTCACCGCATGGCTAGTTGGGCTCAGACGGAGCCCGCCCCTTGACGTATCTCACAAGAGCCATCCTCATGGATGGATGATGAGCAAGGATATTCCTTCCACCCATCGACGGAGGCCCTACCTTCCTCCCACGGCAACATGTCGCTTTCCCGCACTGCCTCCCGTAGCCTGCCGGACCAACCCACGTCGGAGGCCTCCAGGCGCATAGTGCAGGAGCTTCTCAACCACCCACCCGGGGAGTCGAGGCAGGTGAAGTGGTGTGAGCGGCTCACTGAGCTCCTCGACATCGCCACCCTTGCCCCCAAGCACCGGGGGTTGAGCCCGAGAACAAGGCACTGGGGGCTATTAGCCATCCTTCGGTCCAAGGATCCGATGGGGCACCCAAAGTTGGTGATGCTGCGTCTCGTCCCGGCCACAACTGCCAAATCATCTCCCTCCCCTGGCCATCATTGTGCTAGCCATCGTGCTCCCGCATGGACGGGAAGACCACATCATTGAAGAAATCGCGGCGGCAGGGCAGTAGAACCGTGCCGCCCTTGCCCACGACAAAGAAGTGCAGAGAAATGGATGCCTTGCCTTCACCAAGGAGCTCTGGCACGTGGTGTGGCCACACAAGTTCCGTCCCGAGATGCCATCGCGCTACGATAGGACCGTGAACCCCTATGAGTTCCTACATCTCTACACCATGGGCATCGAGGCGGCGGGGGGAGATGACCGTGTCATGGCAAACTAGTTCCCGTCGAGCCTCAAGGACATGGCGTGGACCTGGCTGAGGAACCTCCCCGAGGAATCCATCGGCTCGTGGTCAGCCCTCTGCTCCCTCTTCATCACCAACTTCAAGGGAATCTATGAATGCTTGCTCGCCTACTACAACCTTCGCTAGGTCCATCTGCAGCCTGTTGAAACCCTCTTCAAGTTCCTGCAGAGGTTTAGCCAGATTCACAACAAGATCCTTAACATCTCGGACTCCAATGTGATCACCACTTTCTCTAAGGGGGTCAAAGACGTCCGCATGAGGGAGAAGATTGGCATTCGTTGGGAGAACCTCATCACGACCGCTGATCTGTCCGTCATGGCAGATAAGTGCACTAAAGCTGAGGCGGGGTGGCTATTTGGCCTTGCGAGGTAGAGGGCACTCCCAAGCCCTCTAGCCCTTCCAAGAGCACGAGCAAGGACCCCAAGAAAAAGCCCGCCGCCATCCTAGCCGCTGAACCTGAGGATAAGAGCCCTCGTGAGGGTGGTGGCGAGAGGGAGCATGACGACCAAGCATACTGTATTTTCCTTAAGAAGCATGGGCACCCTACGGACAATTGTTACAAGCTCAAGAAGCTTCGCGACCAGCACAACATCAGTGAAAGGGAAGACGAGAAGGCGAGCGTGGGAACAACCACAACGACAACCGAGGAGGGGGACGCTGGGACAACAACCATGGCAGCCAAGGGGCACACCATGCAGGACATCATGCCAACACCTCCCAGCAGCTCCCTCACGCTCATGAGAAGGTCGAAGGGAGCACCATGGGGTACTAGGAGCTGAAAGGCTCCATAGCCTGCATCCTAGGTGGATCCTAGGCCCCGGTGTCCAACAGGCACTTCAAGCAGGTCACCAGGGAGGTAGCTGCTGCTAGGCCTAGGGCCCTATCCCCAATGCTCAAGTGGTCGTGGTGCCCCATCACCTTCGATGCGGAGGACCACCCTGCCTCCACCAGGGCGCTGGGAGCTCTTCCCATGATCTTCATGCCCACCACCCACAACATCACCATCGCTAAGATGCTCATCGACGGCGGGGCTAGACTGAACATGATCTCTACCGAAACTTTTGCCAAGCTACAAGTGTCGTACAATCGACTGATGCCGACTATGCCCTTTTCAGAGGTCACGGGTGGCACTACCATACCCATCGGGTAGATGCACCTCTTCATCATGTTTGGAACCCACGACAACTACCAAATGGATATCATCAACTTTGACGTGGTGCACATCAGCCTCCCCTACAATGTCATCTTGGGTTACCTGATACATTGCAAATGTATCTATAATTTTTGATGTTCCATGCTTAGTTTTATCCACTTTATTGTGTTTTGTTCCAACTTTGGAGTACTTTTATTATGATTTCTCGGACTAACCTATTAAGAAGAGCCACAGTGCCAGTTGCCCGTTTTCTGCTGTTTTTGGTTCCAGGAAAGTCAGAAAATGAATATTCTCGGAATTGGACGAGACAAAAGCCAAAGTGCCTATTTTTAGGGAAGGGATCAAGTGCCAGAATACGAGACGGAGAGGTACCAGGGGCCGGCCACACCACCTGGCTGTGCGGCCAGGCTTGGCTCGCGCCAGAGGGTAGTCTGGCCGACCCCAGCACCCCCTCGGCCTCTCCTTCCGCGTATAAGTTGCCTTTGGGACGAAAACCCTAGGTACCCGATCAAAAATCCACGAAAGAGTCTGTAGCCGCCGTCATCTCTGTCCCTAGATCGAGGGGATCTGAAGCTCTTCCTGGCACCCTGCCAGAGAGGTGAATTCACCCTGGAGGCCTTCTTCATCACCATGCAAGCCTCCGGTGTGATGCGTGAGTAGTTCATCCTTGGACTACGGATCCATGTAGTAGCTAGATGGCTGGTCTCGCCTCCTTTGTGCTTTCATGTTTAGATCTTGTGAGCTCTGTTCATGATCAAGATCATCTATTTGTAATTCATACATGTTGTGTTTGCGGGGATCCGATGGATATTGAGATGCTATTTTAGATTGATTATTGATTCTATCATGTCTTTGTTATTTGAGATCTTGCATGCTTTCCGTTGTTAGTAGCTATCTTGGCCAAGTAGATGCTAGCAACTCCAAGAGTTAGTATTTATGCTCGATAGTGGGTTCATGCCTCTGGTAATCTGGGGAAGTGACAGAAATCTCTAAGGTACTAGATGTGATGTTGCTACTAGGGAGAAAACAACGATCCTTTGTTCATAGAACAATCGTATTGTTTACTTTACACGCAGTTCGTAAAGCAATAATCTGTTGCTTGCAACTTAATACTGGAGGGGGTTCGAATGATAACCTGAAGGTGGATTATTAGTCATAGATGCAGTTGGATGGCGGTCTATGTATTATGTTGTAATGCCCAATCAAGTCTCAAAGGAGTCAAGATGATTAGTATATGCATGTATTGCTTTCTCGGTGTTTGTCAGTTGCCTTGCTGTAATTTGTTCACCCAGCATGTTATCTATCTTAAGGAGAGCCACCTCTAGTGAAATATGGATCCCGGTCCTTTTACTTTACATACAATCTACAACTGTTTACTGCTTTGTGTTTACTTTCTGCAAACTTTTACTTCTTTCCATTCGATACGTTTAATCCTTTGTTTTCCGCAAAACACGGTGAGATTGGTAACCTCATCGCAAGTTGGGGACAAAGTTCTGTGGTTGTGTTGTGCAGGTCTCCACGTTGCCACTAGCACCGGTAGTGCGCCCTGCCAAAGCTCAGCTAGTAACACCTTTGGGGTGTTTCCTTGCTCCTACTGGTTCGATTAAACCTTGGTTTCATAACCGAGGGAAACTTGCTGCTGTGCTCATCATACCTTCTTCTTGGGGTTCCCAACGAGCTCTACATCAACACCGCCATCAAGCATTTTTCTGGGCTCCGTGCATTGAGCCATCAAGCATTTTTCTGGCGCCGTTGCCGGGGAGTCAATGACATCTTCACAAGGGGAGTCCCTCATAACCAATCTCTTTACTTTGTTGTTTTTGTTTTGCTTAGTTTATTTTTGCTTTGTTTGCTTGTTTGTTCTTCAAAAACACAAAAAAAATAGTTTACTTGTTTGCTTTCTTATTTAAAAAACACAAAAAAATTAAGTCTCCTTTAGTTGTCACCCCTTCCTTAGCTCACCATGTTGATCCCTACATTCACCTTGAAAGACCTTTCAATTGGTAGTGGTTCTATAATAGGGAAAGACAATATTGAAGCCTTCTTTAATCATGTTAGTAAGCATGAAGATACTGAGGATAGATCCCTTGTAGAACTTGCTCCAAACTATGAGATTGTTGCAGCTTCTTTAATTCACATGTTAGAAGCTAGGTTTGTTAACCTCAACCCCTTAATGCAAGTAATGTTTCTTAAGCTTAAAGAAATTGAAGACCCTGAAAAGAGGGATTTTATTCTAGAAACTTTGTTTAAGGAGTTCTATGATGTTGCCAAGGAAGCTAGAAAAGTTTTTGAAAGTTTCAATATGCTAGGCTCATGTGTAGATGTTGTTGGTACACGAGAAACGATGATCAAAACCGAACCTAATGGGGAGGAACCTAAGATACCAATACCCTTTAAACTAGTAGTAATACATGATGCCATAGAAAAGAATCTTGATTGGATTATTCTAGCAAACCCTTTTGATGAGAATAGTGAACCTAAGAGCATTGAGAGAGGATCCTCTAGAACCTATTTGGATGATATACCTTGCCTTGTTGAAAATATTTCTGGTATTGGTCTTAATGCTTCTTCATTTGAGAACACTTGATTCTTTCTTTGGTTCTTATGCCTAACTTAAAGGCATTAAAGAAAAGTACTTGTTGAGAGATAACCCAAGAGTTTTAGTTGAGTCTTGGAAGTTATTACCTCTGTAATAACCTCTCCTTATCCTTTTTATTTGCTTTTTGTGCCAAGAGTAACCTCTAATGAGAGTGAAGTAATGATTGGGAAAGTTGCTGCCCCGAAACAGATTTCTGTGCTTCACCGTAAAAATTCCCGAGAGATCTCTGTACGTCGGATTGAGCTGTAATTTTGTGTTCTTCTGCCCCAGGTTGTTATATAACTTTCGTTAGTTCAACACTTGTTGATTTTAGCAACAGAAGGTCTTCAAAAAAATTCGTCTTTACCTGCTGGTCTATTTTGACAGATTTCTGCCATTTTCTGCATTTGCTTCTTGTTAGTTCCTTCTTGAGTTCCTTTGGGGAATTGAGGTTTTTGAGGGAAGTGCTACAGTATCTAGTGTTCTAATGGAAGTTTATTTGGTGTTAGAACTGAACCTTGAGACTTATTTATCTTAAAATGCACTAATGTTGCTAATGAGATTGTGTGAAGTTTTGTATGAAGGAAAAATTTCAGGTGTACGGAAGGAATGAGTAATGAGATGAAGGATGGACTGAAGCTCAAGCTTGGGGATGCCACACGTGTAACCCCAAGAAATATCTAAGAAGTACAAACGTCAAAGCTTGGGGATGCCCAAGGCATCCCCTTCTTCATCAATAAAAATTCCAGGTTTCTTCCAAACGCTTCATTTTTATTGTTTCATGCACAGTTGTGTTTTTCTTGGAGCGTCTTCTTTTTCGTTTTCGTTTTGGTTTTTAGTTTGCTTGGTTTGCTTAGTTTTCTGAATAAGTTTGTTGGACCCCCTCTTTCACACATTGGTTTGCAAATAGTTTGGTTTGGTTTTGGAAAAGAGTAGGAAAGTTCATGCTTATGTGGTAATAGGAGCTTGTTTTTGACTGTGGCCTATGCCTTGTCATTCCATGCTTGATATTGTTTTGGCCTTATGCTTAGTATTCTTTGCTGTAGCATGAATTGTTATAAACAATTGAGATTGCTTAATGTGCCTTGGATGAATCATCCGTTGTTTTAGCATATTAAAGCATAGTATAGTGGTATTCTCCTTTGATGCTTTATTTGGGTTGACTTGGCACATGCTCACACCATGTTATGACTATCGCAAGTCATCATAGCCTTTATGATCCTTTAGTTTTCAACTTGTAGTATGACTTTATGCTTTGATCAATGATGTTTTGTTGCTCTGCATGATTATGGCCATTATTGCTCTCTTAGTTTGTCACTCCCAGTCTTTTGCTAGCCTCCACAACAAAGTATGAGTTCCACTCATGCATCCAACTCCCTAAACCAAGTTATTCCAAAGAGTCCACCATACCTACCTACTAGCTTATGCTATTTCATGTATATTCATGCTTTTGTTTAACTTCCACTTGTTATGAGAAAACTAGTGATTGAAGCTCTCACAAACTTGATGGCATACCTTACTTTATTGCCTCTAATAAACTTGAACCATTGGGTCCTTCTTTGTTGCGTATATGCTTGCGCTTTATAAGTTGAAATTAGGAGAACCATGTTTCACGGGGAACGCTTTCAACATTGCACTTGTACTTTGTACCCCGTTGATATCATGTTCTTTTGCTTACGGATCCCGGCGGTGTGAAATAAAAGTGGAACTTGTAAGATCATGGAGTTTGTATGTGTGTTAGAGAAACGCCTGGGCCGCTAGCCTAAGCCATGCATAATCATGGTGGAAACTTGCAGCATCACCATAATGAGCACTCCATGAAGCATCCTCAATAAAAACCTATGCAAATAGCAAATAAAGATCGCTGGGATGCACATTGTCTGCTTGCCTTGTCATTTTGATTATGGGAAAGCTCCCGTATCATGTGCAAGGGGTACCCCGTTGGCGGTTCTTAATGATACACATATACTTACAATGACAAGAGCTTACTCGTGACTGAAGTTGAGTAGCATGAGGATCGGTCTTCGTAAGTAAGGGGCATGAGATTTCGGTTTATAACTTGTCAAGCATATCCTCTTAGTTGTGTCACTTTAACCTTAATCACCTTCAAGATGCCGATAGGGGCAATGAGACCTGAAAACTACAAGTACCATAATTTTTGGAAGCTCTTTATGAGACTTGAATCCCTACTTCCTTTTACAAAAGGCTTTTCTTCCACCATTATATTGAGTCTCCACCTTCTAACTTTATGCACCTACTTTGAGAGCATAGTGGCCATTCTTAGTTCTATGTGCATTGTCCCAAGACTAGTTGATTGATGCATAACTTGTTATTGCTTTTTGAAACTATTGTATCTAGTCACTCTTATTAACTTTGAAGGTGTCCTATGCTTTTATCTATTGAGGGACAAGCTGAATACTTTTATGCTATGTTTTCTTTATGTGAAATAAAAAAACGTCTTGCAAAGCATTGTTATTCATGAATCTTTTGTTTGTGCCTTTTCATGTTGCATCTTAGCTTCTTTGCTTATTCCTAGAACTTTGTCTTTCATGTTATGATTGAAGTACTATGATCCCAGCGTTGAATGTTTTGCAAATATTTTGATCAAGTCTTTGATGGTGCATGTCACCTCAAAAATTCTTTCTTTTTATCACTTACCTACTCGAGGACGAGCAAGAGTTAAGCTTGGGGATGTTGATACATTGCGAATGTATCTATAATTTTTGATGTTCCATGCTTAGTTTTATCCACTTTCTTGTGTTTTGTTCCAACTTTGGAGTACTTTTATTATGATTTCTTGGACTAACCTATTAACAAGAGCAACAGTGCCAGCTGCCTGTTTTCTGCTGTTTTTGGTTCCAGGAAAGTCTGAAAATGAATATTCTCGGAATTGGACGGGACAAAAGCCAAAGTGCCTATTTTTCCGGAAGGGATCAAGTGCCAGAATACGAGACGGAGAGGGGCCAGGGGCTGGCCACACCACCTGGCCGTGCGGCCAGGCTTGGCCCGCGCCAAGGGGTGGTCTGGCCGACCCCAGCACCCCCTCGGCCTCTCCTTCCGCCTATAAGTTGCCTTCGGGACGAAAACCCTAGGTACCCGATCAAAAATCCACGAAAGAGTCTGTAGCCGCCGTCGTCTCTGTCCCTAGATCGGGGGGGATCTGAAGCTCTTCCCGGCACCCTGCCGGACAGGGGAATTCACCCTGGAGGCCTTCTTCATCACCATGCAAGCCTCCGGTGTGATGCGTGAGTAGTTCATCCTTGGACTACAGATCCATGTAGTAGCTAGATGGTTTGTCTCTCCTCCTTTGTGCTTTCATGTTTAGATCTTGTGAGCTCCGTTCATGATCAAGATCATCTATTTGTAATTCATACATGTTGTGTTTACAGGGATCCAATGGATATTGAGATGCTATTTCAGATTGATTATTGATTATATCATGTCTTTGTTATTTGAGATCTTGCATGCTTTCTGTTGTTAGTAGCTATCTTGGCCAAGTAGATGCTAGCAACTCCAAGAGTTAGTATTTATGCTCGATAGTGGGTTCATGCCTCTGGTAATCTGGGGAAGTGACAGAAATCTCTAAGGTACTAGATGTGATGTTGCTACTAGGGAGAAAACAACGATCCTTTGTTCATAGAACAATCGTATTGTTTACTTTACACGCAGTTCGTAAAGCAATAATCTGTTGCTTGCAACTTAATACTGGAGGGGGTTCGAATGATAACCTGAAGGTGGATTATTAGTCATAGATGCAGTTGGATGGCGGTCTATGTATTATGTTGTAATGCCCAATCAAGTCTCAAAGGAGTCAAGATGATTAGTATATGCATGTATTGCTTTCTCGGTGTTTGTCAGTTGCCTTGCTGTAATTTGTTCACCCAGCATGTTATCTATCTTAAGGAGAGCCACCTCTAGTGAAATATGGATCCCGGTCCTTTTACTTTACATACAATCTACAACTGTTTACTGCTTTGTGTTTACTTTCTGCAAACTTTTACTTCTTTCCATTCGATACGTTTAATCCTTTGTTTTCCGCAAAACACGGTGAGATTGGTAACCTCATCGCAAGTTGGGGACAAAGTTCTGTGGTTGTGTTGTGCAGGTCTCCACGTTGCCACTAGCACCGGTAGTGCGCCCTGCCAAAGCTCAGCTAGTAACACCTTTGGGGTGTTTCCTTGCTCCTACTGGTTCGATTAAACCTTGGTTTCATAACTGAGGGAAACTTGCTGCTGTGCTCATCATACCTTCTTCTTGGGGTTCCCAACGAGCTCTACATCAACACCGCCATCAAGCATTTTTATGGGCACCGTGCATTGAGCCATCACTACCCCGCCCTCGCCAAGTTTGTGGACGCTACTCACCACACATACAACATTGTCAAGATGCCGGGAGGCAAGGTCAAGTTCATTACCATCCGTTGCAATGAAAAGGAGATTGTGCGCTCTCTTGATTGTTCCTACATGGTCGCGGCCACCGCCTACTCGGAGGATGTGGACACCCTCGACTATGTAGGAGGCACCGCTAGGAAGAAGCAGATGGTGGCGCAGGAGAATGCGCTGGTAAAGAGGGCGGTAGCCGCACTGTACCCGCCTGATGAGGATCACACTGAGACAGCCTCCCGCGGCCAGGGGATGTCTCTGATGCAGGCTCCCCCTGCCCGTGCCAGCATCGGTGGCCCTCGAAAGGGCAAAGTGGGTCCCGAGTTTCCCAACTTCCAGGTGGACTGCACCCAGCGTGCGTTCGACCCCAACCCTTTCCCTAGCGGAATTTGAAGGGCCTCAGGGGGTGGTCAGCTGTCGCCTGTTTTTGAGGGTAATGCCCTGAATTCCCATTCTTGACAGCCTTATTTATCGCGAAGTCCCGTGAGGCTCACGATGTTGCTATAATAATTTCGACCTATTTGGTACTTCCTTGTTTCGATCTTGCGCCTAGCGCCAATGCTGCCATTGCTTTTTCCTTTGAGAAAATATCAGACTACACTTTGAGAAAAAAGTTACGCATGACTTAGGCTCCTCAACACGTGCCAAATGAGTGGGGGGCTAAGTACGGTGTCTCCTGGTAGGACGCCTCCTAGCAACACATGGCCTAAAGTGTAGAGTGCTGAACTCTTGGAATAGTTCTGGCCATGAGTCAACTCACCCACAATGCCAGGTGCTTGTGACCCTCACAAGACACTTGTAGGGAAAGTTTGTCACGTATGTTTTCTGCTTGACGACCCCCTCCATGATGTCTACCGCCAAGCCACAACCTAGGGCCTAAAGTGTAGAGCGCTGAACTCTCGGACTAGTTCCAGCCATGAGTCAACTCACCCACGGTACCTGGTGCACAAAACCCTTGCAAGACGCGTGCAAGGAAGTCGACCCTTGCCTTTTTTTCGATGGCTCTCTCTGTGGCGTTTACCTCTGGGGAACCTTCCGTCGACCAAGGGCCTAAGCTATCGATCTCTGACTGATGAACCTACTCCAACGACGAGCCACCTCACCCACGGTTCCTGGAGCTCGAAGGAGGCGGCTTCGGTAGCAAGTCAACTCACCCACGGTACTTGGTGCTCTAATGGGTCATTCCTTGCCCACCTAGGGCCTAAAGTGTTAAGCTCTGAACTTAAAGGTCGGCCCCAGCAGTATGACGCCTATGTCTCCCGACACACAAAGCCCTCACGAGACACATGTGGGAGCCATGGCAAGCCCACATTTTTGCCCCGTGGTCCTCTCCTCGAGGGACCAATGGGCCGGATGCTGCCACCCTATCCTCTCCTCGAGAGCCCCTAGAGAGGTCGGAAGGGGTGTCTCCCCCTAGCGGCCAAGACTGATCCCAGACTTGCGGTCCCCTAAGTAATGGGGAGGGCTAACAGGACGAGCGGCTGCCCTATGGCCTTCCCCTCGGAGGCTCACGAGGCGGCTCACAAGAACATCTTCCCCAACGGATAGACCTAAAGCACCGAACCTATGGGAAAATTCGGTGACAAGGCATGAGGAGGTCGGTGGCGTCGTGTACTCTATGCATTTGGGGCTTCCCAGCAGGGACCCCGCAGCCCTTGTGCTACGCTATGATCCATGACATGATGGACCTGAGCGACAAGGCCGAAGCCCATAGTGGCTACATCGGCTCGGTCTGGGTACCCTCTGGAGCGCCCTCTGACTCACGGCTGAGCCGCCTAGGCTCAGGGATGGTCGTGCCTGACACAACCCAATAACACACATTAGAGAGAACAATGATACATTGCAAATGTATCTATAATTTTTGATGTTCCATGCTTGTTTTATATCTACTTTGTTATGTTTTGTCCACATTTTGGAGTACTTTTACACATTTTCTGGAACTAACCTATTAACAAGATGCCACAATGCTAGTTGCCTGTTTTCTGCTGTTTTTGGTTCTAGAAAGTCAGAAAATGAATATTCTCGGAATTGGACCGGACAAAAGCCAAAGTCGATATTTTACCGGAAGACTCACGGAGCCAGAAGAAGAGACGGAGAGGGGCCAAAGGGTGGCCACACCATGTGGTGGCGTGGGCTAGCCCTGGCCGCGCCACCAGGTGGTGTGGGCCTCCTGGCCGCCCACCGACCTTGCCTCTTCACCTATAAGATGCCTCCCGATGCAGAAACCCTAAGTCGTCTAGCCTCCAGCCACGAAAAGTTCCACAGCACAGCCGCCACCGAAGGGGAGATTCGGGGGACAGAAGGTCTCTGTTCTGGCACCTTGCTGGGATGGGAAAGTGCCCCCGGAGCCATCTCCATCGATATCCACCGCCATCTCCATCACCGTTGCTGATTCCCATGATGATGAGGGAGTAGTCCTTCCTCGAGGCTAAGGGTTCAACCGGTAGCTATGTGTTCATCTCTCTCTATGCATGATATTATTGAGATCATGAGCTTGTAATCTATAGATCTACCTTGCTACTCAAGTGCTTTAATAGATCTCTGCTCTCCCCATGTCTGTGAAAGTGACAGCGTGCACACCATGGTCGCACTTAGGCTAGAGATTACAAATACTTGTTATGTGTTATATTTGGAGTTGGATGTTTCTATGAAATTGTGGTGTTTGTTGGAACCATCTAGAGCTCAAGGTGATAGTGTGGGGTTATCTAGATGGGGAAAGCGAACTTTGAGGAGTGCTGTTATAGCCCTACCATCGATTAGAGTGTCCAACCGGAGAGTAGTTAAGAGTAGTATCATAAAGAGAAGATATTTATATGAGAGTTTTCACTAGTGAAAGTATGATCCCTAGGCCTTGTTTCTAAACATTGATACACCGTTTGCTACCAGATCTGGTACATGTTTGCTTGCTTCTATCTTTATTTCAGGTTTCCTTTAGTATCTTCCATGCCAGCAAGCTATTTTCTATCACCGTTACCACTTATAATTATCTATACCACTTGTATTTCACTATCTCTTCGCCGAACTAGTGCACCTATACACCTGACAAGTGTATTCGGTGTGTTGGGGACACAAGAGACTTCTTGTATGTTGATTGTAGGGTTGCTTGAGAGGGGATACCTTTGACCACTTCCTCCCTGAGTTCGATAAACCTTGGGTGATCCACTTAAGGGAAAACTTGTTGCTGTTCTACAAACCTCTGCACTTGGAGGCCCAACAACTGTCTACAAGAATAGAAGTGCGTAGACATCAAACAACCATGAGAATAAAAAATTAAGGGAGTTCATTACATCCACACTCGGGAGGCAAAATACCAACAATGCACAACAAGCACCAGCAAGCCGCATTACCTGCAGCGTGGCGTCGGCGACTCGACCCTAGTCAACCTGAGGTGGCTCAGGTAGTCCACGCGGCACATCTGCATGTTGTAGATGGCCACCAAGAAGGCCCCGCAGGTGAAATGGAACCTAAGCACTGAGCCCTGCCGAATGTCGTGCTCTATGAGGAAGCGGGCCCAACCGTCAGTGAGGTACATCTCTCTAAGCGAATGAACCTAGACACTAACTTCCCATCTCTCGTGGCCGCTAGACTAGCACAACAGCACCTCCGAGGTGACGTCGTCAGCCATTCCGAGCGTGAAGGGCCGCGGAAGCCGCACCCGCGTGAACCAATCGGGGTTCTTGAGGAGGATGGCGAAGTCGATGACCCGCGGGGGATTGGGATCATCCTTGATCTCGATCACGACCAGTGGGGGAGGAAGAGAGGGGAGCAGCACGGGTTCTGAGACACCCTGACCCCCTCAACATGCCCCTACGCCTCTCATGCCCGAGCCCACGCCGACGCCCTGACCACGCGGCAATGACGTCCCCCCTTCCGCTGCCGCGATGGTCCAGATGGAAGGGAAAGCATCGACGGTTATCAAGCGACCGCCACACCTCCCACGGCCACAGCCGCGAGGCCTCCCATGCCCACGCTTTACGGGCTGAGCCTCCGCCTCGTCCATCATCGGCACCTTGCCCTTCTCGCCTGTAGAAAGTCTCTCAGGCGCCATGGGAGAAAGGGGGTTTTCGGCTCTCTTAAGCAAAGAGGAAGAATCATGGAGTCAGGAAGGATGGTGTCAACAAGGAGGCGCTGTGCCCGGACCCCGATTTAACAAACCAAAGGACAACATCATTATGACAAACGCGTGGCATGGGTCGTAGGCGCCTGTAGCAAACCACCGCGTTGTGGGGAGCGGTTCCCTTGGAAACTGAATCCCTTCTCCCCCAACGGTCCCTAGGGCCCAACGATTCAAATGAATGGTGGAGATGCATCTGAGAGCCGAGCAATTCGTAACCATCGCAAGATGGGACCTGCCGACCGATTGGGGCCCTTTCCCCTTCATGCTTATGGAAGGACACGTGCACAGAAAGCGCTCGGGGGCTACTATCGGAGTCCTAGTACCTGGGGTACCCGGGTCCTACGAACGACGGGCCCACCTAATGGGCCACCTCCTTTTCCTATGGCTATAAGACAGATAGAAGGCCTCGTGAGGGAAGGTCGAGGCTGGCGCCTCATGAGGGTGTTGCTGCAACCTCGCCTCCGCCTCGCACGAAGTGTGACCCTCCTGGGTCTCCGAGGAATCCTCGTGAGGATCAAGGCATGCTCGAGGGCATACCTGCTAACCCTGCCTCAATACAGAATAAGAAGACAAGAGTCTGTAGGAAAGACCGGGCCCTGACAGGTCGCCTTAGTAAAGAAAGGCGGAACCATCCACCAAATGGTGTAAAGACTCCAAGGACGTCGGTTGAGCCAAGATAGCTATCCCTTACCACTTGGGTGCTAAAGGGACAAGGGCTCCGTCGACAAGCGAGGGATGGTGTCAGATGGATCAGCTTTATGAAGGACCGGCAGGCCACCGAGGAAAGTGTTGGGTTCGCAACATAGCAAACAAAAAAATTCCTACGAAGGGAACTATTATACGCCAAGATCTATCTATTAGATACAAGCAACGGGTGGATATACATCCATAGAGATCATAACCTTGAAGACAACAAAGATTTGTTAACGAGATGGAACTCGTGGATGATGTAGTCGTACACTTGCCGATCTCAAGATCATGATGAAGTGCAGCAAGTCCAGCAGGTCCAGTACCAACATGTCCATCAGGTCTAGCACTAGCAAGTCCATCACCACAAAGCAATGGTACATCCGTGATCACACACACGTCCGGTACCCCGACAACCTCCGTGTCCTCCCTCCAATGATGCACTGGAAGCAGCAACTCCTTTCCAGATAAAGCCACCGAGAACATGTATCTCGCTAATCTGAGACCATGGGGAATAACTAGAGGGAGAAGAGAACCTTCACGAGGAGGTGGGGCAAGTGGAGAAGAGCCATGAGGCTCCTTTTATAGGGGTTGGGGTGCAGCCCCATGGCCATGTGATACATTGCAAATGTATCTATAATATTTGATGTTCCATCCTTGGTTTTATCTACTTTCTTGTGTTTTTTTCTAACTTTGGAGTACTTTCTATACACTTTCTTGGACTAACCTATTAACAAGATGCCACAGTGCCAGTTGCCTGTTTTCTGCTGTTTTTGGTTCTAGGAAAGTCACAAAATGAATATTCTCGGAATTGGACCGGACAAAAGCCAAAGTCACTATTTTACCCGGAGCAACACAGAGCCAGAATACGAGACAGAGAGGGGCCAGGGGCCAGCCACACCATGTGGTGGCGCGGGCTAGCCTTGGCCACGCCACCAGGTGGTGTGGGCCCCCTGGCCGCCCACCGACCTTGCCTCTTCGCCTATAAGATGCCTCCCGATGCATAAACCCTAAATCATCAATCAGAAATCCACGAATAGTTCCGCAGCGTCGCCGCCACCGAAGGGGAGAGTCGGGGGATAGAAAGTCTCTGTTTCGGCACCCTGCTAGGATGGGGAAGTGCCCCCAGAGCCATCTCCATCGATCTCCACCACCATCTCCATCGCCGTTGCTGATTCCCATGATGAGGAGGGAGTAGTTCTCTCTCGAGGCTAAGGGTTCTACCGGTAGCTATGTGTTCATCTCTCTCTCTATGCATGATCTTATTGAGACCATGAGCTTGTAATCAAGTATATCTACCTTGCTACTCAAGTGCTTTAATAGATCTCTGGTCTCCCCATGTGTGTGAAAGTGACAGCGTGCACACCATGGTGGCACTTAGGCTAGAGATTACAAATACTTGTTATTTGTTATATTTGGAGTTGGATGTCTTTATGAAATTGTGTTGTTTGTTGGACTTATCTAGTACTCAAGGTGATAGTGTGGGGTTTTCTAGATGGGAAAGGCTTACTTTGAGGTGTGCTGTTATAGCCCTACCATCGATTAGAGTGTCCAACCGGAGAGTAGTTCAGCGTAGTATCATAAAGAAGAAGATATTTATATGAGAGTGTTCACTAGTGAAAGTATGATCCCTAGGCCTTGTTTCTAAGCATTGATACACCGTTTGCAATTAGATCTATTACATGTTTGCTTGCTTCCATCTTTATTTCAGTTTGCCGTTAGTCTCTTCCACGCCATCAAGCTATTTTCTGGCACCGTTACCACTTATAATTATCCATACTACTTGTATTTCACTATCTCTTCGCCGAACTAGTGCACCTATACACCTGACAAGTGTATTGGGTGTGTTGGGGACACAAGAGACTTCTTGTATCTTGATTGCAGGGTTGCTTGAGAGGGGATACCTTTGACCACTTCCTCCCTGAGTTCGATAAACCTTGGGTGATCCACTTAAGGGAAAACTTGCTGCTGTTCTACAAACCTCTCCACTGGGAGGACCAACAACTGTCTACAAGAATAGAAGTGCGTAGACATCAAGCTATTTTCTGGCGCCGTTGCCGAGGAGGTAAGGTAAAAGGTATTCACACCGGAGGATTAAAGAAGAAGAACCTCCCATGGAAAACGCCTCTTTTCTGGCACCGTTGCCGGGGAGGTAAGGTAAAAGGTCCTCACATCCTCCGGTGTGAGTGCTCGAAGTTATTTCCTTTAGATTCTGCAATTTTGTCTTTTAGTTTCTTGTTTTTATTTTCACTAGTTAGGCTTAATGGAAAACAACAAAAAATTAGAGAGATTTACAGTATTTATCTTGAGTTAGGACATGAAGTGTTTGAAGAGAAAATTTAAAAACCTATTGAACTTTATTTGCATGCTAATAGCAATGTTGTTAGTATGAATTTTTGGACACCATTATTTATAATGCTATGGAAAAGTCTAATCTTGGGGAAGCTAGTTTTTAAGAAAATGATCTTTTTAGTCCCCCAAGTACGGAGGAGAAAATTTACTTTGATGATACCAAATCTCCAATATATGATGATTACAATGATGAATATGATATTTTCAGTCCACCTACTACTGGGGAGGAAATTAATTATGATTACAATATGCCTCCTATATTTGATGATTATGGTGATGAGAATAATAATGATAGCTATTTTGTTGAATTTGCTCCCACCACAATTAATAAGAATGACTATGCTTATGTGGATAGTAATAATCATATGCATGTGGCTCATGATAAGAATGTTTTATGGGATAGTTATATTGTTAATTTTATTCATGTTGCTACTGAAAGTTATTATGAGAGAGGGAAACATGGTCTTATGCATCTCAATAATATTAAGTTTCCCCTCTTTATGTTGAAAGTCTTGAAGTTGCACTTGTTTTACTTTCCTATGCTTGTTGCTTTGTGCTTTTATGACTTGTTTATTTAAAATATTCCTATGCATAGGAAGTGGGTTAGACTTAAATGTGTTGTGAATTTTCTTTTTGATGCTCTCTTTTACTTCAATTCATATTTCTTATGTGAGCATCTCCTCAGACTATCATGCCTAACTTAAAGGCGTTAAAGAAAAATACTTATTGGGAGATAACCCAAAAGTTTTAGATGAGTCTTGGAAGTTAAGTAATAACCGCTCCTTATCCTTTTCATTTTCTTTTTGTGCCAAGAGTAACCTCTAATGAGAGAGAAGTAATGATTGGGGAAGTTGCTGTCCCGGAACAGATTGCTGTGCTTCACCTTAAAAAATCGTGTAAAATCTCTGTACGTCCTTTTGAGGCGTGAATTTTTGTGCTTCTGCCCCAGGTTGTTATATAACTTTATTTAGTTCAACACTTTTTTATTTGAGTAACAGAAGGTCTTCAAAAAAATTCGTATTTACCTGCTGGTCTGTTTTGACAGATTTCTGCCATTTTCTGCATTTGCTTCTTGTTGGTTCCTTTTTGAGTTCTTTTGGGGAATTGAGCTTTTTGAGGGAAGTTCTACAGTAGCTAGTGTTTTAATGGAAGTTTATTAGTGTTAGAACTGAACCTAAAGACTTATTATCTTGAGTTTACTAATGTTGCTAATAAAGATTGTGTAAAGTTTTGTATGAAGGAAAAATTTCAGGTGTATGGAAGGAATGACTAATGAGATGAAGGATGCACTAAAGCTCAAGATTGGGGATGCCATGCATGTCACCCCAAGAAATATCCAAGAAGTACAAGCGTCAAAGCTTGGGGATGCCCAAGGCATCCCCCTCTTCATCAATAAAAATCTCAGGTTTCTTCCAAACGCTTCATTTTTATTGTTTCATGCACAGCTGTGTTAATCTTGGAGCGTCTTATTTTTCGTTTTCATTTTGGTTTTTCGTTTTCTTGGTTTTCTTAGTTTGCTGAATAAATTGGTTGGACCCCCTCTTTCATACATTGGTTTTCAAATAGTTTGGTTTGGATTGGAAAAGAGTAGGAAAGTTCATGCTTAAGTGGTAAAGAGAGCTTGTTTTTGACTATGGCCTATGCCGTGGCATGCCATGCTTGATATTGTTTTGGCTTTATGCTTAGTATTCTTTGCTGTAGCATGACATGTTATAAACAATTGAGATTGCTTAACGTGCCTTGGAAGAATCATGCGTTGTTTTAGCATATAAAAGCATAGTATTGTGGTATTCTCCTTTGATGCTTTATTTGGGTTGACTTGGCGCATGCTCACACCATGTTATGACTATCCAAAGTCACCATAGCCTTGATGATCCTTTAGTTTTCGACTTGTAATATCACTTTATGCTTTAATCAATGATGTTTTGTCGCTCTACATTATTATGGCCATTATTGCTCTCTTAGTTGGTCGCTCCCAGTCTTTTGCTAGCCTCCACAACCAAGTATGAGTTCCACTCATGCATCCAACTCCTTAAACCAAGTTATTCCAAAGAGTCCACCATACCTACCTACTAGCTTATGCTATTCCAAGTATATTCGTGCTTTTGTTTACCTTCCAAATTAAACTTGTTATGAGAAAACTAGTGATTAAAGCTCTCCCGAACTTGATGGCACACTTTACTTTTCTTGCCCTTAATAAACTTGAACCATTGCGTCGTCTATGTTGTATATGCTTGCACTTATTTGTTGGGAATTAGCAGAACCATGCTGTCATGGGGAACGCTTACAACATTGCACTTGGTACTTGTACCTAGTTGATATCATGCTCTTTTGTATATGGATGTCGTCGGTGTGAAATGAAAGGGGAGCTTGTAAGTCCATGGAGTAATGTATATGTGTTAGAGAAACGCCTGGGCTGTTGGTCTAATCCATGCTGATATGTTGGAAACCTGCAGCGTAACCATAATGAGATGTCTATGAAGCATTCTTCTTATGAAAAAAGAGTCCTGTATTGAGAAAAAAGAGAAAAAGAAAAAAAAGAGATTATGAAAAGAGGAAAGAGAGAAAAAAACACCATATTCCCATGGTAAATAAGAGTAGGATTGAATGTGAATGCATGTGTGTTTTGCATTAGAGTAGGATTGAGTGAAATTGCCATGTTTGATTGCTACAAATGATAAGAAATGGTTTAAAGATGACTACTACATCATCTAGGCCAATTATAAATAAAATCCAAAGAAAAGAAATCAAATATGAATGAAATAAGCAAATGGTCATTTTGACCAAAGTTAACCACTAGGCCACTTTGACTGTTCCTAGCAAAGGATTTCTAACAGAAACGATTCCACTTCTTTTCACCCCTTGCTAGACCAAGTAAAAGTGAACCAAGTCCCACTTTGCAAACACACATAAGCTATTTTCAAATCCATTTAAAGGACAGTTGAAAATTGAATCAAGTTCATATGGTAAGATCACCATTTTGCAAAAACCACTCATTTCAATTCACCTTGACAAACCCAAGCAACCAGAGACTACCAAGCATAAGTTTAGATGCCTCACCAATTTTCATTCAAAATTTTCAAATTTAAATTCTTTCGGCCATTTAATCAAACACCTTATAGACACTAATCAAACCTGGCCTAACTTCACTGTTTGGGAATTGATCACTCGACCAAATGCCCCCATTGCACTCCCCCTGTCTCCACTAGCCTCTAGCAGCACCAGACATGCAGCCCCACTTTCCCGTTGCGCTAGTGAAGTGCTGCCCGAAGCCAGCCTCGCAGGCCGACCATGGACAGAGCGCCACAGACCACGCCACCCTCTCCCACGACGTGATGGAGACAGGAAACCATCCAACGCCACCCCCTGTCCAGCCCTCGATCATAGCCAGGCCCTGGACCACCCTAGCATCGCCGCGCCAAATGTCTCTACGCCATGACGAGAGCGCGCGAGAGCGCCGCAGCCGACCAGCTCACCCAAGCCGCGCCTCACCCTCACCTCGCGTGCATAGACTCTCCATGATCACAGCTAACACCCAGACACCCCCATTCACTGCCGCGCGACCCGTAGCACCCGTGCGCCGTCTCGAACACCGTCGGTTCCACGCAGAGCACCACACGCGCCCGACCGTTCCACACTGCCTTGTGCCGTGCCTTTAAGACCATGATGACCACCAGGGAGCACCGCATGGCCCCTACCCTCAGCCACGCCGATAGCATGCTGTACCACCATCGCCGGGGAAGCTAGCCCATCCTGCTCGGTCCCATCGTCAGTGTATAAATAGAGGCCCTCTCCGCCTCAATTTCTCCACACCACCTCACTCCCCACTCCTCACCATACCTCCCACACCCTTCCCTAGAGCAAGGAAAGCGCATCATCGCCAGAATTTGGCCAGAGCCCTCCACTG
The DNA here is from genome assembly GCA_910589775.1 of Avena eriantha. NCBI lineage: Eukaryota > Viridiplantae > Streptophyta > Magnoliopsida > Poales > Poaceae > Avena > Avena eriantha. Next base: position 232,030,129 of record OU342740.1, on the reverse strand, counting down.
CAGAGGAGAAGAGGAGCCGTCGATTGGAGCCGCCCCAGGAGCGCCCTTGACCACCATTCGAACCGTCGTCGTCGACCATGTCGTTCGCCCCCATCGGCGACCCTAGCTGGAGCCCAGGTTAGCCTCACACGACCCCCACCACCACGTTAGGGTTTAGACCTCGCCGGAGCTATTCGTCATCGACGATGAACGTCAGTCGTTGGATCGCTTTCTAATCGTAGGGCCTAGATTGAAAGATATCGTTTTGGGTTAATATAGTCACTGACTAGTGGGGCTGTTCTGTCACTAGCCCTCTGCGCCATGCTGTGCAGATTGGGCCAACCCAGTTAGTTTCCCGCGGAGGCCTGGAAATTCAAATAGTTATTTTCCAATTTATTTAAACCAGATGTTGTCAGTAGATTCATAAATCAATTCAGAGAAATTCACTAAACCAAATTGCATGATTCCAATTTTGTTAGAAAGGTATTGAAATTATCTATCCAAGCCCGTTGGATTCAAATCATTTGGAGCTAGAGATCACCTATAGTAAAAATAACAAGACAAAGACTTTTCCAGCTTCAAACATTTTTCAAAAATCAACCATAAATGCTTTTGAGTTGATTACAACTCTCAAAAATCACATTTGACAAGATCTATCTAAATATGTAAAAATATTTACGTTTACATGTAGTGACATTGGACTAGTACCAAAAGAATGCTATATAGGCAATTCTAGTCACTTTAATGGTATTAAATGATAATCTTAAACTTTATAAATATGACCAACCCTTTAAATCACATGCCCATGTATTATAATAAGTGGAGATAACATGTGTTAACATGATCCCATATTTTAATTGGAGAATATTAAATCTTAAGTATTTTCAATGAGGAGAAATTACTTTTCTAAAATAAAATAAACAAGATTAAGCCTTTATTTCATGTGATGATTGTGATGATGCTAGATCATAAAATGTGAGCCTTAGTGTGGTAAATAGAAGTAGTTAAGTATTGTTTGGTGATTGTGTACCCCATATTCATTTATAGACGATAGTACCAACTCGGGATACGAGGAGGAGTACTACCAAGAAGAAGAAGAGGAGAACTTCAACCACTTCACTACTCAAGGCAAGCCTAACACTACGAGTTAACTATGCAAGCCATCACTAATTGCAAGCTAGACTATGCAAGTTAACCCTTGCCAAATCCATAACCTATGCAAGATGCACTAGGGATCCTGGGTTATCCAACTTTGATTATACCAATCCCAAGTTTTACTTGCAAGCTTTATTCTTTTACTTTTACTAAAGTTCTTTACTTTTAGTTAGTGCTTTGTGAGTATTGGAACAATAGTATAGATACCATAAAGAGTATAAAACTAGGCCTAATTAGTCATACTTAGATGTCAGTCTAAGGCATGAGATTAGATTTGGATAGCTACACTTAGCACCCCTCGTTAGGGAATACCCTCAACTTTAGTCGCTAGTGCTAAGCTTAAAAGTTGATCACTTTAGATGAGAATACTTGGTGAAAATGATTATGAAAACCTTGGAATAAAGTTTCATTCTATTGAGATGTTTTGAAATGTGTTGAGAAACATAATGGTTTGATGATGAAAATGTTGAGGCATGAGCCTTAGCCCTTTACCAAAAACTGATGGTTGGGTTCGAATGCGATACCATTCCAATTTTACTATACAACCACAATACCTGAATTGGTTAGGGCTTAGCCGGTAGTTTATATGCCTTAGTATAGGTTCCCTGGTGGAAGAGGTTCAACTAAGGCTACCTCGTGATGAATGTCCACCTATGCAGTGCCCAGGATGGCAGATGGCCATGGCTGGGAGGCCAAGCTCATAGGGGAGGTGCCTATACTAGAGTGTGTAAATGAAAGGTTATGATTGATTATACGCATACTAAGTATGATTGATTCAGGGTTATCCCTGATGGATGTATCGAATTTTGTGGTGAAACTGTACCACCTCTGCAGAGTGTCCAACTATTCGAATAGCCGCGTCCACGGTCATGGACAGTTGAAGTGGCCATACTGTTCCGTCGTCAGATGTTTTCAAAATGACTTGTGACTTGAACTATGACTTTGACTTGACCACAATAGGATTGTGGACATGAAAACTAGGTTCCCATTTAAGTGCTTTAGAACATTAAATTAATTTTCTTTACATCTAAACTCAGTTTGGGATAAACCTGGCTTTTTGCAAATAAAACTACAGCTTAAGATTTCCTACTAGAACTACCTTTCTTGTTAGTGATAGTTTGCGAGTACTTAAAGAGTACTCATGGCTTTGTCCCTGGCTATTCCCGTGGCCAGACTATTAGGAGGAGTACTAGGATGATGGACAGCAAGAGGTCTACGACAACTAGGATCATCTCCCATCGTCAGCATTGCCTGTGACTCTGAAGATGGAGCCGCTACTACGTTTAATTTCCGCTACTTTGATTGTATTAAGACTGGATCATGAGATCCTTTATTTTGTAAGACCTTTATTGTGGTTTGTAATGGATGATGCACCGTGGTACCAATTCTATTATATCTCACAAAAATGGTAATCCTGGAATTGCAAGGTATGGCATAATAGGCACCTTGGATTAAAAACCCGGGTGTTGACAGTCATATATGAACATATCAATTAGAGCTGTCATATTGTGTAATTATATGATATTTTGAAGTGATAAAAGTCATTTTATGAATTTACCTTTACACCTGGAAGAATAACAAACAAGGAGGAGGCATCAGCACTGATAACGACCACTGGTACGGGCGGAGCTCGCCCGTACCGTCTTCCTGTACCAGCGCCATCGAGACCGCCTCGTCAAATAGTTTCTCCTGCCAAAGACGAGAGAGAAATCCGACAATCACAGTCACTAGAAACCACAAAACACCACATACGAGAGGTATCTGAAGGAGGAACTTGGCTGGGGCAAAATCCCAGCTGCTTCGCGGATCATTGGAGGACAACGCATCATCCCCTTTACCATCAACCACTGCATCTTCATCACCATCATTACTCCATCTTTGATCTATTAGATCTCTTTGTAATTCTAGATCCAATTGTGGTTTTTCATTAGATCTACACCTACACTTCAATCCATCCATTTGATTATGATGATGTTGTTGATTGCTTCCATCAGTGAGTAGATCCTTTGTTCTTGGGGAGATGGAGAAACCCTAGAACCACTATGAACTTGTAATAAATATGATCTGTTGTTGTGTCCATATGACTTGCTTGTCTATGATATAATTATGACTTGTGTTTGATCTCTCTTTAGATGATATGTGAAGCCAACCACATATCATTTTCCTTCGAGACAAAAGGGAGGAAGAAACCCTTTGGATGTGTTGTGCAAGCGTACCCGGAGTGCCCTGTGACAGATTGGCTCTGGGTTGCAACCCACACAGTCAAAGAGGGATCAAGAGGGACTCCCTAAGCTAATGACGATATCCATGGGGAAACCCTTAATTGTGGTGGCCTGTATGGGTGATTACTCTTAGGCATTGCAGTGGTTATTTAGAGGTGACCTCACACTTGTCTCAACAAAGTGGCTTCCTACGAGCCTTGTCGTGAACATCTTATCATGGGGCTCTCTCCACACATATCATGACATAATAATTATGTTATCTTGATTACATATAATAATAGTACTATGCTAGCAGTGTATCCTACATCCCCGAGAACGTTTTAGCCCTATTGAGTTCAGCCACGCTTTCATGCAATCTTATTACTTGTTTTCTTTTACTTGTTTTAATTACTTTTCTTCAAACAACCATAAACAATTCCAACACCCTTTACTTGGAAACAAAGACAACTTACAAGTATTCTTTGGTAAATAGTAACAAGGGGCATAAAGACCTTAACCAGTAACTCTTTGTAGGTTCGATATCTTTACTTCCAAACTACCTACAGTTGATCTGTGCATTTGCAGCCATCATTTAATAAGTGAAGAATACATCCATAACATGTATATCATCTATATACCTAAGTTGGACATTTCCAGCCTTCTCTTTTCTGCCAAATATTTTTATAGATTATGTTTCAGCATTTTCTTTTCTTTTAAAAGAATCTATCAACATTAATACTAGCGCCATACACATGACACATAGTCCAAAGTGTGTATACTCAAATACTAATACCTTTTGACTTGCACTTTGAAGTGGATCACCATCATCAAATGTTTGGTGTTCTTTCAAAATCCATTCTTTAGTAATCTTTTAGTGTAGTAAACATTTCACCTACATCACCTATTCATCCTTATCATGTCAACTTTCATGATCAAGCTACTATAGCAGAGGGAGAATCAAGAGTATAATGTGAGTTGCCAAAATCATTTTGGGAGATTAGGACGCCTAGCATCACCAACCTTCGCAAATTCTCATTGAATATGATAATATGTATTTTGCTAAATTATACTCTATCATATTGCAATCAAAACATTGTTTTAGATATCACAATATCTTCCACACATGATGGATTCTGAAACAATTCTTTCAACTCCTAGATAACCTTGATATTAAAACAACTTTTGAATATCAAGAATCATGGAGGCAAGCATGATACTTAGATACTAACACTCGAATTGTTACTCTTCATTTAATACTACTTATTAAACTTGACAGAGTAATTAGATTGCTAAAATTTTGCAGTAGGACTTTTACACTTTATATCGACACTCAAAACAATATGATACTAGTTCATAAAGCAAATATCTAGAATTCTATAGTTCTATTATCTCAATTATAACAAATCATAAGGTAGTAGACGGATGCCAATGACTACGAAAAATTATGCAAATTCACTTAGATTCAGATTATGATAAATTGAGTTCAGCTTTAATCAAGTTACTACATGAACTCCCACTCAAAACCAACATCCCTTGAGTCGTTTTGGTGATTACATGAACCAGATCCACTACACCAAGATCGATCATCACGTGAATCGGTGCAGCTTCAAAGGCGAGCATTGATGGCTCTAAAAATATCCATCTTTTCATGCATTTAAACATTGTTTTTAGTCCAACAATTGACAAGAATATCTCTAGCCTTGCCACTAATTACTAACTATTGCAAAGATATGAAAACCATTGCTTTGAATTGTGTTGTGTAGGAAATCACGCTTTTTAATGCAAAAATAGGTGACATGGGTATACCCTACAGGTACTCGAGCTTGGTATATACGGTCTAAATACGTACAGGCCCACGGTGTCGCCAAGGCCCATACGAAAGGACTCGAGTAACCTGCGGACTCTCAATTGCTTGAGAGACAAGAAGAAGCTAAAGATAGAAAGTTTGAAGGGGAATACCCTAACTTGTAACCGACTCGACCTGCTACCCGAGACCTAGCCTATCTATATAAAGGCTAGGAGGGGGCGGCGAGGAGTAGACACGCAACCCTAGTTTCCACAACTCTTGCCAGATTGCATCTGCGCACCATTGTAACTTTTGACTCCTTCGATAATTCCACGAGCAGACAAGCAGGAGTAGGGACCTCTACGAGGCCTGAACCTAGGTAAATCCTTTATCCCCTGTGTGCTTGTTTGCTAGCCGATAGATGTATCCAGCACTCCCTCCTTCTCCAAAACCCAAGTCCATAACAATGGGCATTGATGAGTTAAACCCTCGTCAATAGGAGTCATACGTGAAGATTTTGAGAAAGTCCACACGACCAAGTAATCCTGGAGCAATTACTAGGAGTCAGCAGACGTAACGACCACTAGTATGGGCAGGGCCCACCCGTACCGTTCTCCCATACCATGTGGCAGTGACTTTGTCTCGTCAAGCCCTACAACTTTCATGAACACACCTATATATTTTGAGGTCCCAGTCATCGTGCATAGGGCCGCCATTCTCAGATTGCATTACACCACCACCAAAGGAGATCCACACCATAGTTCATGCCCTCCATCTTCCATCCTCTCCATTAGCCATAACCATTACTTTGTACTTGAGATATCCTTGTGATTTGGCGATCATTTTAAGAATATTTTATTTCAATCTAAGTATTTTGCACAATGTTTTCTATCCTTGATCTTATTGTTATGTCCTCACGGGCTACGGGTTGGGGAGCAACCTCACAGCAATTATGTGCATCTAATATATGGGAGTATTCTGTATTGTTTGAATAAGGGATTTGTATCTTTTGTTTCTTTGTCTCTTGCCTCGATCGTTAGACTTGTAGGTACCCAAGACCCCCGAGATCAATAAAGGCTTGAGGTAAGATACTTGGCTAGCAGCGATCTCATAGGAATCCCAGTGATAGAAAGGTTTGTACGGTCTTCGCTTAGGGACCCATTCAGGATCAACATCTGTTCTTAAGGTTTTGATCTGTGTTTTCCTAAATAACTATCTGTAGCCCGGTGCTTCATGGTGCATTCGGTTGGATCAAAAGACTATTGCTATGCCTGTGGCTCGCAGGGGCTTAAGTATACTAGGATGTGCCACCCACAAAAGATTATCTCTATTAAAATGTTACACATGGTTGTGATGGGTTCGTCGCATGGAAAACAAAAAATTTCTACCGCAAGAACGAACAAAACCCAGATCTAATCTAGATAAAAGCCAAGATCTAATCTATTAGACATGTGCAACGAGATAGATCTGTACTAACCATTGTAGATCCGAAAGCGTTACGAGATTGGATCTCGTTGTTGATGTAGTCGATCACTTGCCGATCTCAAGATCGAGTGGACGATCCTTCTGGCGCCGCGTTCTGGCAGCGCTTCCGTAGTCGGTCACACGTGCGGAGTCGAAGCAGACCTTCCTCTCCTCGTTCCAGCGAGCAGCGGAGGTAGTAGATCTTCTCCACGCAATCCTAGTAGCACGACGGCGTGGTGGTGGTGGTGGAGTAGGGAATTCTGCAGGGCTTCGCCTAAGCCTGAGCAGAAGGAAGGAGGAGGAGAGAGGCGGCTAGGGGCAAGAGTGGAGGGGCATGGGGGGGTGGCGCCTCCACGCCTCTATATATAGAGGGAGGGGTGCGGCCTAGGGTTCCCACCCCTAGGCCCACCCCCTAGGGCCGGCGCACAAGGGAGCTTGGGGGGAGAGTCCTCCCCCCCAAGTTTCCTCTTTAAATTTCCCTTTATCCTTTTATCCTTTCTTGGTTTTCAAGTAAACTCCAAAAAATCATCTAGAACCTTCCGGAACATTCCGAAACCTTCTAGAATCCCCATATAAATACTCCGAAACATTTCCTAACTTAGAAAATGATCTCCATTATATGAATCTTATTCTCCAGACAATTCCGGATCTCCTCGTGATGTCTCGGATCCAATCCGAGACTCCGAACAACATTCGGTCTCCAACGCACATTCCATATCTACTTAAAACAACTTCGAACCTTAAGTGTGTCACCCTACGGTTCGTGAATATGCAGACATGATGGAGACACCTCTCCGATCAATAACCATCAGCAGGATCTAGAGATCCATAATGGTTCCCACATACTCAACGATGACTTTGTGATCGATAGAACCATTAACATACGAAACCAATTCCCTTTGTCACGCGATACTCTACTTATCCGAGGTTTGATCATCGGTATCTCCATACCTAGTTCTACCTCGTTACTGATAAGTACTCTTTACTCGTTCCATGTTATGTCATCCCTTGTGACCCAGTCACATGCTTGCAAGCTAACTAGATGACATTCCACCGAGAGGGCCCAGAGCATATCTATCCGTCATATGGATGGACAAATCCCAATCTTGGTCCATGCGCTTCAACACATACTTCCAGAATACCCAATGACACCTTTATAACCACCTAGTTACGAAGCGGTGTTTGATGTCATCAAAGTACCCATCCGGTGATGGTGATTAACACAACCTCATGGTCGAAGGATTAGGTTACTATGCATTTAAAAGCTTATAGCAATACAAACTTAATGACTTGATCTTATGCTACGCTTACTATGGGTGTGTGTCCATCACATCATTCTCCTAATGATATAACCTTGTTATTAATGACATCCAATGTCCATGACCAGGAAACCATGATCATCTATTAATCAACAAGCTAGTTCAACAAGAGGCTTACTAGGGACTCTTTTACATTTACAAAACACACATGTATTAGGGTTTCGTTATAATACAATTATAGCATGGGATGTAAACATTCATCATAAACACAACGATATAATAATAACCACTTTTATTATTGCCACTTGGGAATATCTCCAACAGTCTCCCACTTGCACTAGAGTCAATAATCTAGATTACATGGTAATATACCTAACACCCATGGCGTTCTGGTGTTGGTCATGCTTTGCGCTAGGGAGAGGTTTAGTCAACAGATCTGCCACATTCAGATCAGTGTGTACTTTGCAAATCTTTATGTCACCATCTTGGACATACTCGCGAATAGCATGGAAACGTAGCTTGATGTGCTTCAGCTTGCTATGTGACCTTGGCTCCTGTGCATTAGCTATGGCACCACTGTTGTCACAGTAGATGGCCATCGGGTCCAACGCACTAGGAACCACGCCAAGTTCAGTAATGAACTCCTTCATCCATATGGCTTCTTGTGCAGCCTCCGAAGCAGCTATGTATTCCGATTCAGTTGAAGATTTCGCCACAACGCTTTGCTTTGCACTCCTCCAGCTCACTGCAGCACCATTCAAAATAAATACGTATCCCGACTGTGACTTCGAGTCATCTGGATCGGTGTTCCAACTAGCATCGGTGTAACCGTTTACAACAAGCTGTTCATCACCTCCATGAGGAAGAACCATATCCTTAGTCCTCTTTAGGTATTTTAGGATAATCTTGACCGCTGTCCAGTGCTCCATTCCAGGAGCACTTTGATATCTGCTAGTCAAACTAACATCATGTGCTATATCCGGTCTTGTACACAACATGGCATACATGATAGAACCCATTGCCGAGGCATAGGGAATATTATTCATCTTTTCTCTATCTTCTGCCGTAGCTGGACTTTGAGTCTTACTCAAGGTCTTACCTGACAACATGGGCACGAACCCTTTCTTGCTCTCTTCCATTCTTTACTTCTTTAGAACTTTGTCTAGGTATGTACTTTGTGAAAGCGCTATTAGGCGTCTTGATCTATCTCTATAAATCTTGATGCCTAGAATATATGCCGCTTCGCCAAGATCCTTCATTGAAAAACTATTATTCAAATAGGCTTTGACACTATTAAGAAGTTCTATATCATTCCCAATCAATAATATGTCATCTACATATAGTACAAGGAATGCTACAGAGCTCCCACTCACTTTCTTGTAAATACAAGCTTCTCCATAAGTTTGTATAAATCCAAAGTTTTTGATTACTTTATCAAAACGTTGATTCCAACTCCGGGATGCTTGCTTCAGTCCATAAATGGAGCGCTGAAGTTTGCATACCTTGTCAGCATCTTTAGGATCGACAAAACCCTTGGGTTGTACCATATACAACTCTTCCTCAATGTCACCATTAAGAAACTCTGTTTTGACATACATCTGCCAAATCTCATAATCGAAATATGCAGCAATTGCTAACAAAATCGTCACAGACTTTAGCTTCGCTACTAGTGAGAATGTCTCATCGTAGTCAACTCCTTGAATTTGTCAGAACCCTTTCGCGACAAGTCGAGCTTTATAGACAGTAACATTACCATCAGCATCTGTTTTTCTTTTGAAAATCCATTTGTTCTCGACAGCCTTACGGCCATCCGGTAAGTCCACCAAAGTCCATACTTGGTTTTCGTACATGGATCCCATTTCGGATTTCATGGCTTCTAGCCATTTGTCGGAATCTGGGCTCACCATAGCTTCTTCATACATTGCAGGGTCATCAACGTTGTCCACCAACATGACGTTCAAGGCAGAGTCATACCAATCAGGAGTGGTACGAACCCTCATTGACCTGCGAGGTTCAGTAGCAACTTCGTTTGAAGTTTCATGATCATCATCATTAGCTTCCTCTCCAATTGGTGTAGGCGGCACAAAAACATCTTCCGGTGCTGCGCTACTCTCAAATCCGAGAGAAGGTTCAATAACCTCATCGAGTTCGACTTTCCTTCCAGTCACTTCCTTCGAGAGAAACTCCTTCTCAAGAAAGGATCCATTCTTGGCAACGAAAACTTTGCCTTCGGATCTATGATAGAAGGTATACCCAATTGTTTCTTTAGGGTATCCTATGAAGACGCATTTCTCCGCTTTGGGTTCAAGCTTATCAGGTTGTAACTTCTTTACATATGCCTCGCAACCCCAAACTTTAAGGAACGACAACTTATGTTTCTTACCAAACCACAATTCGTACGGTGTCGTTTCAACGGATTTAGATGGTGCCCTATTTAAAGTGAATGCGGATGTCTCTAATGCATAGCCCCAAAACGATAGCGGTAAATCTGTAAGAGACATCATAGAACGAACCATATCTAAGAGAGTTCGATTACGACGTTCGGACACACCATTACGCTGTGGTGTTCCTGGCGGTGTCAACTGCGAAAGTATTCCACATTTCTTTAAATGCATGCTAAACTCATAACTTAGATATTCACCTCCGCGGTCAGAACGCAGAAACTTAATCTTCTTGTTACGATGATTTTCCACTTCACTTTGAAATTCCTTAAACTTCTCGAAAGTTTCGGACTTATGTTTCATAAAGTAGACATACCCATATCTACTTAAGTCATCCGTGAAAGTGAGAACATAACAATATCCACCACGCGATGCTACACTCCTTGGACCGCACACATGGTATGTATTATTTCCAATAAGTTCGTAGCTCGCTCCATTATTCCTGAGAATGGAGTCTTAGTCATTTTTCCCATTAGACATGCTTCGCATCTTTCAAGTGATTCAAAATCAAGTGATTCAAGAAGTCCATCAGAATGGAGTTTCTTCATATGCTTCACTCCAATGTGACCAAGACGACAGTGCCACATGTATGTAGAATTATCATTTAATTTTGTTCGTTTAACATCTATGTTGTGAACATGTGTATCACTACTATCGAGATTCAGTAAGAATAAACCATTCATCTCAGGTGCATTACCATAAAATATATTACTCATATAAATCGAACAACCTTTATTCTCGGACTTAAGAACCATCTCGCAATAAACAAGATCCAGATATAATGTTCATGCTTAACGCAGGCACCAAATAACAATTATTCAAATTTAAAACTAATCCCGAAGGTAGATGTAGAGGGAGCGTGTCGACGGCGATCACATCAACCTTGGAGCCATTTCCAACGCGCATCATCACCTCGTCTCTCGCCAGTCTTCGCTTATTCTGCAGCTCCTGTTTCGAGTTACAAATATGAGCAACCGAACCAGTATCAAATACCCAGGCACTACTACGATTACTAGTAAGATACACATCAATAACATCTATATCGAATATACCTTTCTTCTTGATGTTGCCGTTCTTCAGATCCGCCAGGTACTTGGGGCAGTTACGCTTCCAGTGACCAGCACCCTTGTAGTAGAAGCATTCAGTTTTAGGCTTGGGACCAGCCTTGGGCTTCTTAGCAGGTGCGGCAGCTTTCTTGCCATCCTTCTTGAAGTTGCCCTTGTTCTTAGGCTTGCCCTGTCTCTTGAAATTGGTGATCTTATTGACCATCAACACTTGGTGCTCCTTCTTGATCTCCACTTCAGCAGTTTTCAGCATGGACGATAGTTCAGGCAACGTCTTGTTCATGCAGTGCATATTGTAGTTCATCACAAAGTTCTTATAACTCGGTGGCAGTGATTGGAGGAGACGGTGAATCCCTAACTCATTAGGAATCGATATCCCCAACTCTTGGAGCTTGTTTGCGTACCTAGACATGGTGAGCATGTGCTCGCTAACGGAGCTACCCTCTTCCATCTTACAGTTAAAGAACTTTTCGGAGGCCTCATAGCTCTCCATGGCCGCGCTAGTCTCAAAAATCAGCCTGAGCTCCTTAATGATCTCGAACGGGTCGTGGTGCTCAAAACACTTCTGAAGCTCCGCTTCTAAACCGTACAGGATGGCACACTGAACTGTGGAGTAATGATTTTTCCGAGTGGCGTAAACATTCTTTACGTCATCGGTGGCATCTTCTGCAGGTGGGTCACCTAGCGGTGCTTCGAGCACATAGGTCAACTGAACAGCCCTGAGGACGATCTTCAGTCCACGGAACCAGTCCATGAAATTGCTTCCATTGTTCTTAAGCTTTTCTTTCTCTAGGAACGCATTGAAATTGATGGAGGGGGTCGCCATAATCTACAACAAATTTGCAAGTAGTTTAGACTAAGTTTATGATAAATTTGAGTTCAATTTTAATTCTTAAATTAACTAGGTGAACTCCCACTCAAAACAACATCCCTCACATTGTCTTAGTGATTACACAAACCAAGTCCACTACACCAAGTCCGATCTTCACGAGAGAAGATGTAGTTTCATCGGCGAACAATCTTCATGTTCATCATATCATTTATATGACTCATGCTCTACCTTTTGGTATTCCGTGTTCCGAGACCATGTATGTACATGCTAGGCTCGTCAATATTAACCTTAGTTTCCGCATGTGCAAATCTGGCTTGCAGCCATTGTATGCACACGTAGAATCTATCACATCCGATCATCACGAGATGCTTCGAAACGACGAGTCTTAGCAACGGTGCCAACTAAGGGTGAACACTTTATTACTTGATATTTAGTGAGAGGGAACATCTTATAATGCTACCGTCGCGATCTAAGCAATACAAGATGCATAAAGGATTAACATCACAGGCAATTCATAATTAGTGTGATATGATATGGCCCTTTCTTCTTGTGCCTTTGCTCTCCATCTCCAAAGAAAGGACATGATCTCCATCATCACCAGCATTGCGTCAAGGTCAGTGGCGCCGCTTCATGGTTGTCCATCATCACTAGCAACTATTACAACTACTTGGAATAAAGCTATTACAAGATGAATAGACACGCAGGTCTTAACAGAATTAAAGACAACCATTAGGCTCCTACTGGTTGCCATATTACAACAAGGATCATTGCATACATCAAATATAATCATAATCACATGATGGCCATATCACATCACAAAACCCCTGCAAAAACAAGTTAGACGCCTCTAATTTTCTTTGCATGTTTTACGTGGTTTGGGGCTTTCGAATAAGAACGGATCTTACCTACGAAACTGAACCACAACGTTGATACAAGTGCTATCAAGTGCAAAGTATAAATTGGATCTATACTATGGTGAGAGAGACAGACACCCGCAAAGCCACTTGTGCAAAGCAAGTTGCACGTCAAGCGTGGAGCAAGTCTCATGTGCGATGACATGTAAGGTTAGACCGAGCCGCTTCATCCCACCATACCGCAAGATGCAAAGTACACAAAGCAAAAACGGCATGAGAACCAACACCCACAAAACCATTGTGTTCTACTCGTGCAACAGATCTACGCATAGACATGGCTCTGATACCACTGATGGGTTCATAGCATGGAAAACAAAAAATTTCTACCGCAAGAACGAACAAAACCCAGATCTAATCTAGATAAAAGCCAAGATCTAATCTATTAGACATGTGCAACGAGATAGATCTGTACTAACCATTGTAGATCCGAAAGCGTTACGAGATTGGATCTCGTTGTTGATGTAGTCGATCACTTGCCGATCTCAAGATCGAGTGGACGATCCTTCCGGCGCCGCGTTCCGGCAGCGCTTCCGTAGTCGGTCACACGTGCGGAGTCGAAGCAGACCTTCCTCTCCTCGTTCCAGCGAGCAGCGGAGGTAGTAGATCTTCTCCACGCAATCCCAGCAGCACGACGGCGTGGTGGTGGTGGTGGAGTAGAGAATTCTGCAGGGCTTTGCCTAGGCCTGAGCAGAAGGAAGGAGGAGGAGAGAAGCGGCTAGGGGCAAGAGTGGAGGGGCATGGGGGGGTGGCACCTCCACCCCTCTATATATAGAGGGAGGGGTGCGGCCTAGGGTTCCCACCCCTAGGCCCACCCCCTAGGGCGGGCGCACAAGGGAGCTTGGGGGGAGAGTCCTTCCCCCCCAAGTTTCCTCTTTAAATTTCCCTTTATCCTTTTATCCTTTCTTGGTTTTCAAGTAAACTCCAAAAAATCTTCTAGAACCTTCCGGAACATTCCGAAACCTTCTAGAATCCCCATATAAATACTACGAAACATTTCCTAACTTAGAAAATGATCTCCATTATATGAATCTTATTCTCCGGACAATTCCGGATCTCCTTGTGATGTCCCGGATCCAATCCGAGACTCCGAACAACATTCGGTCTCCAACGCACATTCCATATCTACTTAAAACAACTTCGAACCTTAAGTGTGTCACCCTACGGTTTGTGAATATGCAGACATGATGGAGACACCTCTCCGATCAATAACCATCAGCGGGATCTAGAGATCCATAACGGTTCTCACATACTCAACGATGACTTTGTGATCGATAGAACCACTAACATACGAAACCAATTCCCTTTGTAACGCGATACTCTACTTATCCGAGGTTTGATCGTCGGTATCTCCATACCTAGTTCTACCTCGTTAATGATAAGTACTCTTTACTCGTTCCATGTTATGTCATCCCTTGTGACCCAGTCACATGCTTGCAAGATAACTAGATGACATTCCACCGAGAGGGCCCAGAGCATATCTATCCGTCATATGGATGGACAAATCCCAATCTTGGTCCATGCGCTTCAACACATACTTTCAGAATACCCAATGACACCTTTATAACCACCCAGTTACGAAGCGGTGTTTGATGTCATCAAAGTACCCATCCGGTGATGGTGATTAACACAACCTCATGGTCGAAGGATTAGGTTACTATGCATTTAAAACCTTATAGCAATACGAACTTAATGACTTGATCTTATGCTACGCTTACTATGGGTGTGTGTCCATCACATCATTCTCCTAATGATATAACCTTGTTATTAATGACATCCAATGTCCATGACCAGGAAACCATGATCATCTATTAATCAACAAGCTAGTTCCACAAGAGGCTTACTAGGGACTCTTTTACGTTTACAAAACACACATGTATTAGCGTTTCCTTATAATACAATTATAGCATGGGATGTAAAAATTCGTCATAAACACAAAGATATAATAATAACCACTTTTATTATTGCCTCTTGGGCATATCTCCAACAGGTTGTGCCTATTATTATGTTTTATCCCATATGATGTGCAGCTGCAGGTGGATCTTCAACCCTGGCCTATCTCCATCCATTGAATCAACCCACGAAATAAAGTAAACTAGATTGGTACGGTAAATGAAGGTAAAACGAAAAACCAAAGTCTTGCAGAAGTGTCCTTTTTATTTCCTTTTAGAATTGTTTCCCAAGGTTCGGTTAAACCTAGGTCTACTAGGAAAATGCAGTATTATACTACATCCGTGAATCCGGATCGAAGGTATCAAGCATCAATATGGGCATCATATCAACTATATGACTCATGCTTTACCTTTAGGTTCATGTTTCGAGGCCATGTCTCTACATTCTAGGCTCTCCAAGTAAGAACCTTAATTAGTACCCACGTGTGTAAAACTGTCTTACACCCGTTGTATGCGAACGTAGAGTCTATGACACCCGATCATCACGTGGTGTCTCGAAATGGCAAACTTTCTTAACGGTGCATACTAAAGGAAGAACACATTTTGTTTTGATATTTAAATGAGTGATCATCTTATAATGCAACTAAAATGCCAGACAAGAAATATAAGATCCGAACAAACATCATATATATAAAGTGAAATGTTATGGTTCTTGTACTTGATCACTATCATACGCATCGTGGTATGATATTTATCACTCCTTTATGTGTAAGGCCAAGGTCTATGGAACTTACATGTTAGGTATGATATAATTTCCAAGATTATTTACCGTAGTTCAAATTATAACATTTTACCATATCATGACACTCGCCCACCAACAACTAAACTAGACGCTTCTAATTTATCTTTTGCATGTTTTCACTTGGCTTAGGGATTTCGGAGATAGAACCATTCTTACCTACAAACATGGAACCACAATGATTATAGTCAAATTATTAGCAACCCGTTGTAAATCAAAAAGTGACAATAGTAGGAGAGACAGACACCTGCAAGTCACTTATGCAAAACTAGCTGCATGTCAAGCATGGAATAGGTCTGATGTGCGAGGACTTGTAAAGTTAGTCCGGGCTGCTTCATCCCACTATGCTACGAATATCCAAAATACAAAAAGATGCAATAAAATGATCATCAGCGCCCACATATTCATATGTGGTCTACTAGTGCAAAGAATCTACGCATAGATTCGACTTGGATACCACTGTTGGGTTCACAACATAGAAAACAAAAAAATTCCTACGATATGAAGAACTAAGCACCAAGATATATCTACCTAGATACAATCAACGGGTAGATATACATCCATAGATATCTTACCCTCAGAGACCGAAAATCTTTGTTAACGAAATCTAATTTTGTCGATAATGTAGTCGTACACTTGTCGATCTCAAGATCGAGTTGAAGTCTATCGCCGCAAAGTAGCAGCACATTTGTGATCGCACACATGTCCAGCACCCTGACAACCTCCGAGTCCTTGCTCCAGCAAAGTAGTGGAAGCAGCAGATCCTTCCAGATAAACCACCGAGAACATGTACTTTACTAATCCGAAGCCATGGGGAATTTCTTAGAGGGGGAGAGAGATCCTTCACGAGGAGGTGTGAGAGTGGAGGAGGAGGGGAGATCCTTTTATAGGGGAAGAGGGCAGGCCCCGATGGGGAATGCACATGGCATGGTGGTGCCCCCACTTCTCCCTCTACAATGGTGAGTGGAGATTCAACTAAGCCCACTCCCATTTACACAAACTCCACTCACTTTGCATTAATTTTCCACCAAATTTAATGCAAGATATCATTAAATAAAAACCATTTTTATTTCCTTTATTCAGAATTTAGTTAATTACTTTAATTAACAAACATTTGCGTAAAATCCCTTGCATAACTTCGATATTACATCTGAAACTATTTTCAGCAATTTGACCAGAAACAATTCCGGTGTCCATCGAAATAATCTTAGCGCTTTCAAATCATTTCTCTGGTATTATATCTGCTCCATTTGGTGTCATTCTACCTTAAGTGTGTCACCATATGGTTCGTGAATAATGCAGACATGATAGAGACCCCTCTCCGATCAATAATCAACAACAAGACCTAGAGATCCATACCGACTCCCACACATTCAACGATGACTCTAGTGACCGTGAGAACCTTTGACGTCATAACTAAATCCCTTTGTCTCGCGATATATTACATGTCCGAGATTCGATTATCAGTATCCCCATACCTAATTTGATCTCGTTATTGACAAGTACTCTTTTCGCGTTGTCGTGATATAACATTCTTAGTGATCTTATCACTTGGTTGCAAGCTATGTCAATGTGATATCACTGAGAGGGGCCTGAGTATATCTCTCGGTCATTGGGATGGACAAATCCCACTCTTGATCCATGAGCCTCTACATAACACTTTTGGAGTATCTGAAGCCACCTTTATTGTCAGCCTATTACGGTGTGACGTTTGATGTTATCAAATTACTCTTATGGTGTTAGTGATTGACATGATATTATGGTCTAAGGACTAAAGTTACTTCACATGATTTTATAGTAATGTAAACATAATGACTTTGATCGTATTGCCATACTTTGGGTGAATGTTCATCACATAATACCTCCAATGTTGTGACCTCATTATTAACAACATCCAATATCCATGATTAGGAAACCTTGATCATCTTGTTAATCAACGAGCTAGTTTATATGAGAGGCATAACTAGGAACACTTTATTTGTTTTTTAAACACTGTTGGGGATATACTTTTCGGGTATCCTCACAGTTCCTCGCTGACCAGGGTGGCCCACTTCGGGTTAGAGCTTTGCTTCACGGGTGGCCCAGTCAGAGAGAGAGAAGACGGAGTCCAATCCGGCTACGGGAAGGCCCAGAAGACTTACCGACTTAGGCCCATAATGTTACTTGTAGTTCAAGATGTACTCTGCAACCAACTCTTAGTCGTAGCCGGATTGATCTCTCCTGTAAACCCTAGGACGGATATCTATATAAGCCGTCCTAGGGAGAGCCTTTAAGGCGAACACCTTACAACACAATAGTCTACAATATCAACTCGCACAGGCGAAACCCTTGTAACCCATATTCCGGCTGTGCCGTATTACTGGAGTGCTAGCAGGAGTAGGATTCGTCCAAAGCTGGCGGATTCGAACCTAGGTAAACTTGTGTGCTCACCGTCCCGGAATACCGTACGTCTCACACCCCTCTCTTCCGCACGCCTCGAGGACCCCCTCATGGCGTACTTTTCCTCAATCCGACGATAGTTGGCGCCCACCGTGGGGCAAGTGAGCTTCGGATCTATGTTCCGAGCAGAATCTGCAAGAATCGGAATCAGCGAGACCATCGCTGTCGATCACATCCTCTACGCCAGCAATGTCCCTCTCATCGTTCTCGACGAGACTTGGATTCCGGCTAGGGAGACCGTGACTGCTTAAACAATCATGTCTTTTGGCGAGATCGATGTTTACATCAGTTTTGCTGAACCTACCCAACCCACCCCAGCAGTGATGATAGAAGCAGAAGAATCTTCTGGGTCTCCTTTGTCCGTAGAGGCGGCAGAGTTCCGGATTTCAGAAAACCCTAATCCCACCCAGCCCGCACCAGTTGCGGAGATAGTGGAGAAATCTAAGCCTGAAGAAGACCTCACGGTCCAAGTCGAATCTAGAGTGGATCTCCCTGGAGAAGTCGGATCCCAGATCGACCCACCCGTGGAAGTCAAAATCCAGGAGGAGAATATCAACGACACTGATTCCGGCTCTAACGATGCCGGGACAGACAGGCCTTTCCTCAGGTACACACTAAGACGTATGATACTGCAAGGTGCTAGCGCAGATGCAATCCTCGAAACCATTAAAAGTTTTAATATGGCTGATCGCGAAAGCCGCAGGTACCTCAGGAAGCACGCATCGCACTTCGTCGGGTATGACGGATCCGGATCCGGCTCTACCGATGCTGGAGAAAACACCGACTCGGTGCTGGAGGCAATTGGAACAAACGCCGACGTTCCCGCATCCTCGGGTGAATCCATGACGTCGGCAGATTTCCGAAAGTTCTCCGCGGAATATGAAGAGGAGTACAACTCCAAAGCTGCTGAAGAAGGAGAAGCCATGGATGAAGCATCCGGGGAACACTCTCCCAAAGTGCAGGATGACATGGACGTCGGAGATAATCCCAAAGTCCAGATGTCCGAAAGTACCGATCAGAGCTTGACTCTGGGAAACGGACCCAAAGCCGTTTTTGCTACCAGCGATGCCAAGAAGGCAAAGAAGAAGAACAAGACCCCGGCAAAATACCCCCTCACAGAGGAGGTAATCGCCAAGGAATACGAAGAAGACTCGGATGGAGCACTTATCCCAGACGAGCCAAAAAAAGAAGCATCGGTGGATGGACACGTGATCACTGAAGGTGCGCGTAAACTCATCGATGCCGCTTTAACCACACCTATCCCTACAGCTGCAGAACTTACTGCAGATGAGCTGGACGAAAGGGCCCAGGCCCTAGAAGCGTGTCGTCAACAACTCCTTGATGACGCCAAAAACATCGAGGTGGAGAAGAAGCGCATGTCAAACAAGGAGTACATGTCCTGTCTACATCAGAAGACACGGAAGCGTCACATAGATGACAACCAATTCCCACGTGTCCGTGCCGTCCTTTTTGGAGATGAGATGGGGAAGCCACAGAAGGATAGCAATGGAGATTGGGTATACCCAACATCAGTGCGAAATACCGTGGCAGCTCATGAAATTCTATTAGCTAATCCAGGGCCAGAGGAGATACGCTTGGGTATCAAGCTACTTAACATGGGACTAGAGCAGTAGAAGGTCGCCCTGTCCGGAAGTCAAAAACTGGTCTCGAATTCTGACCAATGTCGCACAGATCCGGCATGGGCTGACGTAAGATCCCATTACGTTCGGGCGCAGTACCATCACCCCGAACACAGGGAAGACAATTATTCAAGAACCGGATCGTCAGGACAGCATCGCAGAGCTACACATAATTGGAGCAATGTCGCTCCAGCAGCCGAGAAAGACGCGATCGCTGCACTGAATCCGAGGAATCCTCCCCGACGAGAATTCAACGATCGAAAGGGAGAAGATAAGGAGAAACGTCAGGAGGAGGATCGTTAGAGAATGCCACCTCCTAGACATGAGAGCCGTCCGGCTGAGCCTCACCATGGTGGGAACGACGGACGAAGGAACGACGGGAACCACGCTGGAACAAGCCGGCAGGGGGCTCGTCATAGTCAAGAACCTCCCCGGAACCGGAATAATGACGCTCCAGACGGAGGCCGGCGATCAGCCGGAAACTATCCAGCTGCACCACCCTCTCCACCACACAGTTATCACAACGGCCCCCAAGGAGGTCAGGGAGGACGACATGGCGGAGGAGGTGGTGGCAGAAGCCGAAGTCCGGCTCCAGGGCACCGCAGCCGCAGCCGACATTCGGGACGATCTCTATCCCCGAACGACGCAAGGCACAGGATCAACTCCAACATAGAGGCTCGGCGCTATGAAAACGATGACGTGTACGTGGGCCCAAAGTGCTTCGGACCACGCATCAGAGCTACAAAATTCCCAGAAGGATTTGCTATGTCAAGACATATCCAAGCCTACGACGGCATTGCTCGGCCAGACACCTGGTTACAGGATTTCTTCCAAGCTTGCTGCATCGCTAAAGGCTAAAACAGCCTGGTCACAACCCGATATCTCCCA
The DNA here is from genome assembly GCA_910589775.1 of Avena eriantha. Classification (NCBI taxonomy): domain Eukaryota; kingdom Viridiplantae; phylum Streptophyta; class Magnoliopsida; order Poales; family Poaceae; genus Avena; species Avena eriantha. Next base: position 232,009,379 of record OU342740.1, on the reverse strand, counting down.
CTTATGTTGCGGAAGACGGCACGATCATGGCTCAATGAACTTCCGGCAAACACCATCCACAACTGGTATGACTTGCAAAGTGCGTTCTTTCGGAATTTCGAAGGCACATATTGGAGGCCCTGTACGGTTGGAGACCTACAGCGTTGCACCCAGAAAGCCAGAGAAACTTGCCGGGATTATCTCGGACAATGGATCGACACAAAGAACTCCTGCGAAGGAGTAAACGATCAAACTGCGATTGAAGCTTTCATCGCAGGTCTCCCGATTGGTTTACTGCGCCATCGCTTGAAGTGTGACAAGGTTACTGATCTGGGAGAGATGATTGAAACAGCGAGCAAGTATGCAGATGCTGACGACGATGCAGAGGGATTACTCAATGTCCTGGCTGTGCCTCAGTCGGCAAAACAACCAAAGCAACAAGCTCAGAAGCGCAAAAATATCTCGGAAGAAAAACCCAACACGGAGACAGCAGTGGTCACTACTGTTTCTGGGTCTGGAGGACGAGGAGGACGTGGCGGAGGCCGCGGGCGTGGCCGTGGGACGTCAAGGGTCCAAGGCAGAGGAGAGAAACAACCAGGCAAAACCTACACTTGGGCCGACATTGCCAATAATCCATGTGTGCATCACTTAGACGCCAATGGGGGCTCATCCCACACCAACGCTGAATGTCGTTTTAATGACAACATCAAGAGAGATGATACCGCGGGCTACAAAGCTAAGCGGAAGAAAGGAAAGAAAAACCTCGAAAAAGACAAGGAGACCAAGGAAGATTCCGACATGGAGGAAGCTGATGCTTCAAATCCCAAGCCGGAAGGGAAGAAGACTTCTCCCACCAAGAAGGACACTTACGTCACCTTCCTCGGATCTCAACCAGCAAAGGTCAAGAAAGCAGTTCTCCACGAGCTCAATGCAATAGTTTCGGACGTCCCTCAGTATTTGGACTGGTCGGAAGTGGCAATCACGTTTGACCATGCTGATCATCCGCCTAAACTACACAGGCGAGGAAAATACGCTTTAATCGTCAATACACTTATTGATGGTTATGGTTTCTCCAAGACCCTCATGGATGGTGGTAGCAGCATCAATATTCTCTATGTCGAAATGCTATACCGGATGAAGATCTCGGAAACATAGCTGAACCATAGCTCTGTGATCTTTCATGAAGTTGTCCCAGGAAGACAAGTTAATTCCCTGGGAGAGATCACTTTGGATGTTACTTTTGGAACTCCAAAGAATTATCGGACGGAGGCACTTTCCTTCGCAGTAGTTCCGTTCAAGAGCGCATACCACGCTATATTCGGACATCCGGCTTACTGGGCTTTTATGGCTCGTCCGTGTTACATTTACAATATGATGAAAATTCCAGGTCCCAACAGCGTGATCACCATCAGGGAGACTCAAAGAAGGCGCAAGAGTGCGAAGATGGAAATGCCGCCTTTCCCGAAGCCGTGCTGCACGCCCAGGAGTACCATGAGATCAAGAAGAGCATAGATCCGTCCGAGATGCCCGCAATGAAGAAGGAGGTCACAATGCCAAATCCGGAGTTCAAAGCATCAGAAGAGACGAAGACGACGCCGTTGAAGGATGATGACCCCTCCAAGGTGAGCCAGATAGGCGTAGGCCTAAGTAGCGCATAGGAAAGCGCGCTCGTCAAGTTCCTCCAAGAAAATCAAGATATCTTTGCATGGCAGCCATCTGATATGACCGGAGTACCTAGGGAACTTGCCGAGCACTCTCTAAATGTAAACCCGAACGCTAAACCCGTCAAACAGTCCTTACGACGGTTTGGCGATGAAAAGCGTAAGGCAATAGCCAAGGAACTAGCGTGGCTCGAGCTAGCCGGATTCATAGAAGAGGTCATCCATACTGATTGGTCGGCCAACCCTGTAATGGTCCCTAAAAAGGACACCACTAATTTAAGGATGTGTGTTGATTATACTGCCTTGAAAAAGGCGTGTCCAAAAGATCCGTTCGCTCTGGCTAGAATTGATCAAGTTATCGATTCTACGGCAGGCTCGGAACTCTTCTGTTTTCTCGACGCATATTCTGGTTATCACCAAATCCGGATGAAGGAATCTGACAAAGTCAAGACTTCATTCATAACCCCCTTCAGAACCTTCTGTTTTGTTACGATGCTCTTTGGGCTGAAGAACGCAGGAGCTAGGTACCAGCGCACAATGCAGCGTTGCCTCCATGATCAACTCGGACGCAATGTACATGCATACGTTGATGATATCGCGGTCATGTCCAAAAAGAAGGAAACATTGATTTCTGTCTTGGAGGAGACGTTCGTGAATCTACGAAAATACAACATCATGCTTAACCCGAAGAAATGCTTCTTTGGAATACCAGCCGGAAAATTGTTAGGTTTCATCGTGTCTCAAAGAGGCATAGAGCTAAACCGCGACAAGATCAAGGCTATTCTCAATATTTCCAGGCCAACTCGCCTGAAGGACCTACAATGATTAATTGGTTGCATTGCTGCGGTCAATCGATTTGTAAGCCGGCTTGGTGAAAGAGCAGCACCATTATACAAACTCCTGAAGAAGACCAAGGATTTGGTCTGGACTGACGAAGCTGAAGCTACACTACAAGACCTAAAGAAAGTACTCTCATCTGCTCCTATCCTTGCAGCGCCGGAACCTCGGGAACCGATGTTCCTCTACATTGCTGCGACAAATAAGGTTGTCAGTATCGTTATGGTAGTGGAGAGACCAGAAGAAAATCAGGAACACCTGGTGCAGCGTCTGACATACTTTGTCAGCGAGGTCCTGACAGAATCAAAACAGCGGTATCCGCACTATCAAAAGTTGGCTTACGGTGTTTTTCTAGCATCTCGTAAGTTATGACACTATTTTCAGGAGCATCCAATTACCGTGGTGAGCAAAGCTCCCATGAGAGATATAATAAACAATAGAGATGTCGTAGGACGCGTCGCCAAATGGGGCATAGAGCTTGCAACTTTCGATATTTAGTACAAACCCTGGACAACAATCAAATCCCAGATCCTTGCTGACTTTGTCGCTGATTGGACAGAGACCAAGGAAAACATGGTCCTCCCTAAGTCGGAATATTGGACCATCTTTTTTGATGGGTCTAAGGCTCGAGGGGGCTCGGGGGCTGGCGTGGTGCTCAAATCACCCCAAGGAGATAAACTTTTATACGTGTTGCAGATCCACTTCACAGCAACAAACAACATTGCCGAGTATGAAGCACTGCTGCATGGAATCCAGATTGCTAAGGATATTGGCATCCGACGTTTGATGTGTTACGGAGATTGGGATCTTGTTGCTCAGCAAGTCTCGGATATTTTTAATGCAAATAAGCACATGGCAGCATATAAAGCTGTCGTGGATGATCTATCTAAATCGTTCGAGGGGTTTGAAGTTCAACACATCCCTCGAGCAGAAAATGAGGAAGCAGATGCACTATCTCGAATAGGCTATGCGTGGAAAGAGGTCCCGGATGGCGCATTTTTAGAGCACCTCAAAGTTCCCTCGATAAAGGGAGTAGATGAGGAATATCCGACCAAATCCGACTCACCTTTGATAGCAGTTCTGGCTGTAATCCCCAGCTAGACTCAACCCTACCTCGATTATTTGGTAGATGGCAAATTACCCGAAGACGAGGTACTAAGACGACAGATTATCCGACGAGCAAAAGCCTATACTATTGTTAAAGGTGAGCTCCATAAACAGAGTGTTTCTGGGGTTTTTCAGCGCTGTGTATCTCCGGAAGAAGGAGTGGAAATCTTAAGGGAAATCCACGAAGGCGAGTGTGGTCACCACGCTGCAGCCAAATCTTTAGTGGCAAAAGCTTTTCGACATGGATTTTTCTGGCTTACAGCTCAGGGAGATGCCAAACGATTAGTCAAGACATGCAAAGGCTGCAAAAAGTATGCCAAGCAAGCTCATGTTCCGGCTGATCAACTGCGAACAATACCTATAACATGGCCCATTGCGGTCTGGGGGCTTGATATGGTAGGACCTTTTAAACGAGCCCCAAGTGGATTCACTCACCTCTTAGTGATGGTAGACAAATTCACAAAGTGGATCGAGGCTAAACCTGTCACTAGTTGTGATGGAGCAATAGGCAAAAGATTTGTCGAGGATGTTATAATCTGGTATGGTTATCCACATAGTATTATCACGGACAACGGGAGTAACTTTTCCATGGGAGAATTGGCTGAATTCTGCGATGAGAAAAATATCCGGCTTGACATTGCCTCATTCGCACATCCACAGGCTAACGGACAAGTCGAAAGAGCAAATGGTTTAATTCTACAAGGCTTGAAACCAAGACTCGAAGCACCACTACGACGTGCTGCGGGGGCTTGGGCAGAGGAATTACCCTCTGTAATTTGGAGTTTACGAACAACTCCGAATAGGTCAACAGGATACACACCTTTCTTCTTGGTCTATGGCGCAGAAGCAGTTCTTCCTAGTGATTTAATTCATACTTCTCCTAGAGTGGCCGCGTATATCAAAGAGGATGCCGAGATTTCTCGACAAAATGATCTCGACTTAGTCGAAGAAGTTCGCGTCGTTGCTGAAATGAGATCTATAACCTATCAGCAGAAGTTACGCAAGTATCATAGCCAGAGAGTCCGAACTAGATCTTTCAATAAAGGTGATTTGGTTCTCCGGCTTGTGCAACAAAGAAAGCACAAACTTTCCCCAGTATGGGAAGGGCCCTTTTTAGTTAGTCGAGTATTGCACAATGGATCGTACTACTTAACTGTCACGAGGCCAGTCAAAGAAAGACCTGCTACTAAGAATAGAAAGAGAGCTGGAGGCACTACAAATACGGATGAGTTAGACAGACCGTGGAATATTGCTCAGCTATGTCCCTTTTATTCTTAGTTTATCCTTCTTTGTAATCATACATATGTACATGTTCTGTGAGAAATAAAAGTTTTGGTTACCTCAAAGTTTTTCTGAGAAGTTTTTACCATCTTATTTCTTAATGATCATGTCATAGTCGAAAATCCCAGAATGCTTGAAAGTACTTTATGCTCATGTTCGTTCTGGTTTAGATTTCCGATTCTAAAACTGCTACCTTCGGGTATAACTCTAAAAATTCTAGTCTTTACTTGGGTTATTTGTCTGATTGCTGGATGCGGGTATTTTCCGAGTAGTGAATTGTTGGTACTGGAAGCCGACTTTGTTTCCGAGTTTAAACTGGTTTAGCAATTGAGCTCCGTTGCTCTGCAAAGTTTCCGGCTGAAGGTTTAGCCGGCTCACGAAAGGGACGAGGCAGAAAGCCAGATAAACGATAAGTAGAGACGGAAAAATTCAAGTGCTTATGTGAACATTTCAGGCACGCAAAAATTTCAAAAGCCAAAAAGTGCTGAATAGATTAAAAGCTTAGCACTAGCAAAAGTCAATAGTACTTAATATTTACAAATGCATCATGTTCTTTCACCGAATAATACATAAGATTGTGGTCTATGATGCAGGAGGAGATGAAGGAGCTGTCTGCTCGCTGGTTACTCCGCCTTGATATCATGCCGAGATGTCCGGATCCGAGGTGGTCCGTTCATCGTCGGAAACTTCTTCAGCTTCTTCTGGAGGAGGTGGCGGAGTAGCTACGCGAGTGAAGAAGGGGATCTCGTAGCTGGTCAGATCAGCTACGTGGCACCCATATCCGGCGCAGGAGTGCATGATGGCTTGAAGTTCTTGCTCCTGGTCGTCTTCGTCTACCTTGCAGTACCCTCTAGTCACTTGCCATATCTCCATGTTTCCATGGTGGCTCATGACCATGGTGAGAGCATTCTGCGTAGCAGTCCGTGCGTAGGACATGTTCCAGTCCCAAAAAAGCCGCGGCATCTCCTTGGCCTTCTCCCGCACCTGAAAATCCGACATGCTTGGCATGTCCGGAATCCTGAGGGACTCGCCAATGTTCTCAAGGGACTGGCGGTAGTCATGAAGAAGATCACCGACTTGGGTAAGCCGGTGGGTGCGGGGCTCGGACGAGGAAGAGTCCGTCAAGTTCAGAGGACCTATACAGAAAACAAGTTAAGAAAAAAAACCGACAATGATAGAAGTCGAAGAAAAGATAAGTCAGAGAGGGGAAACATACCAAGAATGACGTCGCCAATCTTAGCCTTCTCCTCCCGGAGATTTTGGAGTTCAGCCTGGAGCGCCTGGGGGATGTCCTTCTCTCTGCCAAGCTCATTCTTGAGGTCCGAGGTAACTTTATCTTGAGCGGCAATCTTGCAATCGCTCTCTTTAGTGGCCATGGAGGAGGACTCCAGGACTTGAGCCATGCTCGTTTCATGATCCGCCTTGAGCTTATCCAGCTCTTGGCGAAGTCCCTTGTTCTCCACCACTAGGGTCTTGAGGTTCTCGGCCTCTTCAATCATAGCGATGGATTGTTTCACCAACGTTGTAAGTCAAAAAGAACAACAGTTCACAAAAATTTGACATTGAAAAAGCAAAAGTCAAGGTTTGAATCTCGAAATGTTTACCTTCGGCTTCATCCTTGGCTACCTTGAGCTCAGCATTTTTAAGCCGGAGAGCTTTGATCTCTCTCCGCTTATCACAGACATTGGATAATAATTCCTGGTTATAGGAACATACTTTCTGTAAGTCAGAATACCCAAAGTCAGAAAGCTACTTAAGACTCGGGCTAACATTTTTTGCTAAATATCAGCACGAGCCTTGGGGGCTACACTAGTTCATTCTTTGGCATCCTAATGAAGCATAAACTCGGATTCTATATCCTACTTCATGCTTGGGGGCTAGCGGATATGATATAACATAATGTAAAAACAAGAGTTGGAATTCCGACTTACATATTGCTCGCGGGTGAGTTTGTCTAAACCTGCATTCACTTCAGCTGCCACCTTCTCGGCGAGGGTAAGAGGGATTACTAGGGCTGTTGGAAGCTCGCCCGTCCTGATCCTCTCGTTGCGAAGGCGGACTTGAGCAAGAAGGTCAGAGAACTTGACGTCCTCTACTTCTTGCGCTTCCTCCTTGGGGGATATGGCTTTTGTCTAGGACTTGCCTGGCCAGCCGCTAGATTTCCTCTGCAGATTTCCGGGATAGGCCAAACTTGGCAAGTCCCGGATTGCTGAGGATGTTTTCGGCGAAGACTTCAGCTGAGGGATCATTACCCGAAGAGGGTTCACCCTTATCTTGAGCTGACGCACCCACGGTGACGTCAGTCTGTGACCCAAGGATCGCAGGCTCTGTTGGAGGAGTCGGATCTTCTGCAACCACCGAAGAAGGAATGATCGGCAGAGTTGCAGAAGGTTGAGGGGCAGGAGTTGGAGGAGCCACGGCAGGAGAAGCTATGGTGAGCTTCGTCTGTCGCAGGGGCTTCGCAGGAATCTCTTTCCCCTTACCCTTGATGAGAGGCTTTTCTCTGAGATTGTAGTAAAGTCAAAAACATTACATCTCAGAAAGAAATTCGAGAAAGGTACAAAGGCGGAAATTGTGAATGAAAGTTACCTCTTCACAACAGGCACTTCCTTTGTGCCAACAGCCACCGTCGGAGCTTTGCGCTTCTTGAGCGCAAGGTCCGGCAATGGGACCACTTCAGTCTCATGAGAAAACTCAGGAGGATATCCTTCGAGTTGAGCAAGCTCCGACTCGGGGAGGTCAGCAAGCTAAAAACAAGAAATCATATCAGCACTGTAGTATATAACTTAGAGATTGGAACACATAAAAGGTGTACTGATGGAAGCTTACCGGCACCACGGGGTTTTCCGCTGTGTAATATCCATAGAAATCTCCGAAATCCTCCTCTCGATCCGCTCCTTGATCAACCACTTGATCTGGCTGATGTACCCTTGAGTGGTGTAGGATTTGGGGCTAATGCGGAGGGAGTCTTTTTTGGAAGACGTGATGGAGTGCATCAGTCTATCCCCATGGTACTGAAGTGGCTGGATCCGACGTGAGACCCAGCCCTGGACCAAGTCGGATCCCTTCAGACCCATGTGTTTGATCAGATATTCGATCCGCCTCTTAGCGAGGATCAAATCGTCGGTGAGAGCTGGAGCAGCCTCGTCCCAGGAAGGCTAGGCTGTGGCGGCTCCGTCGACAAAAGCCGGCAAAGCAGTAGCTTTGCCGGGAGCCAGAATATCCCTATGGTAGAAAAAATTGGCTGGCCATTGTTTGACCGAGTCACTGGCAGAAATTTTGCGATATGCCCGGTCTCGTCTAACAGAAAAGCTAATGGTGCCGATGATGTAAGGAACACCGGCAGTGATGGAATTTCTCCGAACATGAAAATAATAGCGGAAGATAAGAAAACTCAGCCTAATGCCAAGAAATCCCTCGCAAAGCGCAGCATATGCGCTCATTTCTAGAAGAGAATTGGGAGGAAGATTGTGGAGTTGAACTCCATAGTGATCTATCACCTCGGAGAAGAACTCCGAGGGAGGAAAAGACAGACCTCGGTCTAGATGGGTGGCGAAGTGGACACGCTCGCCCTCGCACGGGTTGGGGACGGTTTCGCCGGAGCTGGTCTGCCAGTCGTCGGCGGCGAGAAGCCCCTCCTTCTCCACGTTCTTGAGGCCGTCCTCGTCAAGGGCGTAGGGGATCCAGATTCCTCGAAAGCTCTCCTTCTCCGTAGCTGCTTCCGTCGATGCCGCTACCGCTGCCGCCGCCAAACTAGAGGAAGAAGATGATGAAGCCATTTTTCTCTGGTGAGAAAGTGATCTAAAAGGGGCGGCGCTAGGAGCTCTGTGGGGGGAGGGCGAGGAGGCTCTAAGCACGCAGGGGGATTGGGAGGAAAGGAACGGCAAAGGACTGGTGGAAAGGAGAAAAAGAAATCCGAACCCCTTATATCCACCTACCTGTGGCAAGATTCGTGTAAAAGCTACAGTGTAACCTCCACGCGTCGTGGAAAGAACTGGGAAGGGCCCGCGCGATGATTGCATCGCCTCGATCTCCATGCACGCATTGGAACGGCGCCTAGGTTCCGCAAACCGCGGACCCACCAACGGTCGCGCTGACGGAACGTCTGTCAGATGACGTGACTTGACCATGCTTGTGTCAGGTGGCGTTAGAGTCCAAGTTCCGGCTTAGTTTAAAAGTGAGCTGGAAAATCCAAGTAACCTATTGAAAGGTCCGACTTACTTTTAAGACCCAGATCGAATTTTTTGTTGTGAAGTTCCAGGAATCCTTCAAGATTCTGCAAGCCGAAGATCAAGCTAGATGATGATAAAATCCGACGTTGGATCTTGGAGGCCTCCGGGGGCTGCTGTTGGGGATATACTTTCCGGGTATCCTCACAGTTCCTCGCTGACCAGGGTGGCCCACTTCGGGTTAGACCTTTGCTTCACGGGAGGCCCAGTCAGAGAGAGAGAAGACGGAGTCTAATCCGGCTATGGGAAGGCCCAGAAGACTTACCGACTTAGTCCCATAATGTTACTTGTAGTTCAAGATGTACTCTGCAACCAACTCTTAGTCGTAGCCGGATTGATCTCTCCTGTAAACCCTAGGACGGATATCTATATAAGCCGTCCTAGGGAGAGCCTTTAGGGCGAACACCTTACAACACAATAGTCTACAATCTCAACTCGCACAGGCGAAACCCTTGTAACCCATATTCTGGCTCTACCGTATTACTAACAGGAGTAGGATTCGTCCAAAGCTGGCGGATTCAAACCTAGGTAAACTTGTGTGCTCACCGTCCCGGAATACCGTACGTCTCACACCCCTCTCTTCCGCACGCCTCGAGGACCCCCTCATGGCGTACTTGTCCTCAATCCGACGACAAACACACATGTATTAACATTTCCAATTAACACAATTATAGAATGAGAAATAAAATTTTAGCATAAACATGGAATAAGATAATAACCTCTTTATTATTGCCTATCAGGTATATTCCCTTCATCTGGTGCCTACGGAATTTGAATCCCCAGTTGTTTAGATTGTCTAGTGCTTGGCATGGGAGTGACTTGTAGGTGTATGTTTGAATTCAAACCCTTGGTTTGAGTTTGATGTTATTAGAATCCATACTAAGTTGTTGGTTCACTGAGCTTTGACTTGCTAGTCAATTTGGATAGTTTAAGTTTTATTTATCTACCTAAGAACATTATCATCTTACATAGCTAGGATATGATGGTTAACTGAATTTTCTTCAATAATGATCTTTGTGGACCCTTTGTTCTCAGTGATGTGTTTAGAATAGATCTGTCTGTGCACTTTAACAGCTAAAGTTTATTAAGAATGATTCCTAGTTGATTTAACTAGGAAAATGATTAGGACATTAATTATGATGGCTTGCAGATGATATTGCAGTATGAGAATTGCATACTAGTGTTGCTAGTGTAATTTTAATGGCTTCTACTATTGTGGATCTGCTACTATGGTGCCTCACTAGAGTGTGTATAGTAGTACTTTCTTCAATGGTATGATGTGTTGTTTATTGTACTAGTCGAAATGTTGGCTTAGATCATCCACTTTGGATAATTATGTGGATGAAAAACTTGTATAGCCCCTGCATGTGATGCAAACTGAGGCACTGATTTGGAAAAGGATAGATATTTTCATTTGGTTGGACTCTCTGTGATGAGCTTGCATAGGATTACTATATGCAAACTGAGAGAAAGCTTTATTCCTATTTCTATTTAGGATTTGCTGCTACCATTTATTGATCTAGAACTAACAAGAACAATTGTTATGGTCTTGGTATATTAACCTACTCCTTGTAGAGTTGACTTGTTTGGATGGATTGATCTACTTGATTTGCTCCTGCTCCTCTGGTACTACGGGCTTGCTCCTCCTATGCTGCGACTAGCCTAATCTTGATCAGCTTCCTCAGTTCTATTAAGTGACCATGGTGGCTGTGGTGTTGGTGTTGTTCTCGGTGATTAGCTAGGAAGGACTGATGGTACTTGATAAATGGATCAAATGGTTCTTGTGTGTTTGGTGGCTAGATGAACTGCTGGTGTGCTTTTGCTGATGAGAGAAAGTATGGTTTGGTTGGTTGTTGCTTTGTTTTGGTACTAATGAGCTACTAGTGTAGTGATGACAACACATACATTGCATGTGGTGACTAAGATGCTTGCAGGTGGGATCCACTAGGTGCAAGTTTCTACCCATGTGGATGGGCTCTGTTGGCTTGGTATTATCTTGAGTTGGCCATTATTTTTGTGTTGCCAAGTGGATTTTTTAAATAGCCTATGACGCAAAAGGCTGAGTCCATATTACTTGATAAGAACAAATATTACATTTGGCTCTTCTTTTACAAAACTCAATGATGAGTCTAGGCATAGCATTTCTATGACCAAAATCTGAGAGTAACCCTCCCTCAAAACCTTTATCTTCTTTTCTTTGTTAATTTTATATTTCTTTGTTTGCTTTTGCCTAATTTTGTAGGAATCAAAACTAAGAAGAATTGAAGATTTAGAAGACAAAAGAATAGTTAGGTTTTTTAGCATAGGATTTTCTGTTTTTGTTTGTTGTAATTTCTTTTATTTGGATAATTGTAAAGATAATATAATATTGTATAATATTAATAAAGTTAAAATTTCTTCCTATTTGTAATTTGAATCATGTGAATATTTATATCTTGTTTCTAAATAAGAATTCAATTTATTATTGTAATTAATTTTCCATTTATAATTCCATTTTAATTTTCATTTGAAAATTTCTTTTTATTCCTTTATCACAAAGGCAACGTAACATAGGTATTCATATTATATAAAAGAGTTTCCTTTATTTCATTATTGTACTCCTTTTATTTTTGAAATATTGTAAGGACTATGTATTATGTATATAAACATAAAGAATTCATTTTCTTTATTTATTGAGTTGTATTACTTTGCTTTATTGCAATTATTCATTTTCCATTTTCTTATTTAATCTCATTTATGTGAATTACATTAAATACATTAATTACCAATCTAATACAAGCTTTAAACTAATTTAAGTTTCAAATTCATAATTCAAATACATATCTAGATTCCTTTTTTCCTAAAACAATAAGAATGAGCAAAGGTCATGTCGAAATCTGACACACTTGTCCTGATGTTTCTTCTTAGAACAAGAGAGATCTCACCCTCTACACTCTTTTAGTTTATGCACAAAAATCCCCCGAATTTTCCTATGCATGAATGCAATGCACAATCATGTGTACCCTCTATTTCTAGCCTCTAATCTTGGGATGTTACACTACCCTAGGCCTATATAAGAGAGGGAACAACCAAGGGAGAAGCCATCCATCCTCATACCTCCAGAGTGGATCCCTGTCGCCATGCAAACTCCATAGCCGCTGCCTCCGCATGATCTCCACCATCACCACCACACAAGAGGAAGAAGGGACTTGGATCTTGAATAGTTCATCACCGATCTGCATCATCATCAAAAACATCATCTCCAACACCAATCCCCTTTCTCTACTTGGTTGTAATAAAAAATCTAGCATGGATCTACACTTGTATTCAGTTGTACCTTCATATTCGACTCATACTATTGAGGTGATGTTGATTCCCTTCATATGTGAGTAGTTCCTCTTGTTCTTGGGGAGAGATGGCGAAACCCTAACACTATTATGAATTCAAATAAATATGGTTTATCACTTTGTTTATGAATATGTAATATTTTGCTTCCTTGGTGTTAAAATTTTCCTATGGAACAAGGGAGGAAATTACCATTGGGCATGTGATGGTCTGATGGTGCTAAGTGACATATTTCATTGGATCATTAATCATGTGTTCAGGGGGAATAAGAGGGGAGTCACAAACCCTAATCCATAACCACGGGTTCAACCCTTAATAGCAGGGAAATGTGGGTGGCTTGCCCAAGATTACTGATGTAGTTAAGAGTGATGAAATAGAAGATGGCTTGTCATTGATCATCTAACTTGGAGCTCCTCCCATACATACAAATAAATAAAATACATAGACATATCCTAATCATGAATAACACAATTGCTAGTGGTGGATACTACACTCCTCAAGAACTCGTTAGTCATATTGCAACTCCCATAACCACACTTGCATGCTCTCGGTTACTCTAGTTGTTTACTTTGTTCTTGTTCAGTTTAGTTATTTACTTTATTCTAGTTACTATTTGTCTCGAAACACCAACACCCATTATATACCTTTACTTGGAATTAGAGATAATTTACAAGTACTCTCTAGTGAATAGTAATCAGGGGCATAAAGACCTCTACCAATAGCTCTCTGTGGTCTGATACTCTTACTTTGAAACTAGCTACAAACGTTCTGTGCACTTCCATGTTAGGTGCTTTCCTTAATAAGGGAGTGATTTCTTGGGTGCCTCGTGACTCAAGATTATGTGGTAGACATCACAAGATGGCATTAAGGGGCCTATTATCATACCATCCGAGATTATAAGGAAAAGAAGTTTTGGGATGAGAGCGAGAGGCTAGTCGTCGCATTACTCAAACGTGTGGGAACATAGGAAATCCATTGGCTGGGTGTTCTTCCTCAAGACATGAGCGTTTACTCAGATGTCTCGGGGCTCGAGCTTATGTGTGGTTGACATGCACAAGGTTTCGTATTAGTAAAAGTGAAATAAAACTATAAATAAATAAAAGTAAACAATCTATGACTAGACAAGAAAAGTAAAAACAATAAAATAAAGTTCGTTCTGGGTTCTTGTTTGTGTTTGCTAATAGTAAAAGTGTTTTTGTATTTTAATATTTAATTAGTGCACTAAATATAAAAGGCAGTAAAAGTAATGGAAAGTGGTTTCTTATAATAAAAATTGGATCGGGGATCATGGTTAACTTGTGTATTCTCTCACAAGGTGTAATGGACATAAAATACAAGACATAATATTGATAAACCTTCATTATGTGTTTGATTATCATTCATATGGGCATCATGTCCTAATATAAATATGATGCAACATATCTCACTTCTACTCCTCTAGAAAGGGAAAACTGCATACAATCTAGAATTAAGAATAAACAAAGTATAGCCTTAGGTACTTTAACATGATGTTTGAATGTGCTACCTTGCACAAAAAATATCACCTTGGTTATCACTAGATGATTATAACACATGCATTCACTTTATCCCTAGTAAGATAACAAAAGAAAGGTAAAATCCATAGTGGATCCCAAGTTTTCTGTCACTGCCCAATCCCCACCACCATGTTACTCCATCTAATACACATGTTCCCCCACACATGTTTATCCATACAAGTTTGATCATAGCAAGTACTTAAAAATGGGGTACATAAGATGCATCTATCAATACATCTTATAGATAATAGAGGGATCAATCTAGTGGAAATCTCATATCAAATTAATTGATAACTTTAAAGGCATGGCTAAGTGCAATCTGAATTCAGGAAGGTCTACTTATTTCTGGTCTGACCTTTGGCAAGATGAGTGCTTGATGAATAAATTCCCTCACCTTCTGTCCTATGCTAAGTTTACAGGTATCAGTGTACATGAATTCCTTCATGCTGAATACCTAGAAGATAACTTTCACCTACCACTCTCTCAACAAGCATACTCTGAGTTTTTAGTCATGGAAGAAAGATGCCAGGAATTAAGGCATACCACTCAGGGAGACACCCATGATAATTGGAACTATATTTGGGGATCAGATAAATTTGAAGTAAAAAAAGGCCTACCCAGCCATGATTGGATACTCACCATCACCACCACACTTTTCTTGGGTTTGGGAAACCTCCTGTCAAAATAAACACAAGTTCTTCTTCTGGCTTCAGCTTCTAGAGAGATTGAATACAAGAAATCTCCTGAAGAGAAAGCAGTTCATCCTTCCAGATTACAATTGTGTAACTTCCAACTGCTACTTGGAAGAATCAGCTAATCAACTTTTCTGGGAATGTCCATTTGCAAAAAAATGCTGGGACCATATTTCCAGAAACAGAATTGCAAACCTAATAGGATTGGAAGCTATCTCAAACATCAAAGAAAAGTTACACCTACCATTTTCTATGGAGATCATTATCATGACTTCCTGGGGTATCTGGATATGCAGAAATGAGAAGATTTTTAATGACAAAAGGCCCACATTTGAAAGATGGAAAGCAATTTTCTATCAAGAAATGAGATGGATACAATTCAGAATCAAAGGAAAATACAAGGAGAAATTCAAAGCATGGCTCAACCAGCAATTAGATCAGGGATAGAATAGAATATTCTCAGATTAGAACGATGTTAATTTACTGTTTTGATCTACCTTAGATCATTTCTTATTGTAACATACTCATATTTTATAATAAAAAATTGCAGTGGGGCTTTTTTCCCTACTGTTTCACCTCAAAAAAATAGATAATAGAATTCCAATCTCAAATATCAACTCACAAAACAAAGATTCACCACACAGAAATTACATAGATGGCCATAATCATGTTGGGCGGCTCATATGGTACTAAAATAATGATAGCACAACAGAGAGAGAGAGATCAAGCTACTGCCACAAACCCATAGTCTAGAGGTGGACTCCTCCGTCATCATCATGGATATGATGTAGATGATGTTGGAGAATGTGGAGATCCAACCGACAGTGGCTCTATCGGTGTTTCCTCCTCCAATCTTTGCTGGTTATGGCTCAGTTTTGGTGTTTGAGTTTTTTGCTTCACCTCCTTCGATATCGCCCTGGTGGAACTTTTTATATGCGTTTTAGGTCAAGACTTCAAGGATACGATGAAGATGGACGGTTGTGGATGCTCGAGGGGCAAACAAGCCCTAGTGGTGGGCTAGGGGTGGGCCATGCCACTAGGCCTCGTTTGGGCCTCGTAGGTCCCCTCTGGTGATCTAGTGCTCCATTCCTTCCTCTTCATGAAAAATAATCCTCAAAAATCATAGGTCCATATGACTTCATTAGGTCCCTAAAAGATAAAAACACACAAAACAGGGGTTTCCTATCCTACAGAGTTATAACCCAAATAAAAGGCATCATTAGTAAATCCTGATAAATCAATGTAAAACATGGATATAACATTCTATATGATGCAAATATATGGGAATATGTATCAATAAACTACAAAGTTCATGTATGCATTTTACATGCATCAACATCCCCAAGCTTAACCTATGCTTGTCCTCGAGCAAGAAGGTGAGAAAACTAAACATGGACTTTGGAGTTTGTTGCTATGTTTACATTATAAGTCATGATCATTGCTACAAAGAGTTGAACGGTTCACTTTAAAGAATCCTAAAGTGATATCTTCCATAAACTTCATAAATGCATAACATTATGTCACTATTGAATAAGAACAAATGCACCAAGTATTATGGACCATTAAGCATATAAAAACATAAATACAAATTAAAAATCCTACTTTGGTCTTAGAAGTATTTAATGTTATTTACATATGGACACTTGAAAAAGATATGTAAGCAGGAATTAACATGCATAAGAGATATGTAGATTCCAAACACTGCCCCTTAATTTTATGCTTGAAATAGTACATCATTAGTGTTTGGTACCATGCCCCTCATCTCTTTTGTAGTTTGTACACTTTTTTGTTCTTTCCTCTCAACACCTATTGATTGTAACCAGCAACATATGAAAATAAATGAACTTAAACTTAATAAGCTTTGCTTGCATACTCACTCACTCACTCACTCACTTCTTATACATTCTATTGAAGGGTTTGTGCCCTTTTCTTAGCGGTGGCATCCTTGCAAGAAGGGTTTGTGCCCTCATCTTTCTTTTTGTATGCATATTTTATTCTACTACAAGGATGCTTATGCCTATGAGTTGTGGTCACCCCAAAACTAACTTATGTATGAAAACCATAACCATAAATAATACCACTTAGAAGCTAAATAAAACTCACATGTGAAAATGTAGTTGGAATAGCATAATCTAGGTAGGTAGGTGGTGTACACTGATAAAATAAATTGATTTAAAGGAGTAAGGTTACACAAGTTTTTAGATTGTACTAGTGTTAAGGCTTAGCCAGAGGGAGATAATCAATCATATACAATTATGAAAAAGTGTCGATGATAATAGTAACCTCTTAATAGACAATATTAACATAAAGCCAACCACCTATGTTGTAGATAAAAGCTAGCACTAAATGAGGCACTGTGGGGCCCTCGGATTAATCCTCTGAGAATCCCTATTATGCATACAACCACGATTCCATGATCAGTTAGTCATGGCACATAACCGACAAGTATCATTACAACATCCGAGAACATACCGAATTTACAAGACTTACATGAATGCCGTTATGGCTACATCAATAATCCTCAGCGGAACTTCATCAAGCGTAGAGCCCGAGCCATGCCTTAACCTACACGCAACTGACTGGGAGAACGTCCTAGCTCGCATAGTCGTCCACTTCACCTTCGTCTTGATATCTGAACACGTTAATAGCCAGGGACAATGCCAGTGAGTACATTGAATGTACTCACAAACCACCTTAACATAACAATAATAGCAAGATGATATGCATTATGGCTGTGGTAGTAGGAGGGCTCCAGGAGAGGTTCTTTTCTCTAATAGTTTCTCTTGTAGATATAGGATCTACATATCTTTGTTGAAATTTTTTGTAGAACATTTTGGAAACCATTTTGAAAAGTTTTGGAAAACCTTAGGACTGGGTCACCCATTTGTTTCTCCTTCACGGTCATCCCATGACCAAACTCCTTCCATCCCTTTCTGACCATCCCATGGTCAAAACAGGGATCCCTTCCGACCATCCCATGGTCAAAACATTTCCAAAGCCATTTCTTTTCCGAAATCCTTTTTGAAAACAAAACCAGCACCGCTCTACAGCAACCTTCCCAACTGCCCATGACCGCGGATGCGGCTATTCAAATAGATTTACACTCTGTAGAGGTTGTACACTTTACCCACACCATCCGGGTACACTACCTTGATCTTCACCGATCGTGGATTGAGTAAACGATCAAGACTCTCCGGATGCCCACTCCAATATAAGTGCCTACCCTATGAGTGTTAATCCCCTCAACACCGGGACATTGGGTATCGAGGACCAACTAGAGGGCTTTTGCCACTTCTCGAGTCTGTGCTTTCAATGAGGGGCTCACAGTAACGCGTGGAGGCCAGCAAACCCTTTGTTCCTTCTCCAGGTCGATGTCCCACATGGACCTATATCGGAGAAGGCCCACCCTCCAGGGATCCCTGATCCCTTGTAGTTTTTGCGAGGCAGCTTATACCAGAATAGCCAAACATCAAATCCAGCCCTGTCCCATATCAGAGTAATGTGGTTGCACGAGTTAATTGTTCTAGAAAAACTTCAAAGAACCGGGTGCGTTTTTGTAAAACTTTTTCCTCCATCTTCCCTTCAGCATTTTGTAAAACAAAACCTTCATATTTTTCAACATCTATTGGGAGGTCCCACCTCACCAAGGTTTTATCATAAAACATTTGGTAAAACTGTTTTCGGGGTCTTCCCATCCTCTAGCTTTGCTTCGGCTAAATCGGGGTCTCCAAAGGGGTATGGTGTAATACACCATCTATTCTACTAGGGACTAGTAGGTGTCACCAAGGGGTTTGTACTTAATAGTACAAAAGGGTAATAGTTTGGAGGAACCAAACCACTACCATAAATACATCAACGTATAATAAAACAATGCAGTTTATAATAAACAGTAGATAAAACATGCATACGCAAAACAGTAGGATGAGGCTTATGAGCAAGAAGGTGGCTTGCCTGAGATCATCAATATGGCATAATTGTCCCTGGACTTCTTCTTAGAAAACCATAATAATACCAATACCAATACCAATAATAAATACCACTTCTGCTGCTCTCCGATTTCATCGCAACTATCGTCGTCCCGACATCACATGCAAACAAACAAGGGCACAATCAACACAATGCATACAAGCACCAATACCATACAGCAAGCAAGTGGACCACATCTAACTAGATTCAGTAGGCTTCGAGAGGATTGGACCTAGGAGATTGAGATTGGCTTGGAAGCAGGGATGAACATTCCCCTTAGGGTTTAGTGTCGAGGAACTACCTAGGAAGGGGTTTTGGGACAAAGGCTTATTCTGCATGATACCATTGTGTAAGGGTGATACCAATAGATAGGTGGTGATAAAATGAATCTAACAAAAGTGTTTTCACTGTTTTATCACATTTCTTTAATTACTTATGAATTATCTAATGGATAAAACTCTAGTTTTAGGAGATAAATCCTCAGAAAAGTTCTGGAGCTCCAAATTTTTTTTCCTTGGATGGTTCAGTAGAGTTTAATGTACTTATTCACTACGAGTTGGAATCAGGTCAAGAAAATTAGTAGAATTCCCTTAGGAAATTCCTCAAGGCAGTTCTATAGACAACTTGTCTTTTTCACCAGATTTAATCTAAAGGGGCTTTTGGTATAAGGTAAAGGGAAATGGATATTATTGCAAATACCTCCCAGTACCAACTGGAATCACTCCTTTTGGAGTTGCAGAGCTACTGTAGTGTTTTATCTAGTGAAAACACTAGGGGCAGAAATGTTTAATTCATTAAAGTTCATCAGAGGCCCAATAAATGGTGAGCTCCTGGGTTTTGGTAGGTGTTGGTATGGAGTTGTACTGGGAGTTGGAATTGGGTCAATACCTCTGTTGGTTTGACCTAGAGAAATTCCTAAAGTCAGATTAGAGCTGTTTTTGTTATTTTTACTAAAGACAATCTTCTGTTCACCTTGGCATGGGACCAAGGTGCAAGGATAGCTATGTTCAGAAGCTACCAAGGGCAGTTGGTTTCACTCCAATTGGATATGTGAAGCTCACAAAGGATTTTATTTAGTGAAAAGGATAGGTGCTAGCAGTTTAATTTTCACACAAATTGGAAATAATATTAGGCTAGGACTTTGGTTCTGCAGGTTGGGCAAAACATACATGAACATGTCAAAAATTTACTCTGGGCAAAAAGGGGTATTTTTCATTTTTATTTCGAATTCAACCATAAGGGTAGTAAACAGATTTATAAATTTGAATAAAGGAAAAAGGGGATAGAGGCTTACTGGGCCTGATCTAAGCGGAAACGGGCCACAGGGAAACAATTTGGCCCACCCGGGCGGGGCACTATGCGGGAGGCCGGGGTTCAAATCGCTGACGGGCGGGGGCCCACGCGTCAGCCTCCTAGCTGACTTGAAGCGATACGGAGGGTCCTCGGTCGCACGATTTAAATGGCGATCAACGGCCCGAAGGCCGTCTCCTTTCTTGTGACAGGAGCGTCGGGCGGGAACCCTAGCTCGACGTTGGGGAGACGCGGGGGAGGCTCACCGGAGCATCGCCGATGGCGGGAAGACGGCGGGGATGAAACGGCACTCGACGGCGAGTCTGGGGAGGAGCGGCACATGGTGGTTCGCCGTCGGTGCGGGGCTCGCGTGTGGACGCCCGAACGAGGCTCGCTGGAGCTCGCCGGAGAGGCCTCGGGGAGGCATGCATGTCGACAGCGAGGGTGTTGGGCGACGCAGGGGTCGGCGGCGGTTCTGGCGACAGGCAATAGAGCCTGGTCCGACGCATGGACGCCACGTGCGCAAGCACGCTCCCGGAGGTAGCCTCGGTGGTCGTCGGATTTGGTACCTGTGGCTGTGGGGAGCCCGGAAAAGGGGTCGGGTTAGACCCAGAGGGGCAAGGGGATCTCAGAAAAGGGGACATGCAGAGCGGAGGGAGCTGGAAGGAGGGCACCTGAGCAGATCTTGGCTATGGCCGAGGAGCTCATTTTTCGGTCTCTCTCGAGCAGGGCAGAGCAAGGAAGGAGGAGAGGGGGCTCTGGGGAGGTGAGGTAGAGGGGTAGGAGGCAAATGAGGGGGAGGGGAGAGCTGCAGTGGCCTCTAGCAATATATACCGAGAGGGAGAGGTTCTTGATGGACTTGGTCCATCGGGCATGGAGGAGAGGAGGGGAAGCCAGGGCTGGTGTTGTTGTGGGTGTGGAGGGTGGTATTCTGGTCGAGCTGTAGAGCAGAGGGGGATGGGTAGCTGCTGCAAGAGGAGTAAAGAGGTTTTGCATGCCAAGACACCCACATGGCGTTAAGTGCTAGTGTCCAAGCACTAAAGGACAAGATGCTACAGTGATTAGATACAGTAATCATGACCAGAGGAGATGGTGTTTGCTGTGGTGAGTGGTGGTGAGCCATGGTGGTGATTTTAATTTGGTCTTGGCCACTAATTCCTTAGTTTGCCACATTTGATCAAAATGGGGTTTGTGAAGGAAGTTCAATATTTTGCACTGGGCAAGGTGGGGAGATGGTACTGGTGGGTAGATGAGGTCAAGATACACTTCCAGGATTTATTTGAGATTTTTCAGAGGAGTTTAAGTCCACTTAAATCTATTTATTCAAAAACTGTAGAAATGAAGTATTGGAGCTCATTTGATATTTTTACATTGGACTTTGTTGTATTTTGATGTGAGATGGTCCCAAATATGAACACACACTTAGGGGAATTTTCCCAAGATTTATTGTGGCTTAGATGTATTGAAAACATTTAATATTCCAATTCAGCCATTTAAGAAAATGGGAAAAAAGAAATAATAAAGCTCTTCAAAAATATTTATTTTTGAAGTTGGAAGTTAGGGTATGATATATGGATCTCAATTGATCCAAAAGTTGGGGAATTTTTTTGGCAAAAACCAAACTTTCCTTTAGGGAAGCAGTTTTGGAGATTTTGTTTATTAAAGAGATTGAATTGATTTGGCGCCATAATAATTAGGGATAATATTTGATAAATCTTGGTGATCAAGGTAGATGATGTAGAAAAGGTGTAGCAAGCATTTTCAACCTTGGGATGGGAGAATCCAAGTTGATTTTGGTGAAATACCCTGGATTAAGGATCTAGGGTGATGTTAACTTCATACCATCAAAACATGGTTGTATCTTGGATTTCAGATTTCACCTTGATGCAAGGGATTGATGTATAGGTAGACCAAGTTATTTGGATCACCATGGTATAGAGTTTTGGGCTTGATCATGCTTGAGCTCTCCAAGGATTGATTTCGAACTTTGAATAAAATAAGCCTGCCAAAGCAGATTATCAACTAGCCTTCAAAACCTTGTGGGTTTACATAGCACAAAGATCCACTTGGAACAAGTGAAGTAGATATTGATAGATCTATATGAGTAGAACACAACCATGCAAGGAGTTGGTCCATAGAAGATTGGATGGTGGTGTGAGCTTCTATCAAAGTAGGCATGTTGACTAGATTTGCATGAATAGTTATTTTCTTGCCTGCAAAACAATCAAGAACAAGTGGGTTGGAGGATTATATAACCAAGGGCAAGAGTGGGTCTTGGTAGTCCTTAGGATAGTGAACAATATGGTTCAGGTGCATTACCAAAATTTCACAAGGGTTGATAAAGGGAGACATCCAAAAAGGTGATGTTGAAACAGTTTCCAGACTTTGTCAAATTTTGCAGTTTTGAGGGTTTTGACTAGAGCATGTGGGTTACAAGGTACCCAAGCATCATCAAGTGGATGATGTTGAGGTGTAGGTTGATTAGAAGGGATCCATGCTTGATATTGGTCTTCATTTACTTGGAAGCTTCTAGAATGGATATCTTTAGAATTGATCTGGTTAAGGGTTTTAGATGATCACCTAGTGGCTAGAGATCAGATCCATCTTCCATTCTTTCTTAGGATTGGGTGATCTTGAAGTATCTTGATCCTAGTGGATGATCTCCTAGGGTAGCTCATACTACTTCTAAGTAATCAAGTCAAACAGCAGATCAAGGCAACTCATCTAAGAAACTAAGCAAACCTACTACTAGGGTTACCATCAAGCCTAGCTTGAGGTGAGGATGGGTATTTTGAAATAGGTTGGAGTTTGAACAAGGTAAGGTCCTTGGTATCACTACCAAGAGTAGAGTTCAAAAGCTTACGAAAAGGTTTTGGGGATCCTAGAGGTAAGAGTAGTTGAAGGTTCTGTCTTGAAAACATAAGGAGATTATGTTATATAGCTCTCCATAGTTTGATCAATAGAAGCTACTAAAATAGTTGGTTTGCAAAGGCTTCTTGGCTTAGGTTTTGAAATGCCAGAACATTTGAGAATATGTAAGATGAGCTAGGATAGTTTTGCTAAATAGCTTTTTGTCAACTGATGTTGAGGTAAGGAGTATATCTTCTAATACACCATCATAAGCATAAACATAGTCAAACAACAAGCAAACACTTCACCACTAAACAAGAAAAAGCTTTTGTTCCCCCTGATTTTTGCATTCTGTACAACTAATCAAGGTTGCTGAAATTGGGATGTTACAGGCACTTTCATATTTCCACACAATAAAACAAGTGAACAAAGTAACAATATGTGACGACATGCATAATCTTGTAATGCACTATTATTTCCCTTTTCCCATATTTTTAGCATCCAACTTTCACTTAATTTTTATTCCAGTAGCTCTTTCATATTCATTAAAAACATCTACATGTGGTGGTATATTTATTCCAAAGGAAAAAATGTAAAAGTAAACATAAAACTAGATAAAAATGCTCCAAGTTTATGCAAAAAGTATTATATGTTTCTCTAAAAACAAAGTTTAGAGGTGTTTAAACCGTGAGTTTAATACATACAGTGGAGGTGCCTTGGGCGTCCCCAAGCTTATGGTTTTCACCATTGTTAGATAGCTCATTGTATGGTATTCCTCCATTCCATTTGAAAAAACTTCAACACAATTTTTTCTCCCATCTCTTTTCTGAGAGGTGACATTATAGGGGCACAAAGATATATTGCTAGCTGCCATAGAACTCCCAAATATGGTTTGGAATGTATAGAGAGTATATTAAGTTTATAATATCAATATAATATAAAAAATCATATGGAATCAAATTGAACTCAAAACAATGAGTTAAACAACAAAAGATAGAATCTATCTAGAAAAATAGCAGCTGCTGATGGGGATATGCTAAATGGGTATCACCACTGCATGTCTCTAGTCCGGATAACCCAGGTGGCCCATAGTTGGTAGCATGGCCCATGGCCTTCTAGGCAGCCCAGTTAGATGGATCCAGAAGGGAGGCCCATGCCAGATCAAGGAAGGCTATGATGCAGTCACTGACCTACTCGAAGCCTTGAAGTACAAGACACGAAGACTAGTTAGTATTAGTGTAGGACTCTGTAACCTGTCTGGCAAGGTCCTTTCCCGTAAACCTAGGTTCTGGCGCCTTTATAAGCTAGACATGTTGGAGCCTTTACGACAGACAATCATAATTCTTACAGTAACACCTCGCATAGTGAACCAATCCCTGTAACTTGGCGTATTTCCATTATAGTGATTTATATAAGGAGTTGAGTTCCGCCACCGGTGCAGGACTTGAACCTGGGTAAGCTATGTTACCTCGTACCAATCAACTCACCGCCTTCCCCCACCTCTCTAAACATGCTCTTTGAGGACACCCTCCATGGCGTAATCGTCGGTAATACCACGATAATTGGTGCCCACCGTGGGGCAAGAGGCGCTTCGAGCTCTACACTAGGTGAGGTCCAATATCTTCGCGGGAATCAACAACACTATAGCAATTAGGTGTGTTCTCTTCTATAACAACATTCCAATCGTCCCTCTAGACGAGATCTGGATCCCGTCGTAGATGAATCCCACCCGCTGCTCCATTATTCCAATCGGGGACATTCATCTCTTCATCATTGAAACCGACTCGAGGCCTAGCTCCTAGGAAATCAGAAACACGTCAAGCCTCGCATGGACCGCCTCCTGGCAGGACACATTCATGGAAGGATCTGGCTTGGATCTCTCTTTGGAGTTTGCCGACTTAGATCAGGAAAAATCAAGGCCCACCCAAACCGCCCCTGTGTAGGACATAACGTTGGAAGGACCCCGCAAATCCACTAGGCTTCCCCGAGTGTTCGAGAAGCGGAGGTCACACTTTGTTAGTGTCGTCACCATCTTTGAGCTAGCTAGATGTGTCCAGAGGACGAGGGAATCCCTAATGGCTATGAAATTCCACCACTTTTAGCCATATAAAATGAGCCATTTATCTCTCATATTATGTTTCTTTCAGCTATAGCTATGCCTTATATGCATGACTTCTAGTTCTCATTTACTTTCATATGAGCTTTGCACATTTAGTAGTTTAGGTATAATTTTATCACTTTTCCTTTTTCTATGACATGTGTGAAGGTGTTGATGATGATTATGGATAAACAAAGGCAAAAGGGACAAAGAGAGTATAGTATGGAGGAGCTGCAGGGACCAGACTTAGCCATTTGAGAGGTTGAAAAAGTGAAAATTTCCAACTTCTCAAAATAAAATCCAATACCATGGGGTTCTAGCCCTCAATGATACGAACTCAACGAGCCCAAGAACACCCAAAACAGAGTTTGTATGAAGAGATGGCGGCCAAAATACTAAAGGGGACAGATGGTTTGACGAGCAACTATATGGCCGGAGCTATTTTGCTGGTCGTATAGCTCCACCCGTATAGTTGCCAAAAAGGTCGCAAACGACGGGATTTTACCCCAGAAAAGCTCCAGAACCTTCCCTAAGTCATATGACGGTATTGGGGGAACCCTAGGGCGCCCCCAAGGACTATATAAAGGAGGGAGGACCCAAGGGAGAGCCACCAAGCCATAGCCCTTCAGGGGCGGAGCTCTGCCACCACCGCCACCCATCCGATCTCCATTGTGGCAGAGCACTGCCTCAACCACACCTTCGAGATCTAGATCTCCCTCAACACCATCACCATCAAGGCATCCAAGCAAGAAGAAGGGGAGGAGAAAGAAGACATCACCACCATGCATAGATCTCCATCTCCATCATCATATCCATCTCCCTCTCTCTCTTGTGTTTAGTAATTGTAAGATTGAACACGGTTGTGATATCATTATATATATATATGTTTCATTGTTCATCCATGTGTGAGTGATTGATTCAATTCTATGTTGAGTTATGATCTAGTGCGCTAAGTTAGAATTTATTATGATCTAAGATGAGTTTATGTGATCCTCTGGTCTATAAGTGCCTTTTGCCTTGCGGTGATGCGCGAGAACCATGCATAGTGCACACAGTGTGACAACTCGGTAATAAATTGGGGAACATTTATTTGTCTGAGAAATCTCTTATAAATCATACATATATTTGCCCATCTAGCACTAGTGAGACCGAAGACTAGAAGCCCTCTCTCATTCCATTCAATCCTACAACTACAATCTCTTTAATTCAGTTCATATTCCTGTTTACTTTCCGTCTTAGTTTATTTTGTTCTTGTTAAAAGTTCTATGTTATTAGATATTTTAAACGTCTCTCAATTATCGCTGTTCTAGTAACTTATAGAATGGGTTAGTTCCAAACCACGGTTTGGGTATGAAATGTGGCCGCATTAACAACGTTGTTGTGGGGTCGTGTTGTTTCCGTTCGCCGATCTCCCATCGGGACAAACTCTTAAATATTTGTTGCTACACGTACTGCAATAACCTTGTTGTTGGTGCAGGAATCTAGTCATCAAATTGGCGTCGTTGCCGGGGAGATAAGCGTCTGGTTATTACCTTCCTACTCGCACATAGTTTATTTTTGTTTATTGCTATTATCTTATTGCTTTCTTTTATATTGAAAACAATAAAAAAATTACAAAACCAAAAATTTATAAAAACTGTTGCTACTAATCATGTCTTCCGATATAAATTTTGTTCAAGAGATAATACAAGCATTGGAGGAGATAAAGGATTCAAGTTCATCAAGCCTGGTTGCTAGATATGAGCTAATAAAGAAATTGGTGGACCAATTGGAAATGCATTCATTATGGTTGCTTGCTAATGATGGATCTTATTACACAACTTGTATTACAGATGACCACCTTAACTTTCAATGTAAGTATTCCAACAATTCTACTCTAGCAAATTATAATAGAGATAAATCCTATGGTAGTTTGGAAGTACGAGAATACATTCTTCTCAAAGGTGCATCTGAAATGGTATTTAGACTAGGAAGTATTGATGTTGAAAGTGAATCACTTGATGGAGTTTTTAATTTAGTATACCTCATATTCCTCTTTTGTGACAATAATTTAAGTGGAGAGGAAAAGGAGCATAAGGAAGAGGAGGAAGAACGGATTAATCACCCGCTCACACATTCAACTCCTGCTTTTGATTCTATCATTGCTATTAAAACACTAGTCAATGAAAAGGAGGAACAAAAAGGTGAGGTTGACAAAGAGAGTCAAACTACAACTTTTGTTTGTGATGCCTCTCACTCTAGTAATGATTTTTATGATGCTAAAACTGTTGATAATTGTTCTGTAGAGGCCTTGTGCCTAGACACTCATATGGAGAGCATTAATAATAATGAACTAGAGACAGAACCTTGCTATACTAACATGCAGGGTCCTGAACTCCCTACTATGAAGGAAGAATACTATGAAATGTTCCCCTACATAGGTAACCAAGTGAATCTCAAATCCTCTCATTGCAGCTATACACAGAGGCATGTTCACCAAGCTTGGTGTATCAACACTCGCTTGAAAGCGAGAACTTGTTCATCTACATGATGTCGATGCACCATAAGCGGGTACGACTCTGACTGAACTCTACTTCAAGATGCTCCAAGTTGGTACATACAACCTCACCTTGAGTTGATATCCCTTGGGATCCAGGTGGGTAATGTACGGAGAATCCTAGCCTGGCTTTATGGTTTTAAAGAGAGCGCTTCTCGGGAGGCAGCCCGAAAGTCATTAGGCATCTTTCTTCATTTTGTGTCTTGAGTCTAGTTGCATTCATGTTGCATTTGGCACTTTTATTCATCGCATGTCTTGCTATTAGAGTAATCTTGTTGTAGTTTTCAAAAGGTAGAATTTATTATTACTATGTGTTGCACAACTCGGTTGTATCTGAATCTCATCCTATACATGTTAATGTTGGTCGAAAATTTAAGTTGTTATTTTACTGTCAAAACAAGTTATATCACTAAGTTATGGGATAAGAAATAATTTTCGAAGAAACCGATTTTTTAATGCATACAGAGAGTTTAACGACCAACTATACGAAGGGAATAAAAATATCGGCCATATATCTCCGGTCGTATAGATATCTTTACCATCGACAATTTCTCTTTCATATGTACTGAGAGTTTAATGACCAACTATACGGCGGGAATGAAAATTCTAGTCGTATAGTTCCGGTCATATAGATATTGGTGCCTCCGTACAAAATATTTTCCAATGTACTAACAGTTTAACGACCAACTATATGGCGGGAATAAAAATTCTGGTCGTATAGATATCGATGCCTTTTAATATTTTCTTTTCCCAGGGACAGATAGTTTGACGACCAACTATACGGCGGGACATTTTTGGTCTGGCCGTGTAGTTGCGCCCGTATAGTTGGAAAAAACCCCTCAAACCCCAACTGGAAGGTAACCATTGCTCAAAATTTTATTCTTTCTTCTTCTAAAAACCTTGAAACACCAGCTGGGAACCTCTCCCATGATCTAAAGAAGCCGAGCATATGTAAGCAATAAATTTCTACCTCAGAAACCTCCTAGACTGTAATTCTCTATAGAAGTTCATGTTTTGTTTTTTACTTTCCTTTTATTGGTGAGGTAAACGAACTATGTTCGTATACCAAACCGATGTATTTTATTTTTCGTGTTATTTTTGTAGGGACTTGAACCTTGTGTGACGACGTGTACGGTAGTGCAATTCAACGCTTCGACAATCATTGTCTGGTAAAACCTTCCAATTCAAACCTGTTTTAATTAGCGCATAGGGGCTGCACACTCGTGTCTCGTATTCTGTTTCACTTGCACCTCATCACAATCTAGGAGAGGCATCTTATAGAACTAGTTTGTTTACTTAAGCATGGTGCTTAGGTTGATGAACCGACTTAGTGGGCCATGTATTTTTATCACTTGTGAGCTAAACTGTCTTCAAAAACACAAAAATATTTCGTTTTCTTTTTAGTTTTTAAGCAGGTCCTCAAGGAAGGCACACCGGGTCATATCAAGAAATACATGTTGAAGCAAAGGTTCTTTGTCCATTAAAAGAGAGGTTACTTATACCTCAACGGTAAAGTGTGTCACCCTTGTTTTCAACTAAGCTTGGGGAGGTAACCACTTATCACACTCTCTTTTGGAAACTGTAATTTCTCTTTTCTTTTGGTGATATACCCAAGTTTGGTTCTTGCAAAGTTCTAAGCTTGGGGAGGTTACTTCTGCATGTGTAGAGTCTTGTGCAATGTTCGTATTCGATAAAGGTTTAATGCAATCATGTATCCCGCTATTTTTGAATGCTTGTTTAAGTGAGTCTAGTTCTGTATTCATATGGGAATACATTTGCTCATGATAGGAACTATAGGAGTTGACTTAGAGCTTGTATGCATCTTGCCAAATTGTTTATCAAGCTTGTGACACTATTTGTGATCCTCTAGAAAAAATTTCCACAATCTCTACACTTGGAAAGAATGAATACTTGATCAAGATCTCTTGAAATTTGTTGGTTATCACTAAATAGCTCTATCTTAAATAAATAGGTTATGCTCGACCCCATAATGTCAAAACAATAGACTTGATAGTTTTCTTACGGAAGGAGTTGTCAATTGGAAATGATATTTCGAAGTTTTGAGTTCTATGCTAAATAAGGTGTTGATTAATTGTCTTAAGAGTTTAGCCTTAAAGATACTCAACATCATAGATGTGATGATCGACTTGATAGTACTCTTTGAAAGGATTTGTTTGAAGAAACTAATATTTAGCGGTAATTGAGATGCGTGCCAAATCTTGACCTGTTGATTAAAGTATGATATTGCTTTATGCGTGTCTACACCACTATCGCACAACATGGGATGCTAACAACTCCGCTGGCCTTTGAACAGTCCAAAAAGAGGAAACTCTTGGAGTTTTGGCTATGAGTCGCCCAACATATGTAGCATAAATGCTATATTTGGGTCTGCATTGGTATTCTCATCGGCTTGCGTTCAAAGAGAAAGAGGGAATACTCCTCTGACCGTTATGAGAAATCATTATATCGAAAAGGGAAACCTTGGTAATGGTCACGAGTATCCATTCTTAGCCTGCACAGTCTGATTAAACACACTAAGTTATGGCATGATCTCATTATTGATGAACTGAAGTTTTGGAAAGACAAAGAATAGAAAATGAGTGTTTGATAGTCATCATTCATTGATCTGGATGACCAAAAAGAGACACTCTAATGCTATGCTTCTTTTGACATGTTCTCGCATTTCCTTTTGGCATAAAACTTTCTGAAACTCAATAACTGATGTTTGCACTTGAGAGCCTTAACTAGATCACATGATTGGGTAGAATCCTATTTATGCTTGACATCTATTTGTGACTAAGTTTTGCCTCATAAAAAATAAAAATGATATGAAAAGTTATATAAAAGGTGCAATAAGAGGATCACAAGTTTGTCTGCAAGTAGATTCATTGTTGACATGGAGCATATATGTTTTTGATGAATCTTTAGTGGTATTTATAACTGAGCTTGTGTTTCCTTGTATGAATACATGTTTTCTCTCTTCAATCTTGTAGAAGAAATAAGGATTCAAGGCATCGATTTCCAATGATAAGCTATTTCACAACCATTGATTTATTACCGACCCTTCCTGCTCGAGGACGAGCAAGTTCTAGCTTGGTGAAGTTGATGGCTATGAAATACCACCTCTTTTAGCCATACAAAATGAGCCATTTATCTCTCATATCATGTTTCTTTCAGCTATAGCTATGCCTTATATGCATGACTTCTAATTCTCATTTACTTTCATATGAGCTTTGTACATTTAGTAGTTTAGGTAGAATTTTATCACTTTTCCTTATCTATGACATGTGTGTAGGTGTTGATGATGATTATGGATGAAACAAAGGCAAAAGGGACAAAGAGAGTATAGTATGGAGGAGCTACAGGGACCAGACCTAGCCATTTGAGAGGTTGAAAAAGTGAATTTTTACAACTTCTCAAAATAAATAGCCAAGACCATGGGGTTGTAGCCCTCGATGATACGAACTCAACGAGCCCAAGAACACCCAAAACAGAGTTTGTATAAAGAAATAACGACCAAAATACTAAAGGGGATAGACGGTTTGACGAGCAACTATACGGCCGGAGTTATTTTTATGGTCGTATAGCTCTGCCCGTATAGTTGCCAAAAAGGTCGCAAACGATAGGATTTGACCCCATAAAAGCTCCAGAACCTTCCCTAAGTCATATGATGGTATTGGGGGAACCCTAGGGCACCCCCAAGGCCTATATAAACGAGGGAGGACCCAAGAGAGAGCCACCAAGCCATAGCCCTTCAGGGGCGGAGCTCTGCTGCCGCCACCACCCATCCGATCTCCATTGCGGTGGAGCTCTGCCTCAACCACACCTCCGAGATCTAGATCTCCCTCAACACCATCACCATCAAGGCATCCAAGCAAGAATAAGGGGAGGAGAAGGAAGACATCACCACCACCATGCATAGATCTCCATCTCCATCATCATCTCCATCTCCCTCTCTCTCTCTCTATTGTGTTTAGTAATTGTAAGATTGAACACGGTTGTGATATCATTATATATATATATATATATATATGTTTCATTGTTCATCCATGTGTGAGTGATTGATTCAATTCTATGTTGAGGTATGATCTAGTGCGCTAAGTTAGAATTTATTATGATCTAAGATGAGTTTATGTGATCCTTTGGTCTGGAAGTGCCTTTTTCCTTGCGGTGACACGCGAGAACCATACATAGTGCACACAATGTGATAGCCCGGTAATCAATTTGTGAATGTTTATTTGTCTAAGAAATATCTTATAGATCACACATATATTTGCCCATCTAGTACTAGTGAGACCGAAGCCTAGAATCCCTCTCTCATTCCATTCAATCCTACAACTACAATCTCTTTAATTCAGTTCATATTCCTATTTACTTTCTGTCTTAGTTTATTTTGTTCTTGTTAAAAGTTCTTTGTTATTAGATATTTTAAACCTCTCTCAATTATCGCTGTTCTAGTAACTTATAGAATAGGCTATTTCCAAACCACGGTTTGGGTGTGAAACGTGGCCGCATTGACAACGTGGCTGTGGGGTCGTGTTGTTTCCATTCGCCGATCTCCCATTGGGAAAAACTCTTAAATATTTCCTTCTACAAGTACTACAATAACCTTGTTGTTGGTGCAGGAATCCAGTCATCAATCCCCCAGAGATTACCTCGCCAGATGGATGAGGGTGTGGGAAACCCTGGAAAGTGACCGCACTGACAAACTCGTATACCACTTCGTGGAGGGGCTTACATTTGGAACACTTCTCTGGCATATGCTTAGAAGGCGACAGGCTATTGGCTTGCTTACCCTCAATGGGATGATCGCAACTGTTAACAGTTTCACTGATGCCAATGAGGAAGCTGAGGCCAAGATCGCCACTGTAACCGGAGGGGACAACATTAACGACCCTACACCGACCCTCTCCAGCTCCACCATCGAAAATATCGAGGCCAACTCTGACTCAGTACTTGACGCATTTTACAGCGACATCAACATGGATGGCGGTGGTTCAGAGATCAACTTGGAGGAATATGATGCTGCTATGAGGGAGATCGAGAAGGAGATTGGGAGGGAGGGGCACGCCAAGAAAGCCGTCACTTCTTGCCAGGTCCTGGTGGCCATCGGGAATGTGATAGAAGAACATTAGTAGGACTAGGGAGCCGAAAAAGCTCCGCCATCAGCGGCAGATGCTAGAGCTATGGCAGCAAACGCTAAAAAGGTTGTTGATCCTCCGGGTCAGGTTAAGGCCATGCCCCTCCGGCTATTCCCCTGCAGTAGCCGCAGGAACACATTATTGGACCTAGTGCTGCAAACCAAACAAATCTACTGCCTCCGCCATCCACGTCGGCAGTTGGCAACCCCTTGGTTACTCCCACTGACAAAGTGATGTACGGCCATCTCCTTGTCGAGCCAATAACCGTCACCCATATCCAAAGTGTTATGGAGCCTGATGAGAAGCTCCAGGAGATCCTCGTAGAGGCCAAGTGCATCGTAGGATAGGGCGCCCAGCTAGACAGGGATATGGCTAAGGCACATTAATCGATCAAGATGGCAAGAGCAATGGAGACTGAGTACAAGCAGTTGTTGTTGAAGCACCAGGCAAAGAAAGCCCCGAGTCACGTTGTTGGTGATCTAGGCGTCTGACGCAATTTGGGGTGGGCTCCATCTAAACCAACAAAAGCTACCCCTACATTGATTCTGCTAGGAAGCAAGTCATGCCAACCCTCGCCCTCAACATGGTCATCGCCAATATCTTACTCGAACAGGATAGGTCACCTGCAGTGGTGGATCAGGTCTATGACCTTGTTGCCAAGGCTTGGAAGCAGCAGGAGAAGGTTGTAGGGTTCCGGAGAAGAAAACAAAAAAATTCTAACTACGCGAACACTAAAACCACGATCTATACTATGTAGACATAAGTAACGGAAAAGGAAGACGGTATTCATACCCTTGAAGACCTAGGAATGCCTTAAATAGGAAGGCATATGTTGATGAAGACGAGCAGCTCCAAGCACCCCAAGTGTGGTGCCTCTAAAGTACTACACACGTTCGGTGTAGGCGGCGTCTCCCGGGATCCCGTCCAGCCGAGCACCGGAAGAGGAAGATGGTAGACCGAATATTGCATGAAGGTAGTGTGAAAGTGGAGAACTCAAAACCCTCGAAGTCCACTCCAATATTATGGAGAAATTCTCAAAGGAAATAATAGAGAGATAAGAGAATCGGAAGATTCCAAGGGGAGGGGGTGACCCCTTATATATAGTGCGAGGGGAGGGGCACCACCCAAGGGGCAGGCGATGTGGACTAAACCCCGCAGCCGTCGGCCACAAAGGGGGATTGGCCAGCCCTAAGTGGGCCCCACATGGACAACCTGCCAAGCCTTGGCCGGCTGGCCCTCCTCCCTAGGCGCCTTGCCCCTTTGGTAGGGATGTAAACAGATCGGATCGGATCGGATATTGCTATTACCATATCCTTTACCATATTTTTGGCGGATTCGGATCGGAGCAGATAATAGCCGGATGCGGATTCGAATGTGGATTATATCGGATTACGGATATGGAGCGGATTCGGAGCGGACTCGGATCAGAAGAGGATAATCGAACAAATACACATAAAAATAAAAATTTATTTAGTTTATACAAAAGAAATGACAAGAAAGCGTGCAACACTAGATAACAGTAGTATAAAAGTGCAAGATTAGTAATAGCATAGTATAACATGCATATGTAGCATGCATAGCCAGCCGATACACTAACTAGATTGTCTAGATATTGGGGTTGTGCTAAATTTATCGGATTATCCTATTTGAGTACCTCGGATAATCCGCATAAAATATCGGATTATCCTTATCCGTCGGATATCATCAATACCATATCCGCTACCATATCCGTCGGATATCTGCTCGACAAATATCCGCATCCTCATCCATATCCGCCGGATATCTTAAAATGCATACCATATCCTCAAAAACGGACGCGGATGCGGATTTGGAGCAGAAATTATCTGTACCATTTACATCCCTACCCTTTGGGCCTCCTCTCCGGGTGAGGCCCATTAGCAATGGGGAGCCTATAAAAAATAAAATAAAATATATATTTTAGTATTAATTCAACCAATTAATATAAAATACACATATTATTATATTCCTTCATTCTGGAACTCCTTTCGGACCCCCCGATCAATATTAGGTATTACTTGGAACTATTCCGGTTTCTCTCTCTATTTCTCCTATGGTGCCGCATCTATCCCTATGCATCCCCACCCTTAAGCGTGACACCCTTCGGTTTGGAAACACTTTGTACATGATTGACACCTCTCTCATATCAATGATTATCAGTGGGACCTGGATGCCCATGATTACCCTCGTGTATTTCATGAAACTTATCGCTTGAACCTTTAACGCGGTTTCCCATTCCCTTTGCTACTTGATACCTAGTTCATCCAAGATTTGATCTTTGGTATCTCCATACCTTCGTTCATTCTTGTTACCGATGAACACGTTTACTCGTTCCCATGTCGTTGCATTTCGTGACCTAGTCACACGCTTGCAAGCTTCATTAATGCAACTTCACCGAGATGGCCACGTGTATCTATCTATTACATGGATTGGCAAATCCTGGTCTTGATATCTAATCCTCTACGCGTCCCTTTGGAAAACCTGAGTGGCACCTTTTTGATCACTCAGTTATGTTTTGATGCTTGATAACATCTAAGTTTCCCTCCAGAACAGTGATTTGCATTATCTCATAGCTGAAGGATTAGGTTGCAAGGTTTTCCTTTTTCGTTATCATCAATGGTGAACTATGTAACTAGATCTCATTATGATGCAACTGTTGCATGTTTGTCTATCACATCATTCAACCAATGACATGACCTCATTGTCAATTGGCATAAATGCCCATGATCTTGAAACCCTAGATCATCCTCATGACCAATGAGCTAGTTCGCTAGAGATAACTAGAGACACGGTTTGTTTACATACCACACATGTATTAATGTTTCGTATTAACATAGTTATAGCATGGAATGAAACATATTATAAACATACAAGAGATACATCAAATAAAACACTTTAATATTTGCCTCTAGGGCATATCTCCATCAGTCTCCCACTTGCACTAGAGTACAAATTAATCTAGTTTACATTAGGCAAGAACCTAACACCAATGGCATCCCGGTGTTGCTCATGCTTGGCTTGTAGAAGACTTTTAGTCAGAGGATCTGCAACATTTAGATCCATGTGCACTTTGCAAATTTTGTTTCACCTTCGTTAACGTCTTGCCGAATGAGGTAAAAATGTAGCTTGATGTGTTTGGCTGTGGAATGAGTCCTTGGTTCCTTCACATTTGTAATGGCACCCATGTTGTCAAAATAGATCGTCACGGGGTCTTGCGCACTTGGAACAACTCCTAGTTCGATGATGAAATTCCTTAGCCAAACAACTTCATTCACCGCTTAAACCGTAACGATGTATTCTCAATCCATTGTAGATTGTGCTACTACTCGTTTCTTCTCGCTCTTCTAGCTTACCACCCCACCATTCACCGGAAACACATATCATGTCTGATACTTCGAGTCATCAGGATCCGTGTGCTAGCTCGCATCCACGTAACCAGTTATGCTAAGAGCTTCGTCACAACCTCCATATACTAGGAACATATCTTTTTTTTTCTTAAGATACCTTAGGATATTTTTCACACTGTTAGTGATCCATTCCTAGATTACTTTGGTATCGATTCATCAAACTAAGAGCCAATGCCACGTCAGGTCGAGTACTTAGCATTACATACATGATAGATCCTATGGCTGAGGCATGGTTCTTATCAGCATCCGTGGCTAGACATTGAGTGAAACTAAATGTGCTACCTTTCATTACACACACCAAACCCTTTTTTAGCATCTTCCATTTTGAACCTCTTCAAAATCTTCTCAAGGTAAGTACTTTGACTCAATGCAATCAGGCGTATCGATCTGTAGGGGTTCCGCGCATAAAAACAATAAATTTTACTCTACACCCCTGAACGCTTGAAGCTGCCAGGACCTATCTATTAGTAATACAGTAATGGGAGGGGCTTTTCGCGAACTTACCCTCGAAGACCGAAAAGCCTTGTCAACGCTCAGGAGAGCGTGGTTGATGTAGACGAGCCGAAGCCGGCCTCAAGGTCGTGATGAAGTCCTCGCGCTCCTTCTGGCTCCAACGACTTGAGTGCCTCAAGTGTGACACCTCGTGGGAGTTACACATGTCTGGTGCCTAACGATGACTCCCGGTTCCCCGATCCAGCAGCAGTTGCGGAAGTAGAGCTCCCGGATCCGAATCCCGCAGCGCGACGGCGCTCCGCGGTGAAGATGTTTCTCGCTCGGGTAGTCCATACTTCGGACCACGATCACGAGAGAGAGAGGGGGAGAGAGAAAAGATCAATTGGAGGTCCTCCCAAAAGTGGGGAGACCTTTATTGATTATTGGTTGTATTTTCTAGGCCAAATACCCCACTTTATATAGGGGGAGGGGAGGTACTACCTCCCCTCAAGTCCCGGGGTGGGACTAAAGGAGAGGAGGGGGTGGGGAGGCCACCGGCCACCCCTAGTGGGCCCCGCAGGGGTGGGGGCAAGGCCCAGCCGGCCACCCCCTTTTGGTCCTCCTCTCTCCTTTCCCTAATGGGCCTTCTCCCTCCGGAAATTGGCCCATTAAGCCTTTTGACCTTTTAATTTATTTTCTCTTTATTAAATAATTATGAATAAATGATCAAATCAATATTTAACATTCATTCACATATCATTTAATCTCCGTGGCCATGGAACACCTTCCACCTCCACTCCGGACATCCTCCAGACTTACCGAAACCCTTCCGTTTTTCTCCCTTCTTTTCTTCAGTGATTCTACCAATCCCGTAAACACTCTCTAAGCATCATCAAGCCCTTAACAGTGATACCCTATGGTTCGGGAACACTCCCGACATGGTCGGGACATTCCCGCACCAATGATCCATAGAGAGACCTGGATGGCCATGTGACCCCTGTGCGCTCCACGAAGATCTTTCGTCGTTTGAACCGGGACAGTCATGTCTTATTCCCTTTGTCATTCGATACTTGCATTGCCCGAGATCTGATCATTGACATCACCATGTCGGGTTCAATATCGTTACTGAACAATGCTACTTAACTCGTCCCGACAAGTGATATCCCCGTGATCCAATCACACGCTGCGCAGCTATTGGATATAACTTCTCCGAGTGGGCCCTTGAGTATCTTCCCGTCTCATGGACGGACAAATCCCGCTCTCGACATATATTGCCTCTACGGTTTCCTCCGAATACCTGAACACACCTTTATAACCACCGTTTTACCAGATGGCGTTTGATGATATAAAAGCACCCTCGGGAGACAGTGATTAATATAGTTTCACGGTCTAAGGAATAGTCTACGAGGATCCATTTCTAATCATTGTAACTTGAACTTCGTGACATGATCGGGTCACGATGTTTAGGTTGGGTATTGGTTCATCATCTCATTCTCCGAATGAGATGACCTCATTTCCAACTGGCATAAATGCCACATGATTAGGAAACATGATCATCTGTTGACCAATGAACTAGTGACTAGAGTTTCACTGGGAACCCCTGGTTGTTTGTATATCACATGTGTATTGATGTTTCCACTCAATATAGTTATAGCATGATATAAAAATTAATCATAAAATATATGAAATATGATAATAGTCCTTACTACTATTTGTCTCTAGGGCATATTTTCAACAGCCTCCCACTTGCACTAGAGTACAAATACGCTAGCTGCATTTGTTCTTAATCATTGGCACCATATATCTAGTACCCTGAACATGCTTGCTCATGGAAAACGTTGAGTCTTGGGTTTGTACTTTACAGTCCCGAATCCTTTGCAACTTACTAATGTCACCTTGATTGACATTAATACCCTATCATCATATGATAGCATCTGTGTGTATGCATCGTCGCTATGGCAGCAGAACGAGGCCTGATTCCAGGAGCCTACAGTGACATTAGATCAACCTCGAGGGCTTTCTCATGGGCACTGTGCCCTGCGACACATCATTCTACGTTAAAAGCGAACTATCCCTGCCATAACATTATACACCACTTTAGATGGTACCCTTATCTATTATTATAAATGTATTCATCAAAACACTAGTGCACTCTGTGCAACTTTCGATGTTTTTGTTCACCTCGCTTCCTATTTGACTTTAATTGGTATCTGTAGGAGTTTCCAACATATTCCCTTATAACATAACCCTTTATGTTTTAAGATATGTTATCCTTTATGGATTTGGAAAATATGTCCATAGTTCTCTACTAGACACTGCGGACAAAAACTCAGCTCAACGTTCTGTGATTCGAACTTGATCACTTTCAAACGTTCCTTACTTGGGATCACATATTATGCTAAGTTATCATCATGGTTTACTAAGATAGAATCTATGTCTCAACATAGTGGATGACGATCATCCTTTTCTTTCTTTCAACCATTGATGTTAAACTTAATACTATTCCTAATTTGAGTTATTAAGGACCAGTTCCTTAATTAACTTCTATTCTGAAACAACTTTTAGAATCCCTTAAGGAATACTTCATAATATCATAATACATCTATTATCAACTTCTACATCTTATAAATCATCATTTATAAGTATTTGCACTTTCATCCTTAACTTACTTTAAGAATTACTCCTATAAGCTCCCACTCAAATAATGTTGCTAACATATTTAGGTATGAGTCAGTACTCTTACTCAAACAATGTCCCTACATATTTGAATTTGAGTCTTATGTTGCTCCCACTTAAAAATATGTCAATTACATATTGTTTCAGGAAGTCTTACATAGCTCCCACTCAATTTTATGTAAATTGCATATCTCCTTTACTATTTTGAATAACTTCAAAATCCTTTGATCAAATATCAAACTTGGAGATTTACTATGAGACACTAGTACTTTTACTAGTTTTAAATCCACTAGACATTTAGCACACATGAATCAAATTCATTTGAATTTGTCCAATACTTGACAAATTTGTGCTTTTGTTATTTACCCCTTTTTCCTACTATGGCTTTGCAGTCATTTGGGAAAGCTCGAGTAACCCCTTTACTTGTGAGATTTAGCAACGAATTGCTTTCTAATCTCAAGGGAATTTTGCTATTAGGATTTCTCATAATTCTAGTTTACCATCATTTCCTTTGTACTTCGCAGGTGTGTCATATTCCAAAATCTTGACAAATGATTCACAAATGTTTCCATACAAGATATGGATTTACATTTTGAATCCTACTTCATATAGCGAACAACAATAGTGGAGGGAAAACACAATGATCAAAATCATTGATTCTTTCCTTCTGTGAAGAGAATCGTTCAGGAACGTTGTCCGTTGCGCTTCTCA
Organism: Avena eriantha; assembly: GCA_910589775.1. Lineage (NCBI taxonomy): Eukaryota > Viridiplantae > Streptophyta > Magnoliopsida > Poales > Poaceae > Avena > Avena eriantha. The sequence continues at coordinate 231,969,609 of OU342740.1, read as the reverse complement.
ACACTCTGATGCAGGGTTTTGAATCCTCATCGTGTTTTACACTAATTTCCATTTGCTCCATAATTGAGTAACATCACTAGAAGTGAGCTTTCTCAAGAATGCACCAAAATCCAAGCAATACGAATCTTGCTTTCCTTTTGGTTTGAGCTATGGGTTTCGTATTCAAAGTTTCCAATGAATACTCTACAAGGACTTATTCGCTATTTTTTTGGTTATATCGAATAACCCCAAAAATTTCACGAATTCAAATGGTTCACTGTAAACTCATTGAGTGCTAACTATTTCTAAGCTAATGGTCTCTACATATACTCTACAACGATTTATTTGGTGCCTTCTATTTAACCCCTTTTTGATATCTAATATCATACAGTGATGCTTTGCATTTTGACGTTTCAAAACACTTTGCATTCCACAATGCCTTTTATGCCACTCTTATAAAGTTGAATTTCATTACTATTGATCAAATCACAGTAATTAGATTCTCTTTTATATTTATACCCTTTGTTGATGAAACACTTTGATCAAATCAAATAGTTTCATATTCATGTTTCCTTTGGTCAACTTACTTTACACATTTAAAAATTCATTTAACGACAATTACCATTTTCCGTTAAAACACAATGCATCGAATATGTATTTACTTTTAACAATTCATTAAACACTTTGTATTCAAGTAATACACGGTGTTCAAGTTATTTCGCCGATCTTAGACATGATTTATATGTGAGAAGAAATCGAATGACTTACACATATTATCACATAACTTTGAATTTAAACAACGGTTTCATTCATTAATGAAATATCATTAAGTTGGGTATTTTAAACAAGGCATTTTAATGTTTTACAAATGTTCATACATTATCAATTAATTTCAAACAACACGGATAATTCACACATAATCAAACAAGATATGAACACGAATAGAAATCATTCATAAAAGCAGAACAACTGTTTGTTACAAACTTATATGAATAACCGTCTCACGAAGTGTGAGACACACTAAAGAAGTTCAAATCTCTCAATTACAAAAATCATCCTAAACACAAACTAAGTGATAAATGTCGAGGGAGTGTGTCGTCGGCCATCATCATCATGCTCGCCATCAACACGCAACGTCACCTCCTCTCTAGCAAGCACCTCTATGCAGAAGGACCTGTTTTCAGTAAAACAGAACAAGTATCAGATATACTTAACACTGCAATGTGTTTGCAAGATTATAACATTTAAAAAACTGTATATCAAATATATACTTTTGTCGTCGATGACTCTAGCGACGTTGGGTTCATCTATCACATTTTTGAAATGCGATATGAACTCAAGGAAATCCAGTGTTTCCGTGTCACCTCTCAAAACGCTGCTCCTGAATTGTGCTTGGAAGCTTGGAAAAAGCGACCGTAGCACAACTCCCATCGCAAATGAGCTTGAGTACCAGTTGTCTAGGTAGTATTCCAGACTCATATACGCATCGTAGAGACGCAATAAGTGCTCATCCAGTGAGGTGCCCTCCTCCATCTTTATGGAGAGGAAGTCCCCCATCAGCTCATACTCCCACATGCGCACTTGTTCCACGAAATGTGCTCTCAGATTTGCCACGACCATTCGGGGCTTGAGACTCCCCACCATTGGCCATAGCCCATCCTCTATTCCGAGGCGCATGGTCACTGATATAAATGTGTCCATCACACGACGCCGATAACGCAGATCCCACTGCTCCTGGGTCTCATGAGAATAGGGTGGCTCCAAATACATCTCGCAGGTCATGTAGTCAGCTACATCGTTCTCCCCAAGGAGATCAAATAGGCGTACGACCCATGTAGAAAAGTTGGATCCATCTAACTTGAGCTTTCTCCTTTTAACCAATCGTCGATAGGAAAAGTAATCTCGGCAGAAACCATTTTCTACATTTATAATTGCAAAAAGGAATTTAGACTAAGTTTATAATTAAATGAGTTAATAATAACTCCACTAAGAAACACCTATCCCCAAAGAGGTAACACGACTTTGGGGATAACACGACCCCTATCAGCCACATCTCCCCCGATCATCACGGCCATCAATGTGGGTTCAAGGGTTGACGCTAAACGTCGGTCACATTATTCATGCGACTTGTGCTCGATCTTTCGACCATCCGCGTTCTGAGGCCACACTTCTATGGCGCGCTAGGCTCGCCAACTCAACCTTAGTGTATTCGCTATGTAACATGGCTTGCACCCACTGTATGCGAACGTAGATACGTCTGATACCCGATCATCACGGCCTGCCTCATATCGAAGAACTTTCTTGGTGGTGCACACTAAGGGGGAACACAACCGTTGGTTATTTTAACAGGGATCATCTTATTAGGCTACCGTCGAGTATCTAATACTAGCACACAATAAGACATACATACAAAAACATTGAATGTAAATGCTATGTGATATGGTCCTTCACGTCGTGATCTCCATCCGCCATCACCGGGTTCCGGCACCAGGGTTCCAGCGCCGTAGACACTAGGGTACCAGTGTCATTCCGGCGTGGTAGTTCGTCACCTTCGTGACTATCTACTACTATGCAACAAAAGGCAATTACTTTACCGTTGCCACAACCATATGACAAAGCAATGCCCCCCCTGCAAAACAAAGTTAGACGCCTCTACTTTATCTTTACATGTTTTACGTGGCTGAATGGGATTTTGTACAAGTACCGTACTTACCTATGAACTTTCAGCACAACGCTGATCTAGTAATTGTCTATACTACACCCCTTTCGGAGCCCTCCGTTGCAAATGGTATACCAACTAACGCGAGAGAGACAGACACCCCCCTAATCCACTTTATACGGTACAAGCCGTATGTCAAGCGTGGACCAGTCTCGCGAATGAATGCGTAAAGTCGGTTGGGGGCCGCTTCATCAAGCATTACTGCGGTATACACAAGTACATGTGGGAGGGTAACAACTAAAAGATCAACGCCCACACACTATATCTCGTGTGTTTTACCCGTACTAGCATTACTACGGATCTAGCTCTGATACCACTATAGGGGTTCCGCGCATAAAAACAATAAATTTTACTCTACACCCCTGAACCCGTGAAGCTGCCAGGACCTATCTATTAGTAATACAGGAACGGTTGGGGCTTTTCGCGAACTTACCCTCGAAGACCGAAAAGCCTTGTCAATGCTCAGGAGAGTGTGGTTGATGTAGACGAGCCGAAGCCGACCTCAAGGTCGTGATGAAATCCTTGCGCTCCTTCTCGCTCCAATGACTTGAGTGCCTCCAGTGTGACACCTCGTGGGAGTTACACACGTCCGGTGCCTGACGATGACTCCCACTTCCCCGATCCAGTAGCAGTTGCGGAAGTAGAGCTCCCGGATCCGAATCCCGCAGCACGACGGCGCTCCGCGGTGAAGATGTCTCTCGCTCGGACAGTCCATACTTCGGACCATGATCACGAGAGAGGGAGAGAGGGGGAGAGAGAAAATATCACTTGGAGGTCCTCCCAAAAGTGGGGAGACCTTTATTGATTATTGGTTGTATTTTCTAGGCCAAATACCCCACTTCATATAGGGGGAGGCGAGGTACTACCTCCCCTCAAGTCCTGGGGTGGGACTAAAGGAGAGGAGGGGGTGGGGAGGCCGCCGACCACCCCTAGTGGGCCTCGAGGGGGGGGGGGGGTGGGCAAGGCCCAGCAGGCCACCCCCTTTTGGTCCTCCTCCCTCTATCCTTTCCCTAATGGGCCTTCTCCCTCCGGAAATTGGCCCATTAAGCCTTTTGACCTTTTAATTTATTTTCTCTTTATTAAATAATTATGAATAAATGATTAAATCAATATTTAACATTCATTCACATATCATTTAATCTCCGTGGCCATGGAACACCTTCCACCTCCACTCCGGACATCCTCCAGACTTACCGAAACCCTTCCGGTTTTCTCCCTTCTTTTCTTCAGTGATTCTACCGATCTCATAAACACTCTCTAAGCATCATCAAGCCCTTAAGCGTGATACCCTACAGTTGGGAACACTCCAGACATGGCCAGGACACTCCCGCACCAATGATCAACAGAGGGACCTGGATGGCCATGTGACCCCTGTGCGCTCCACGAAGATCTTTTGTCGTTTGAACCGGGACAGTCGTGTCTTATTCCCTTTGTCATTCGATACTTGCACTGCCCGAGATCTGATCATTGACATCACCATGTCGGGTTCAATCTCGTTACTGAACAATTCTACTTAACTCGTCCCGACAAGTGATATCCCCGTGATCCAATCACACGCTGCACAGCTATTGGATATAACTTCTCCGAGTGGGCCCTTGAGTATCTTCCCTTCTCATGGACGGACAAATCCTGCTCTCGACATATATTGCCTCTACAGTTTCCTCCGAATACCTGAACACACCTTTATAACCACCGTTTTACCACATGGCGTTTGATGATATCTAAGCACCCTCGGGAGACAGTGATTGATATAGTCTCACGGTCTAAGGAATAGTCTACGAGGATCCATTTCTAATCATCGTAACTTGAACTTCATGACATGATCGGGTCATGATGTTTAGGTTGGGTATTGGTTCATCATCTCATTCTCCGAATGAGATGACCTCATTTCCAACTGGCATAAATGCCACATGATCAGGAAACATGATCATCTGTTGACCAATGAACCAGTGACTAGAGTTTCACTGGGAACCCCTGGTTGTTTGTATATCACACGTGTATTGATGTTTCCACTCAATATAGTTATAGCATGATATAAAACTTAATCATAAACTATATGAAATATGATAATAGTCCTTACTACTATTTGTCTCTGGGCATATTTCCAACACGGTCTATCTCTATAGATTTTGAAGCCTAATATGTATGAAACTTTACCTAAGTCCATGGAAAATTGACTACTCAAATACACTTTCACGCTTTCCAGGAGTTCCACATTATTCCCCATAAGTAATATGGCATCCACATATACTACTAGGAAAACCACTGAGCTCCCACTCGCTTTCTTATAAACACATAAATCTTTTCATTTTGGAAAAATCCAAAACTCTTGATCACTTGATCAAAATGTTGGTTCCAACTCTGAGATGCTTGCTTTACTCCATAAATGGATCGTTGAAGTTTGCACACTTTCCCAACATCCTTACAATCAACAAAACCTTATGGTTTCATCATATACAATTCTTCATTAATGTGTCCATTGAGGAACATGGTTTTGACATCCATCTGCCATATCTCATAATCGAAATGGGCAGCAATTACTAGCGAGATCTGGACAGATTTCAGCATCGCTACGGGAGAAAAGGTCTCATCGTAGTCAACTCCTTGAATTTGTCGAAAACCCTTTGTGACAAGTCGGGCTTTGTGGATGGTAACATTACCATCCACATCTACCTCTTTCTTAAAGATCCATTTATATTCCATGGCCTTGCGGCCTTTTGGAAGATCGACCAAGGTCCAAACTGGGTTTTCGTGCATGGATCCTATTTCGTATTTCATGGCTTCTAGCCATTTGTCGGAATCAGCACTTTCGATGTGGTTGTTTTGATCATTATCCTTTGATGCTTCTTCCATGTTGGAGGGCGGTTCCAGGACACTTTCTGTTGCACTTCTTGGTATTTGGAGAGAAGGATCGACAACCTCTTCTAGCTCAATCTTCCTTCCACTAACTCCTTTAGCGAGAAACTCTTTCTCAAGAAAGGTGTCGTTCTTTGCGACAAACTTTTTTGTTCAGACTGGTTGTAGAAGTTATACCCAATGGTTTCCCTTGGGTATCCCACAAAGATACATTTTTCTGCCTTGGGTTCGAGTTTATCGAGCTATAGTTTCTTAGCATAGGCCTCTGACGAGGGGTAACCTCGTTAATGCCCATAGTGATGGACATGGGGTTTCGCGGAAAAGAGAACGATGGGGATTTCGTCGGATGTCAAGAAAACAATGAAGACAAAGTCGCCTGAATATTGAGTAAAACACGCTATTACAAGTTGTCCTCTTGATTTATGTACCCTCGCTTTAGGCTTCTCCCGCCCTATATATAATAGGCCGGGTCTCAAAGCTGTATAAGGATAGGTTTCATACACGCGCAATTACAATACCAACATAATGTCGGTTCATAGTCTCTTTCCTAATACAGTCAAAGCCTTTGTCGGTTGCTTTCTCTGGGTCGTCATCTAAAATCTCCTTGGGCAGTAAGCCTTTTGCCCAATGTAGGGTAGCCAATCATGAGCATCCGAGTAATCGTACATATGTGAGTAGCCCCCGAGACTATACTTGAACCGTAGTTTCAGGTTGAGTCTCAAACTTTATTTTCCCTTATTTTTATCACTTTTTGTGTTTTGTAGGGATTTGGTACAATGAGTCTGATGCTTCCGATGGATCGGGAATTAGTTAATTGATCCTGGGGAAAAACAAGGTTGTCCTACATCAAATTCAAGTCCTCATGCTCGAATCCGGAATTTGTAACTGGCGTAATTTAGTTCGGGCCGCTAAGGTCTTGCCGAATACAGAATTTTAGTTTCTTATTTTATCGGGTACCCAACGCGTCCGTCGGGACTTTTCATCGCAATGTTGATACAGATATTTTTATGGCAGAGCGCATTCTTGTGCGATTACCAGGCCACACAGGACGAATCCTAGGGTGTTACCTTCATGTTTCTGAACATGGCATTCGGATTTTTATCGCGTTTGAGCGTGATCCGAGATTTTTGGCCTTTTCAGCAGCTGCCCTATTTAGGCCGATTTATCAAATAGTTTTCGACTTTATACTGACTCTCGGTAGGATATTGTGATGGCCATTCCATGACTTCGAATTCGAGTTTTTCTCGCCTGAAATTTACTTTTGCACCAAAAACAATGTCAAGAAAAACTTTGCCCAAAGGAATTTTGGCTTTACCTGGTACTATTTCGTGGAAGGATGTTTCTGTTGGCGCAAGGTTGTCCAGGGGGTAGCCCATTGTTCATAGTGTTTTTGTGTAGATCAGATTTATCCTACTTCCTGCGTCCATGAAAACCTTGCTCATATCAAACCCGCCAATTTGTGCTTCAACTATCAAGGCTGAGTGACCCGGTCTTGGGACCCGAAGCGGATGATCAGCTCTGCTGAATGTGATTTCTTGCTCTGACCAGTGGAGATATTCGGGTGTAGTTGATGCTGCTGTTTTTGCCATATTGATTTGTCTTGTGATGAGCTTCTGAATTTGGTTGGATGGACGCCCTTTCTGAATCATAGACATTTCTCCTTTTGATCTAGGGTACTTGTTGTTTTGATCATTTGTGTTTTGTGGTGGTGCCGCTAGTGGTGGTGGTGGTGCACCAATGGCTAGTGTACCAGGCGTGGATGTGTACCCTCGATTTGCCGCTTCGGTTTCCTTTGCATTGCATAACTCCTGCATCTTCAAGAATGTTCGACAGACTTTCATGAGGTGGTTGGATTGTCGTCTGCCTACCGAGTCGATGTAAAAATGCATATTATAGTGTCCTTCCAGCATTTGCATTGCGGACATAGGTGGGTCTTGTGCTCTTGGCTGATAATACTGTACAAACTGGCTTCCTCCGACACCATCCCTATTCTAGTGGTATCCGCCATTGTGGTCATTGCTTCTGTTGTTACCTTCACCCAAAAAACTGCTACGACGTAGCTTGGTCCTGTATTTCCATCGTTGTTACTTCTTCTTCTATCATTGCCACGCTTATCCATGTCTTCTTTAGGTGACCGTGCACGATTATTATGTAGCGCGTCCTCTCCATCGGCCCAACGATTTACTATCTCCATTAACTATGATATTGTTTTGGGTTTAACCAGTCCTAGTTCTTCTATGAATTCTTGGCAATGGAGGCCGTCGTTGAAGGCGTCGATGTCCCTTTCGTCGGATATGGATTTGGCTAAATGTTTGATAATATTCCATCGCTGTATGAATGCTCTTATGGATTCCCCAGATTTTTGTTTGCACGCTCTAAACTACTCCAAGGATTTTGGTCGTTTGAACGTGGAATGGAAATGTCGGATGAATTTATCTTCCAGATCGTTCCAGCTACCAATTGAATATTTGAGTAACTGCTTGATCCATGATCGTGCGGCGTCGGTGAGATGTAGTTGTAGACTTTGCATTGCGCTAGTTGTGGAGCCACCCTGTAGTTTGAGAGTGGCCAAATAATCTGCTAACCAAGCTTTGTGCTCCTGGAGTCCATTCTATTTGTGGCGATCGTGTGCAAGTTTGAAGTCCTTGGGCACTAAGGCCTTGCGAATCCTATGAGTGAAACAGCTGGCCCCGCATAGCTCGTGATCGTCTTCGCCGTATCCATCCTGATATCTTCGGCTGCGGCTTTCATCTTTGGATCTGCTTCTCCTATGTTGGGTGTTCTCGTTTCTCGTATTGCTTCGTGGCTCGGATCCTATGAGATGCGCCTGGTGTGGTGATCGAGATCGTCGGGTGTGTCCTCCTTGCCGAGGACTATTGTGACGGCGTGGGGATCTTTTGGGTTGACGTGTGATTCCTTGTTATGCTTCCGCGAGAGAGGCTCCTACCATTCCAAGGTTTATCAGGGCGGAGCGGTGAAGGGTCGCCCGCGGATCGTCGGGTGCAGGCTGACTGGTGATCAGATATGTTTGCGCGGCCACAATGGCTGCTTGAGCTATTTTTGCCTGGATGTTCCCTGCTTGGTCGATCGACATGAATGATAGATCAAGATCTTGGATGAGTCCACTTCTTTCTGTTTGAGGAACATGTTGTAATCAAGATGTTGCCCTTATTGGTGGTTCTCCTCCTATCACGCTCATTGATCATTGAGTAGAGCTTAACTATGCCCGTCGTTAGCTGGATTCATTAGCTAATCTCTTTCTTTCGTCGAGTTGCCTCTACAGCCTAAGTAGGTCTCTCTTCTTGTGGTGGAGTAGATACTGGTATGCCAATAGATCCTCATGTGAAGCATCCGCTGTCATTGGGACTGCACCAGAAATTGCATGCCTTTCTTTTTTCCATGCCGATGCTGGTAGCCGAAGTCCTTGTCTCTCTCCTGCGTGCGGTCTCCACCTCTTCCTTGGATTATGCGATTATCCGTTGTTTCTCCTCCGTTTCCATGGCCTCCTTCATTGTCGTGGTTTCCTGCATTGTCATCTGATAAAATATCATTGGGGTTGAGGATGGGATTACCGTTTTCGTCGCGTGGTGTTGAGGTATCCTCATTGATCATGCACACTTGGTGGCGTGTTGTGCGTGGTATGAGGGCGTCATCTCTGGCTTTAAAGTTTGGGCTTATAGTATTCCGAGATCATAGTTCTGGATAGATTTTCGCCATCCTTTCTTCGAAGTCGACATTTTCGTTGCTTTCGTCGGGTTCTGAGTTTGTCGGGTTTGCTTCGCGTGGTGTAGTTGGCAGATGACCTTCTTCGCCTGCTTTGATCTGTGTTGTGACGTCCCTAGAGGATCCGGCGGAAGATGCTAGTGCCTCTGTAGGCGCAACTTTTCCCATCGACCACTCTGATGCAAGTAGGGCCGAAGGGTGTGATTCTTGCGGGTTATTTGCTTGGAAGTGGAAGCTTCCGATGATTAGATCGGATCCTCCATTATAATCAGCGGGTACAAATACAGGGGTGGGCGAAAGTGGATATGCTTTCATCGAGTTGATGCTTGGTGGAGAGCGTTTCGCCGAATCCATGGTTCCAGCGTTCAGGTTTCCCACAAGCGATGCCAATTGACGAGGGGTAACCTTGGAAATGCCCATAGTGATGGACTTGGGGTTTTGCGGAAAAGAGAATGCTAGGGATTTCGTCGGATGTCAGGAAAACGATGAAGACAAAGTCGCCTGAATATTGAGTAAAACACGCTATTACAAGTTGTCCTCTAGATTTCTGTACCCTCGCTTTAGGCTTCTCCCGCCCTATATATAAGAGGTCGGGTCTCAAAGCTGTATGCGGATAGGTTTCATACACGCGTAATAACAATACCAACATAATGTCGATTCATAGTCTCTTTCCTAATACAGTCAAAGCCTTTGTCGGTTGCTTTCTTTGGACCGTCATCTAAAATCTCCTTGGGTCGTAAGCCTTTTACACAATGTAGGGTAGCCAATCATGAGCATCCAAGTAACCATACCTATGTTAGCCTCACATCCCCAAACTTTTAAGAACAACAACTTTGGCTTCTTGCCCTTCCATATCTCATATGGGGTTGTCTCCACATATTTGGATGGAGCTCGGTTAAAATTAAAAGCGGCGGTTTCTAATGCATATCCTCAGAATGATATGGACAAATCGGTCAAAGACATCATGGACCATACACTATCTAATAGAGTGCGGTTACGCTGTTCTAACACACCATTACGCTGAGTGATCTGGCTAGCATAAGTTGTGGTACAATACAATAGCCCCTCAAGTGCATACCAAATTCATAACTCAAATACTCGCCTCCACGATCAGATCGTGGATGCTTAATTTTCTTGTTAATTTGATTCTCTACCTCCTTCTGAAATTCCTTGAACTTTTCGAAGGTTTCAGACTTGTGCTTCATTAAGTATATATAACCATATCTACTCAAATCATCAGTAAAGGTAAAAAAATAACGATAACCATTTCGTGTTGACACTCATTGGACCACACACACATCTGTATTTATGATTCCTAGTAGGTCCTTGGCTCTCTCCATTGTGCCAGAGAAGGGTGTCCTAGTCATCTTGCCCATGAGGCAAGGCTTGCACGTGTCAAGGGATTCAAAATCCAATGATTCCAAAAGTCCGTCAGAATGGAGCTTCTTCATGTGTTTTACACCAATATGACCAAGACGACAATACCACAGATACATGGTGTTATCATTAATCTTACAACGTTTAGCATCAACATTATGGATGTGAGTATTGTAATCAATATCTAGTAAGAATAAACCATTAAACATAGGCGCATGAACATAGAAAACATCATTCATATAATAGAACAACCACTTGTTCTAGATTTAAATTAATAATGATCTTGCTAAAGGGAATATGCGCGAGAGACAATACTAAAATTGTTATTATATTATTCCAAGTATATGATAGATGTTTATTTTGCATGCTATAATTGTATTAATTGGAAACATTAATACTTGTGTGTTTAATAAAGAAAATACAAAGTTCCTAGTAATGCCTCTCATATAAACTAGCTCGTTGAATACCAAGATGATCAAGGTTTATTGATCATGGACATTGGATGTTGTCAATAACGAGGTCACATCATTGGTGGAATGATGTGATGAACATTCATCCGAAGTATAGCAATACGATCAAAGTCATTGTGTTTAAATTGCTATAACATCAAACAAAGTAATTCTAGTCCTTAGACCATGAGATCATCTCAATCACTAACACTAGAAGAGTAACTTGATAACATCAAACATCACACCTTAACAAGGTGACAAAAAAGGTGGGTTCAGATACTCCGAAGGTGTTATGTAGAGGCTCATGGATCAAGAGTGGGATTTTTCCATCCCAATGAGGGATAGATATGCTTTGGGCCCTCTCGGTGATATCACATTGAGATAGATTGCAAGCAAGTGATGTGATCACTAGAATGTATATCACGGGAACGAGAAAAGAGTGCATGTCGGTAAAGAGATCAAACTAGATATGGTGATACTGATGGTCGAATCTTGGACATGTAATATATCGCGATACAAAGGGATTTAGTTACTAATGTTAAAGGTTCTCACGGTCACAGAAGTCATCGTTGAATGTGTAGGAGTCAGCACGGATCTCTAGATCCCGCCGCTGATTATTGATCGGAGAAGGGTCTCGATCATGTCTACATTATTCAGGAACCATAGGGTGACACACTTAAGGGATACCGACACCATTTGGAGCAAATATTTTTCAGAGAAAAGAATTACAAAGCGCTGGAATTATTTCAATGGATACCAAAATTATTTCGGGTGAAATTGCTGAAATTGGTTCTGCGTGTGATATTGAAATGTTGCAGGGGTTTTATGTGAATGTTTATTAATTAAAGTAATTAACAAAATTCCAAATAAAAGAAATAAAAGTGTTTTATTAAATGAGAGTTTGCATTAAATTTGGTGGAAATTTAATGGGGATGAGTGGACTTTTGAGTGGAGGCATGTTTATGTGAGTGGGAGGTCCACCCACATGAATGAGGAAGAGGTGGGGGCACCTCCCTTGTCCGCTAGCCATGGAGAGGGGCCGTCCCCTCTCCCCTATAAAATCCCCCACTCCCTCCTCTCATCTCACACCTCCTTGTGAAGGATCTCTCTCCCCGTCTAGAATTATTTCCCATGGTATAGGATTAGCGAGATACATGTTCCCGATGGATTTTCGTCTAGAGACTCAACTTAAAGTAAAAGAAGGGCCTTCATAGAAGGAAGTAGAGATTCAAGTTTCATAAAGAGGTTCCAAAAATTATGGTACTTGTTAGCTTTCAGTTCTCATTGCCCCTATCATAAGCATCTATAAGGTGATTAAGGTTAAAGTGACACAACTAAGAGGATATACTTGACAAGTTATAAGCTGAAATCTCATGCCCCTTACTTACGAAGACCGAACCTCATGCTACTCAACTTTAGTCATGAGAAAGCTCTTGTCATTGTAGGTACATATGTATCATAAAGAACCGCCAACGGGGTACCCCTTGCACATGATACAGGAGCTATCCATAATCAAAATGACAAGGCAAGCAGACAATGAGCATCTCAGCGATCTTTTTATTTGCTATTTGCATAGGTTTTTATTGAGGATGCTTCATAGAGTGCTCATTATGGTGATGCTGCAAGTTTCCACCATGATTAGGCATAGCTTAGGCTAGCGGCCCAGGAGTTTCTCTAACACACATACAAACTCCATGATCTTACAAGTTCCACTTTTATTTCACACCGTCGGGATCCATAAGCAAAAGAACATGATATCAACGGGGTACAAAGTACAAGTATAATGTTGAAAGCGTTCCCCATGATACATGGTTCTTCTAAATTCAACTTATAATGCGCAAGCATATATGCAACAAAGAAGGACCGAATGGTTCAAGTTTATTAAATGCAAGAAAAGTAAAGTGTGCCATCAAGTTCGTGAGAGCTTTAATCACTAATTTTCACATAACAAGTTTAATTTGGAAGGTAGATAATAACATGAATATACTTGGAATAGCAAATTCTAATAGGTATGTATGGTGTACTCTTTGGAATAACTTGGTTTAAGGAGTTGGATGCATGAGTGGAACTCACACTTGGTTACGGAGGCTAGCAAAAGACTAGGAGCGACAAACTAAGAGAGCAATAATGGCCATAATCATGCAGAGCGACAAAACATCATTGATCAAAGCATAAAGTGATATTACAAGTTGAAAACTAAAGGATCATCAAGGCTGTTGACTTGGGATAGTCATAACATGGTGTGAGCATGTGCCAAGTCAACCCAAATAAAGCATCAAAGGAGAATACCACAATACTATGCTTTAATATGCTAAAACAACGCATAATCCTTCCAAGGAACATTAAGCAATCTCAATTGCTTATAACATGTAATGCTACAGATAAGAATACTAAGCATAAAGCCAAAACAATATCAAGCATGGCATGACAAAGCATAGGCCAAAGTCAAAAACAAGCTCTCTTTACCACTTAAGCATGAACTTTCCTACTCTTTTCCAATCTAAACCAAACTATTTGAAAACCAAAGTATGAAAGAGGGGGTCCAACAAATTTATTCAGAAAACTAAGAAAACGAAAAACCAAAACGAAAACGAAAAAGAAGACGCTCCAAGAACAACACAACTGTGCATGAAACAATAAAAATGAAGTGTTTGGAAGAAACCTATGATTTTTATTGATAAAGAAGGGGATGCCTTGGGCATCCCCAAGCTTTGATGGTTGTACTTCTTGGATATTTCTTGGGGTGACACGCGTGGCATCCCCAAGCTTGAGGTTTAGTCCATCCTTTATCTCCTTACTCATTCCTTCCATACACCTAAATTTTTTCCTTCATACAAAACTTCACACAATCTTTATTAGGAACATTAGTGCACTCAAGATAATAAGTCTTTAGGTTCAGTTTAAACACCAATAAAAATTCCAATAAAACACAAGCTACTATAACACTTCCCTCAAAAAGCTCAATTCACCAAAATAACTCAAAAAGGAACCAACAAGAAGCAAATGCAAATAATGGCAGAAATCTGTCAAAACAGACCAGCAGGTAAAGACTAATTTTTTCTAAGACCTTCTGTTGCTCAAATCAAAAAGTGTTGAACGAATGAAAGTTAGATGGCAACCTGGGGCAGAAGCAGAAATATTCACGCCTCAAAAGAACGTAAAGAGATTTTACACGATTTTTTACGGTGAAGCACAGAAATCTGTTTTGGGACAGCAACTTTCCCACTCATTACTTCTCTCTCATTAGAGGTTACTCTTGGCACAAAAAGCAAAATAAAAAGGATAAGGAGAGGTTATTATAGAGGTAATAACTTACAAGACTCATCTAAAACTTTTGGTTTACCTCACAATAAGTACTTTTCTTTAATGCCTTTAAGTTAGGCATAAGAAGCAAGAAAAATAATCAAGTATTCTCAAATGAAGAAGCATTAAGATTAATACCAGAAATATCTTCAACAAGGCTAGGTATATCATGCAAATAATTTCTACAGGATCCTCTCTCAATGCTCCTGGGTTCACTATGTTCATCAAACGGGTTTTCAGGAATAATCCAATCAAAATTCTTTTCTATGACTTCATGTATTGCTACAAGTTTAAAAGGTATTGGTATCTTAGTTTCTTCCCCGTTAGGTTCAGTTTTTTCCATCTTTTCTCGTGTACCAATAACATCTACACATGAGCCTAGCTTATTAAAACGTTCAAAAACTTTTCTAGGGTCATCAATTCCTTAAGCAAAGTTTCTAGAATAAAATCCCTCTTTTTAGGGTCATCAATTTCTTTAAGTTTAAGAAACATCACTTGCATTAAGGGGTTAAGGTTAACAAACCTAGCCTCCAACATGTGAACTAGAGAAGCCGCATCAATTTCATAATTTGGAGCAAGTTCTGCAAGGGATCTAACCTCAATATCCTCATGCTTACTAACATGATTAAAGAACTCTTCAATATTATCTTTCCCAGTTATAGAGCCACTACCTGTTGAAAGGTCTTTCAGGGTGAACTTAGGGATCAACATGGTGAGCTAAGAAAGAGGTGACAACTATAGAAAGACTTAATTTTTTGTGTGTGTGTGTTTTTATAAAGAAAGCAAACTTGTAAAACTATTTTTTTTGTCTTTTTGAATAAAGAAAGCAAACTTATAAAACTAATTTTTGTGTGTTTTTGATAGAGAAACAAGCAAACAAAACAGGAAATAAACTAAGCAACACAAAAACAACAAAGTAAAGAGATTGGTTACGTGGGAATCCCCTTGTGAAGATGTCTTTGACTCCCCGGCAACGGCGCCAGAAAAAGAGCTTGATGGCCCAAAATATATCGAGCTCGTTAGGGAACCCGAAGAGGAAGGTATGATGAGCACAGCAGCATGTTTTCCCTCAGTTATGAAACCAAGGTTATCAATCTTGTAGGAGCAAGGAAACACCCCAAAGGTGTTGCTAGCTGGACTTTGGCAGGGTGCACTACCGACGTCAGCAGCAATGTGGAGACCTGCACAACACAACTACAAAACTCTGCCCCCAACTTGCGATGAGGTTGTCAATCTCACCGGTTTTGCTGAAAACAAAGGATTAAACATATCGAGTGGAAGAAAGTAATAGTTTGCAAAAATTAATCACAAAGCAGTAAACAGTTGTAGATTGATTGTAAAAGAAGGGACCAGGGTCCATAGTTCACTAGTGGTGGCTCTCCTTAAGATAGATAACATGCTGGGTGAACAAACTACAGCGGGGCAATTGACAAACATCGAGAAAGAAATATATGCATATACTAATCATCTTGACTCATTTGAGACTTGATTGGGCATTACAACATTATACATAGATCGCCATCCAACTACATCTATGACTAATAATCCACCTTTAGGTTATCATCCGAATCCCCTCCAGTATTAAGTTGCAAGCAACAAATAATTGCATTACGAATTGTGTGTAAAGTAAACAATATGATTGTTCTATGAACAAAGGATTTTTGTTTTCTCCCTAGTAGCAACAAGACATCTAGTACCTTAGAGATTCCTGTCACTTCCCCTGATTACTAGAGGCATGAACCCACTATCGAGCATAAATACTAACTCTTGGAGTTTCTAGCATCTACTTGGCCATGATAGCTACTAACAACGGAAAGCATGCAAGATCACAAATAACAAAGACATGATAGAATCAATAATCAATCTGAAATAGCATCTCAATATCCATCGGATCCCCGCAAACACAACATGTAGAATGCAAACAGATGATCTTGATCATGAACAGAGCTCACAAGATCTAACGCATGGACCCGTAGTCCAGAGATGAACTACTCACGCATCACACCGAAGGCTTGCATGATGATGAAGAAGGCCTCCAGGGTGAATTCCCCTCTCCGGCAGGGTTCCGAGTAGAGATTCAGATCCTTCCCGATCTAGGGATGGAGTTGACAGTAGCTACAGACTCTTTCGTGGAATTTTGATCAGGTACTTAGGGTTTCTGTATCAGAGGCATCTTATAGTTGGAAGGGGAGGCCGAGGGGGTATCTGGGCTGGCCAAACCACCCCCTGGCACGGGCCAGGCCTGGCCGCGCGGCTAGGTGGTGTGGCCGCCCTCTGGCCCCTGTCTGTCTCGTATTCTGGCTCCTTGTGTCCCTCAGTGAAAAATTGACTTTGGCCTTTGTCCTGTCCAATTCCGAGAATATTCATTTTCTGACTTCCTAGAACCGAAAACAGCAGAAAAGAGGCACTTGGCACTATGGCTCTTTGTTAATAGGTTAGTGCAAGAAAGTGTATGAAAAGTACTCCAAAGTTGGAACAAAACATAAGAAAGTAGATAAAAACCAAGCATGGAACATCAAAAATTATGGATACGTTAGCAACGTATCAGTGGCATAGTGGGATTAAGTGGCCCGGACTAACTTTACATGTCCTCGCACATGAGACCTATTCCACGCTTGACATGCAAGTAGTTTTGCATAAGTGGCTAGTGGGTGTCTGTCTCTCCTACTATAGTCAATATCTGATTTACAGCGAGTTGCTAATAATTTGGTTATCGTCATTGTGGTTCCATGTTCGTAGGTAAGACCGGTTCTATCCTAGAAAGCCCTAAGCCACGTAAAAACATGCAATTAATAAATTAGAAGCATCTAGTTTAGTTGTTATTGGGCGAGTGTCATGATATGGTAATGTTATAATTTGAAGTATGGTTGATACTCTTGGAAATTATAGCATACCTAACGTGTAAGTTCCATAGACCTTGGCCTTACACATAAAGGAATGATAAAGATCATACCAAGATGCACATGATAGTGATCAAGTGCAAGAACCATATCATTTCACTTTATGCATATGATGTTTGTTTGCATCTTATATTGCTTGTATGGAATTTTAGTAGCATTATAAGATGATCACTCATTTAGATATCAAGATAAAATGTGTTCTTCCTTAAGTATGCACCGTTAAGAAAGTTCGTCGTTTCGAGACACCGTGATTCTCGGGTGTGATAGACTCTACGTTCGCATACAACGGGTGTAAGATAGTTTTACAAAGGTGCATACTAAGGTTCTTACTTGGAAAGCCTAGCATGTACAGACATGGCCTCGGAACACGGACCGAAAGGTTAAGCATGAGTCATATGGTTGATATGATGCCCATATAGATGCTCTCCTTTGAAGCTACACCAACTCACGTGATGATCGATCTTGGTGTAGTGGATATGGTTCATGTAATCACCAAAAAGACACGTGGGATGTTGTTTTTGAGCGGGAGTTCATTTGTAACTTGGATTAGTTGAACTTAATCTATCATAAACTTAGTCTAAATAAAATTACAAATTCTGTTTTAGATGAAACCACTTGCTTTTAATTCTGATGCCCCTAACGAGGAAAATAATGTCTACTTGACTCATCAGGAGGACCACAATATGGTTTATTGAGGCATACTATGTGGGCTAGTGCCCGAACTTTGAAAGTGTGGCTATGCCTTTGGTACCATGGGTGAATTGAAAATGATTTTCGATACCCATGCTGCCGTAGAGAGTTAAGATGCTTATGAAAAGTTCTTTAGTTGCATGATGGAGGAGAATAGCCTCGTTAGTGAGCACATACTCAAAATGTGTGGGTACACCAATAAGCTTGTGTCCTTGGGAATAACGATTCCCATTGACTTATGCATACATCATGTTCTCCAATCTCTATCACCTAGCTACAAGAGATTCGTGATGAACTATAGCAATAAGGGCATGAAGAAGTCTTTCCCAAGCTTCTGTCAATGCTTAAGACTGCTAAAGTGGAGATCAAGAAAGAACATCAAGTGTTGATGATCAATAAGACCACTGATTTCAAGAAAGACAAGAAGGGTAAACAGAAGGGAAAGAAGGGTGGAAAATCTATTGTTGCATCTGAAAAGAAAACCCGAGCTGGCCCTAAGTCTCATACTGAGTACTATTATTGCAAGGGTACTGGCCACTAGAAGCGCAACTGCCCCAAGTATTTGGCAGATAAGAAGGCCGACAAGAAGAACAAAGGTATATTTGATATACATGTTATTTATGTGTACTTGACTAGTACTCGCAGTAGCACCTGGGTATTTGATACTGGTTCAGTTGCTAATATATGTAACTCGAATCAGGGGCTACGGAACAAGCGACAACTAGCTAGGGATGTGGTCACGATGCGTGTCAGCAATGGATCAAGAGTTGATGTGATCTCCGTCGGAACGCTGCCTCTCCATCGACCATCGGTACTAGTTATAAATCTAAATAATTGTTATTTCGTGCCTACGTTGAGCATGATCATTGTATCTAGATTGTGTTTATTGCGAGGCGGTTATTCATTTAAATTCGAAAACAATGCTTGTTTGATTTATATGGATAATATATTTTATGGTCATGCACCTATGATGAATGCTTTATTTCTATTGAATCTTGATAGTAGTGATACACATATTCATAATGTTGATGCTAAAAGGTTTAAACTTGATAATGATATATCTACATATATGTGGCACTGTCGTCTAGGTCATATTGGCATAAAACGCATGAAGAAGCTCCATTATAATGGACTTTTGGAATCACTTGATTTTGAATCATTTGATACATGTGAGCCATGCCTTACGGGCAAGATGACTAGAACCCTGTTTTTTGGTATAATGGAGTGGGCGACATATTTATTGGAAATCATACATACTGATGTATGTGGTCCAATGAGTGTCTCGGCACAATGTGGATATCGTTATTTTATTAATTTCATGGATGCTTTGAGTAGATATGGATATATCTATTTAATGAAACATAGGCCTGAAACCGTTGAAAAGTTCAAGGAATTTCAGAATGAAGTGGAAAATCATCGTAATAGAAAGATTAAATTTTTGCGATCTAACCGTGGAGGTGAGTATCTAAGTTACGATATTGGCACAAACATGAGAGAGTGTGGAATAGTTTCACAACTCATGCTTGCCGGGACACCACAACGTAATGGTGTGTCGGTGCATTGTAATCGTACCTTATTGGATATGGTTCGATCTATGATGTCTCTAACTGACTTGCCACTTTAATTTTGGGGTTATACACTGGAAACAGCTGCATTCACTTTAAATCGGGCACCATCTAAAATCCATTGAAAAGACACTATATGAATTGTGGTTTGGAAACAAACCTAAGCTGTCATTTCTTAAAGTTTGGGGATGTGATGTTTATGTAAAGAAACTTCAGCCTAATAAACTCGAACCCAAAGCGAAAAAATGCATCTTCATAGGATACCCTAAGGAAACAATTGGGTATTCCTATTATCACATATCTGAGGGCAAGGTTTTTGTTGCCAAGAATGGATCCTTTCTATAGAAGGAGTTTCTCGTGAAAGGTGTGAGTAGTCAGAAGGGATAACTCGAATAGGTTATTGAACCTTATCTTCATGAAACGGCGAGTAGCGCAGCGCCAGAAATTGTTTCGGAGTTGACTTCACCGAATGAAGAAGGAACTAATGATAATGATCATGAAACACTGAAATAGGACACTACCGAACCTCGCAGGTGAAGCAGGATACGTGCAGCTCCTGAAGTGTATGGTAATCCTATCGTGAATTTCATGGTAGATGGAATTGATGACCTTGGTGGACTTATCTCACGACCGAAAGGCCGTTGAGAATAAATGGATTTTCAAGAAGAAAACTGATGCTGATGGTGATGTGCCCATCTATAAAGCTCGACTTGTTGCAAAGGGGTTTTGACAAATTCAAGAAGTTGACTATGATGAGACTTTCTCTCCCATAGTGATGCTAAAGTTGGTTAGGATTATGTTAGCAATTGCTGCATATTTCGATTATGAAATATGGCAGATGGATGTAAAAATTGTGTTCCTCAATGGTAATATTTAAGAAGAGTTGTATATGATACAACCAAAGGGTT
The DNA here is from genome assembly GCA_910589775.1 of Avena eriantha. Taxonomy (NCBI): domain Eukaryota; kingdom Viridiplantae; phylum Streptophyta; class Magnoliopsida; order Poales; family Poaceae; genus Avena; species Avena eriantha. The sequence goes on along the minus strand of OU342740.1, from coordinate 231,949,140 downwards.
TTGTCGATCCTAAGGATGCAAACAAGGTATGCAAACTTCAGCGATCCATATATGGACTGAAGCAAGCATCCCGGAGTTGGAATCTCTGCTTTCATGAAGTGATCAAAGAGTTTGGATTTGTCCAAACTTATGGAGAGGCTTGTATTTACAAGAAAGTGAGTGGGAGCAATGTGGAATTTCTAATATTATATGTGGATGACATATTATTGATTGGAAATGATATAGATCTTTTAAATAGTGTTAAAAGTTATCTAAACAACAAATTTTCGATGAAGGACCTTGGTGAAGGATAATACATATTAGGCATTAAGATCTATAGAGATAGATCAAGATGCCTAACTAGGCTATCACAAAGTACATACCTTGATACAATTTTAAAGAAGTTTAAAATGGATGGAAGTAAGAAGGGGTTCTTGCCTATGTTCCAAGGCAAGACATTGAGTAAGACTCAAAGTCTGGCTACAACAGAAGAAAGAGAGATAATGGATAAAATCCCCTATGCCTCAGCCATAGGCTCTATAATGTATGACATGCTATGTACAAGACCAGATGTGGCACACGCTATTAGTTTGACTAGCAGGTACCAATCTGATCTAGGTTCAGAACACTGGATAGCGGTCAAGAATATCCTTATGTACTTAAGAAGAACTAATGATATGTTTGTTGTGTATGGAGGTGAAGAAGAGCTGGTCACAAAGTGTTATGTTGACGCTAGCTTTGATCCTGATCCGGATGACTCTAAGTCTCAATCCGGATACGTATTTATCATGAACGGAGAAGCATTTAGTTGGAGGAGCTCCAAACTACCTATGGTGGCGGGATCAACAATGGAGGCGGAATATGTTGTTGCTTCAGAAGCGGCGCAGGAAGCGGTTTGGATGGAAGAGTTCATAACAGGACTAGGTGTGGTTCCTAGTGCGTTGGACCTAATGGTCATCTATTGTGACAACAATGGAGCCATAGCCAATGCCAAGGAACCAAGGTCTCAAAATAATTCCAAGCATATTAAGCACCGATTTCACTCTATCCGTGAGCATCTCAAGGATGGAGATACAAAGATTTGTAAAGTACACACGGATCCGAATGCACCAGATCCATTGACTAAATTTTACCTAGGGCAAAACATGATCAACACCAGAACTCCATGGGTGTTAGATTTATCACTATTAAACTAGATTATTGTCTCTAGTGCAAGTGGGAGATTAAAGGGAATATGCCCGATAGGTAATAATAAACTTGTTATTATATTATTCCAAGTATATGATAGATGTTTATTTTGCATGCTATAATTGTATTAATTGTAAACATCAATACTTGTGTGTTTAATAAACAAAATACAAAGTTTCTAGTAATGCCTCTCATATAAACTAGCTCGTTGATTAAGAAGATGGTCAAGGTTTCCTGATCATGGACATTGTATGTTGTCAATAACGAGGTCATAGGTTATTGGAATGATGTGATGAACATTCATCCGAAGTATAGCAATATGATCAAAGTCATTGTGGTTAAATTGCTATAACATCATACAAAGTAATTCTAGTCCTTAGACCATGGGATCATGTCAATCACTAACACTGGAAGAGTAACTTGATAACATCAAATGTCACATTGTTACAGGGTGACAATAAAGGTGGGTTCAGATACTCCGAAGGTGTTATGTAGAGGCTCATGGATCAAGAGTGGGATTTGTCCATCCCGATGACGAATAGATATGCTCTGGGAACTCTCGGTGATATCACATTGAGATAGCTTGCAAGCAAGTGATGTGATCACTAGAATGTTATATCACTAGAACGAGAAAAGACTGCATGTCGGTAACGAGATCAAACTAGGTATGGGTATACCGATGATCGAATCTCGGACATGTAATATATCGCGAGAAAAAGGGATTTATTTACTAATGTTAAAGTTTCTCACGACCACATAAGTCATCATTGAATGTGCAGGAGTTAGTACAGATCTCCACGTCCCTCTTCTGATTATTGATCGGAGAAGGGTCTCGATCATATCTGCATTATTCACGAACAGTAGGGTGACACACTTAAGGGATACTGACACCATTTGGAGCAAATATGTTACAAAGAAAAGAATTACAAAGTGCTGGAATTATTTCAATGCACACCGAAATCTTTTTGGGTGAAATTGCTAAAATGGTTCTGCATGTGATATTGAAATGTTGCAGGGGATTTTATGTTAATGTTTGTTAATTAAAGTAATTAACAAAATTCTAAATAAAATAAATAAAAGAGTTTTATTAAATGAGAGTTTGCATTAAATTTGGTTAAAATTTAATGGGGATGAGTGGAGGCATGTTGATGTGAGTGGGAGCTCCACCCACATGAATGAGGAAGAGGTGGGGGAACCTCACTTGGGTGCTGGCCATGGAGAGGGGATGCCCTATCCCCTATAAAAAGCCCCCACTCCCTCCTCTCATCTCACACCTCCTCATGAAGGATCTCTCTCCCCCTCTAGAATTATTCCCCATGGTCACGGATTAGCGAGATACATGTTCCCGGTGGCTTTTTGGCTAGAAGGAGTTGTTGCTTCCGCTACATCACTGGATTTGGGAAGCGGAGGTTTTTCGGTGTACTAGACGTGTGTGTGATCACGGATGCCTGCTGACGCGTGGTTGGCGTGCCAGTAAGTTGCTTGTTGGCCCAAAATATCGAGCTCGTTGGGGAACCCCAAGAGGAAGATATGATGAGCACAGCGACAAGTTTTCCCTCAGTTGTGAAACCAAGGTTATCGAACCAGTAGGAGCAAGGAAACACGTCCAAGATGTTGTTTCCAACTTGGAATACTGCACAATACAACCATAGAACTTTGTCCCCAACTTACGGTGAGTTTGTCAATCACACCGGTTTTGCTGAAAACAAAGGATTAAACATATTGTGTGGAAGATAGTAATAGCTTGCAGAAAGTAAACAGAAAACAATAAATAGTTGTAGATTGATGGTAAAAGAAAGGACCGGGGTCCATAGTTCGCTAGTGGTGATTTTCCTTAAGATAGATGACATGCTGGGTGAACACATTACAGCGGGGCAATTGACAAATATAGAGAAAGCATACATGCATATACTAATCATCTTGACTCCTTTGAGATTAGATTGGGAATTACAATATTATACATAGACGGTAATCCAACTACATCTATGACTAATAATCCACCTTCAGGTTATCATCCGAATCCCCTCCAGTATTAAGTTGCAAGCAACAGATACTTGCATTAAGCACTGCGTGTAAAGTAAACAGTACGATTGTTCTATGAACAAAGGATTGTTGTTTTCTCCTGTAACTACCTCGGACCCTACGCTCTAAGTTCAAGCATGGATGATTCAGAAGTGGTTAAAATAGTACAGCGGGGGCCCCGGGGCCACCCACGTGTAGACCCGTCGGCCGTCCTAACCACTTCCAAGACATCGGGATAAGAGTGACCGGCGTAGGCAACAGGAGAAGAGATCAAATACATACACACGTGAGTATGTATGCAAGCTACCATACAACAGCTCTCAGAGCCATTCCATCTAAAAGAAATAGAAATATTGCAACGCCATACGGCAAGATCCAAATATCCTAGATAGGGATAATAGTTTAGGATAGCTCCTCATACATCAAACATCAGAGTATCAAGCGGAAGCGGGAAACAAGATCCGAGTACGGACAAGACGCAAATCGGCATAAGATGCCACATAAATAAACACATCCCGCCCACAGATCTCGCGGATCCCCATCCCCGGAATCTCTACATCGAGTGATTGTTGCCAACATCATCTGTCTCCTCCACCCAGTATCCATCTTGCGAATACACCTGTTCATCTGAATCAAACAATTTATCGTGTGAGACCCTAGGGTACTCAGCAAGTCTTTATGCCTCTAAAGGGGACATAACCTGGGGTGACGCAATTGCAGCAAAAGATAATAACTAACAAGTCAATAGATACTCGCTAACCATCCGCCCAACCAAATGATAGACGGATGTCCGTTAATCAGAAACAATAGTTATAACAGTATAAAGTAACATATCCATCCTCCTTCTCGCTTACCAACGAGAAAGCGGATGAACAACCCATCCGTTGGCAGTTTTATTAAACATTCCATGCGTATTTCCCTATTTACTATACAGGTATTTAGTCAGATTAAAAGCGGTACTTTAGTTATACTTGTCTATGATCGAGAAACTGTGCTCCAAGTCGTCCATAACCGCGGACACGGCTTTCAGAAAGATTTACCCTACAGGGGTGCACAAATAGTAACACACACTCGATCAACCTCGGAAAAACCAACTCAAAACCCAACGAGGCATTCACGACAAAGCGATCAAAGGATTCAGAAATATTTCAGGGGGCCACCCCATTAAGCTACCCGCAACGAAGTTGGCTGGCTCTGAGACGAACCCAAGGATTGCATCAATGGCTGTAAACGACTGGGAACCCGAAAGTGTGACTGGGCTTGTCGATACCGTGAAAACACTTCGCATCCAAAATAGTACAGGTGCTCCACGCACAGTCTTAAATAAAACAGTAAAGCATGGCATAAGTATAGGATAGTAACAAAGCCCCAAACTACTTTGTGGCCCCAAGAAATAGCAATGAATCAAGCTCTAGCTTAGGGGGGTCCACGACCTCCCGGATGTGGATAGTGTGAATAGTCAAGGAACAGGAATCAAGTACTCGGGGTCCTACGGGACACAAATGAGCATGAAAACCAAATAGCAGATATTGCTCACTGGTGCCTCTTTCATTAGTTATCCCATTACTACTCAGGTTAAGTTGTTTAGGTACCTCGTTATCCATCAGACACTCACATACCCTACACATGCTGTTCTATGACTCGCATGGCTCAAACAACTCCTGTAGTAGTGGCTCATGGGATGGAACAAGCTTCGGTGCGGTTTAAAAGTAAAGGCTATGCAGTACTTGGGATTCAATTTAATGCAATCGCGACTCAATGATGCAAGAATAAGATAGAGGCAGTAGGTACTATATGTATGCAAGCATGTGGTAGTGCTTGCCTGGCAGCTCAGTTGAAGCGAGAGACGGATCTGGGTAGTACTCCTCGGATTCCTGATATTTCCCCTGCTCGGCGTCTAATCGAAGAAGAACCAAACAAACAAGGGCCAACATAAATAAAGTGCACAAGCATATGAATTAAAATGCGACAAGAAAACAAGCATGCCATGATGAATGATGCACAATTTACATGGCAATAATGTAGCATGGCATGGGTGAGGAGTGGGGTAAAAGAATGAAGCATTTTATTGAGTTTTAGTCAGTTTTTGCTCCCAAATAAGTTTCTGTATACTTAATATTTACATGATGCATGCTGCAACTCAGAACATGGAATGCATAGATAGAACGAGCTCGTCGCGCTGATCGATTTAGACATATTATTTGTCGAATTTGGAGTTGTAGAATTAAAGTTATTAATTAATTAAGAAAAGGAATTTTTATTGCATCTAAACAATTTCGAAAATTTAAAATGGTTAAACATTAATTTGTATGGAAGATTTGAAATCCTCACATTTTTCTGATTCAAAAACATATATTATTTGTATTATTTGGAATTACAATTTAAAAGTTATTAAAAACAGAGTTTAAAACATATTTAAACATTTTTTGAATTTGTTTTATTTTGAACAGAAACGGAAAGACTTTTTCTACTCAGGCAGAGCTAGCCACGACCACTGATGGATGGGAGATGGAAGAGAGAGGTTGGAGGTAGGTGGGGAAAAAGAGGGGGAAGGGCACTGCCCTGGTGGATCTGTGGAAGTCATGCGGGGCAGGAGAGGGTAGATAGGGACAGAGGGAGGGGTGCCGTGGGGCTCGGTGGAGAAAAAGGTGGCTCGGCCACCTTTCTCCTCCTTCTCCTCACGTGCTCGGCCAGGCATAGCAGGGGCAAGGCTGCAGCTGGGGCCAGGGCGAGGACAGGGAGGTGGGTTTGGCTCGGGTAGGGTTAGGGTTGGAGGGGTGGTGAGGTGGCTCGGGTGGTAGAGAGAAAGGGAGAGGGAGGCTCGGTTAGGGTTTAGATTAGGGGTAGATGGGGGTGGTGCCTTGGCATGGGGCTGGTTAGGGTGGTGGGGTAGATGGGTTAGGGTTTTACACGGCATGGCATGGGTGACATGCACATGGGTGGGGTGATGAGGGTGGTGGCATGAGAGATTAGGGTGTAGGGTTTTTTCTCATGATCAAGTGCATGGGGGTATGGAGGATATGGAGATGAGGGGTGAGGTGTGATGCACATAGCAAGGAACTAGGACCAAGATGATGAGGGTTGAGAGAAAAGGGGAGCTCACAAAAGAAAATATTCAATCAAAACAAAGAAAACCAAAGGAGAACAAGATGGTGGTGACTTCCATGGCCCATGCATAAGTAATAAATTCCATGTTCATTTTGTTAAAACAATAATAAGGTCTCATGGCATTTATTCACATGCATTCCAAAATATGGAGCTAAGGCCAAGCTAAATGAATTGAAAAGGATGTTCCATGTGGAGTAGATGGAGATGGTCATATTTGAATATAAATGGGACATGCTAGTCTGTATATTCCACTAGGTGTTTAATATCCTCAACAATATTTCAACATGAGCAACTATTCCAAAACACTCCATATGGAAGCTAGAAAAAGGGGTACCACTCATAATGCATGCAAAGGTGGCTCCACATATCAATAATGTGAAAACAACAAGCTAGTGTGAGAGCATGTGGAAATAGAAGTGGACCCATCCCAACCCACATGAGCTAGATTTAAATGCCAAAGGAAAAATGTAAAAGCTCATGGATAATTAGGATGGTGGAATTATAAGGTGGTGACAATAGAAGGTGGTGAAGTTAATAAAAGATATGCCCCCAACTCAACTTGGGCATCAAGAATTTATCAAGAACCAAATACAATATATCAAAAGGAAAATACAATTAATAATGCATATGAGATAAGATCCAAAAGAAAAAGGGTTTTATATGATGCTCAAATGCAATGTGGCATGATGACATGAGCATGATATAATTATGATGCAACAATTATATGTAGGAAGTAGCAATTATATTACTAGACGATGTAGCATTACAGATGTTAGACAGCTGGGATGCTCCAACTCTCCCCCCTTCAACAGGAATCTCGCCCCGAGATTCTAGAAAGAAGAAGAAGACACGAAGAGGGTAGGATACTTGGCACGGAGCTCGTCCTCGCGTTCCCAAGTGGCTTCATCAACGGAATGGTGCGCCCACTGCACCTTGCAGAACTTGATGGACTTGTTGCGAGTCCTTTCTGCGACTTCTAGGATTTTTATGGGGTGTTCTTGATAAGACATATCTTCTTGGAGATTGATGAGTTCATGGTCCACGGTCATGCCAGGATCCTTGAAGCACTTCTTGAGTTGAGAGATATGGAACACATCATGGACCTTGAGATTTTCAGGGAGCTCAAGAGCATAAGCGACTTCTCCTCTTCTTCCTCAAACTTTGAAGGGACTGATGTATCTAGGAGCCAGCTTTCCTTTGATACCAAACCGGTGTGTGCCTCTCATGGGAGTGACACGAAGGTAAACGAGATCACCAGGGACATACTCCATGTCTGTGTGCTTTCTGTCATAGTTGCTCTTCTAGCGACTTTGAGCAACCTTCAGGTTTTCAAGAATGATGTGAACCTGCTCCTCCGCTTGAGTTACAATGTCGGGGTTAAACAATGTCCTTTCACCTGCGCCCGACCAACCAATCGGAGTTCTGCATTTGCGTCCATAGAGAACCTCAAATGGTGCCATCTTTAGACTCTTCTAGAAGCTATTGTTGTAAGAGAATTCAGCATAAGGAAGGCATTCTTTCCACTTCATGCCGAAAGAGATGACACAAGCACGGAGCATATCTTCCAGAATCTGATTGATCCTTTCAACTTGTCCTTGCGACTGTGGGTGGTAAGCTGTGCTGAAGTTCAACTTTGTTCCCAAAGCATTTTGGAAACTTCCCCAGAACTTGGAAGTGAAGATGCTTCCATGATCTGAACCGATCTCAAGAGGAACCCCATACAGAGAGACAATTCTGTTGATATAGAGCTCAGCCAACTGAATTGCAGAAATTGTTTCCTTGACAGGAAAGAAGTGCGCCACTTTAGAAAGCATGTCGATGACAACAAAGATTGCATTGTTGCCCTTCTGCGACCTTGAAAAACCAGTTATGAAGTCCATCTCTACTTTCTCCCATTTCCATTCCGGAGGTTTCAATGGCTATAGAAGACCGGAAGGTTTCTGATGGACAGCTTTAACTCTGCGGCAGACATCACACTCCGATACATACTTGGCACAACATTGTTTCAACCCAGGCCACCAATATTGTGTTTTCAAGTCCATGTACATCTTAGTGCTGCCAGGGTGGATAGAAAGAACAGAAGCATGCGCCTCCTTAAGAACTTGCTCTCTCAATCCCGGGTCGTTCGGAACGAACATCCGATGTTCAAAGAATAGAGCTCCTTGATCATCGACGTGGAAGGACTCATACCTCGGCAGCTGAATGTTGGAGATGATGTTTTTGGCGTAAACATCACCTCCCTGACTAGCACGAATCTTTTCTTCCAAGAGAGGGGTTGCCAGAAGATTCAGAAGATACCCTTGATCTACAATTTCAAGGTTGAGTTGGCGGAATTCCTCGCACAAGAGAGGTTGTTGTTCTTCCACCATGAGGTTGTTAATATAAGCTTTTCGGCTGAGAGCATCGGCCATGACATTAGCTTTGCCCGGAGTGTAGTTGAGGGTCAAATCGAAATCATTAATTGCTTCAATCCACCTCCCCTGACGAAGGTTGAGATCAGGTTGTGTGAAGATATACTTCAGACTCTTGTGATCAGAAAAGATCTCACAACGGTTGCCAAGCAAGTAATGCCTCCATACTTTCAAAGCAAAGACAACTGCTGTGACCTCGAGGTCATTTGTAGGATAGTTGATCTCATGCGTCTTCAACTGTCGAGAGGCATCAGCAACAACTTGTTTTTGTTGCATAAGGACCGCACCCAATCCTTGCAAGGAGGCGTCACAGAATATCTGGAAAGGCTTTGATGTATCTAGAGGAATCAAGACTGGTGTGGAAGTGAGCTTGTCTTTGAGGGTTTCAAAGCTTGCTTGACATGCAGGAGACCAAAGGTATTTCTTGCCTTTCTTGAGGAGATCGGTAAGAGGCTCCGCAATCTTCGAGAAGTTCTGAACGAAGCGACGACAGCAACTAGCCAAACCAAGGAAACTCCGGACTTCTTTGACATTTTTGGGTGGAAGCCAGTCAACAATTGTCCGAACAGTTTCTGGGTTGACGGCAATGCCCTTGGCAGAGATGACGTGACCAAGGTAGGTGACTTCAGGCAGCCAGAACTCACACTTGGAGAACTTTGCATACAAGCGGTTCTCACGAAGCTTGTTTAAGACACACCGAAGGTGTTCTTCATGTTCTTCCTTTGACTTAGAATAGACTAGAATGTCATCCAGATAGACCACAACAAACTTATCAAGATACTCCATGAAAATCGAGTTCATAAGCCTCGAGAAGGTGCCAGGTGCGTTGGTGAGACCGAAAGACATGACCGTGTACTCGTACAGGCCATAGCGGGTGGTGAAAGCTGTTTTGGGAACATCTTCCTTGCGAATCTTGATTTGATGATATCCACTTCTCAAATCCATCTTAGAGAATACCACAGCTCCATCTAGCTGATCGAAGAGATCATTAATCCGCGGAAGGGGATATTTATTCTTGATGGTTTTAGCATTGAGAGCCCGATAGTCAACACAAAGTCTATGTCTTGTCTCGCTTCTTCACAAAGATGGTTGGGCTACCCCAAGAAGAAGTACTGTGCTGAATGAAACCCAACTTCTCTTGTTCATCAAGCTGACGTTTGAGTTCAGCCAACTCAGCAGGACCCATTTTATAAGGCCGCTTGGAGATAGGAGCGGTTCCAGGTTCAAGCTCAATCACAAACTCGACCTCTCGGTCAGGAGGCATACCCGGTAACTCTTCAGGAAAAACATCTGGGAACTCACAGACCACCGGAACACTGTGGATAGCCTCCATAGCATCATCATTCAGAGCCGCCAAAGAGAAAAGCTGAATTGTAGGAGTCAGACTTGGGGAATAGACTATATGGCCTTCAGGAATTTTCAGAGAAACCGAGCCTTCAGCACAATCAATCACAGCTGCATTTGCTGTTAACCAATCCATGCCCAAGATAACATCAATGTCAGAATTGCCGAGAATAATTAAGGAAGCCGGGAACGAAGAACCACCAATCTCAATTTGATTTCCATGGCTGATTTTAGAAGATGCCGTTGTTTCTCCAGGAGAAAGGACCATTAAACATTTGGGGAGAGGATCCATTGCTAACTCATTCTCATTTGCAAACTTGTGAGAAACAAAAGAATGCGATGCACCAGAATCGAACAAAACTCGTGCAGGAACTGAGTTAATAGGAAGCATACCCATCACAACTCCAGGTGCATGTTCGGCTTGAGCGACGTTGCCACAGTTGGCACGAGCAACAGTAGACCCGGGCTTGGTGTTGATGTTGAGAGCCCAAGGTGGAGGTGCACGAACCATAGAAGGACTTGCCGTAGGTCTTGGAGGTGGTGGAGGAAGAGCTTTGTTGTTCATGGGACAACTCCAGTGTTGATGCCCAGTGTTCCCACAGGTGTAACAGGCACCAGGTGGACATGGAGCAGCGTAGCCAGGGACTCCGCCAGGCGCTCCAGGGTAGTTGTGGTTGTAGCCCCTAGGAGCCGCGGTGAAGGAGTTTGGTGGCCTTGCTGCGTAGCCTGACGGTCTTGGTGGAGCCGGGAGCGACGGTGGGGTGTTAGGAACCCACACGCGGCGCTTAGAAGGAGCTGTCATAGCTGAAGAGCTTGCTGCATCGCGGCTATGTTTCTTGGACTCCTCAAACACTTGCCTACTTGCTTCTTCCTGTAGAGCTGTATGTTGGAGTTCCAGAAAAGACCCCGGCCTTGCATGAGTGATTGCATATTTGATAGATGCATTGAGCCCTTGCCTGAACCTCTTTTGCTTCTTCTTGTCATCAGAGATCTCATCGCCACCATACCGAGAAAGGTTCATGAAGTTTCTGATATAGGTATTGACATTGTCATTGCCCTGCTTGAGGTTGAGAAACACTTCCTTCATCCTTTCCATGAAAATTTATGACAGGTATTGCTCCTTGAAAGCTCTAGTGAACTGCTCCCAAGTAGGCTGAAAACCAGAGTGGTTTGCCTTCAGGTAATTTTCCCACCATAGAGATGCATCTCCCTTCAGAAGGTGAGTGGCACATTTTACCCATTCTTGCTCAGGAACATCCGCAGTCATCATCAACCTTGACATCTCACGCAACCAATCATTAGCATCAAGTGGCTGATCAGACACCTCAAAGTGGCGCGGGTTGAACTTCAGAAAACTCTTGATGTCTCCTCGCTTGGGAGGTGGAGGTAGCGGAACAAACTCATTCCTCCTGACACTTTCTTCAAATCGCTGCTGGTTCTGTTGCATTGCTCCCAAGGCATTGGCGATACTTGCCAACGCAGCCCCCAGTTCAGGTGGTATGTCCTCCTCAGAACGGCGTGGTGGTGCCATCCTGTGATTGATTTAAAACTCAAGTCAGTACCATAATGGAGAATAATAATAATCCAATATAGTACCAAAATGGAATTAACCAATATTTAAAGGATACAATTTACTAAGATGATATTAAAATATCAACAAAGTTCAAAGCACCTAGAAGATATTGAGCATATCGCACACGACTGAACAAGGAGTGTGGTACACAAAGTCAACAAAGAAAAAAATTCCGCAAATTTCGGCATTAAAATACCACTATATGCGCAAAGCCACTTAACGAATCAAGATTAGTACTCTGCCAATTCAATATACAAGAGCGAATGATAAAAGTAGTGGTATGGTCGCGACTCCATCCCGCACTCAAATCATTACTCCGCACATGAATAAGTAAAACACATATCCCAACACCTTCTTCTTAAGATGAACCTAAAGATTAGTAACTACGGAAACAACACCCCAAACAAGATAGCGTCGGATAACAAAGAGTAAGACAGATCGCACCAGTATACAACGAATCAGACAGATCGCATCGGTTTACAAAGGCCTGTCGGTATGGAATGTACCAACAGTTGATAACCAAGAGGCAGATAGTGATAACAAGTTGGATGCAACAGATAGACAAGGAATTCACACACACACACACACACACACAACCTATGGTACTACGGAACCCCGAACACGTGAATCCTAGTTTGAATTTTAGAAGAGGATTGAAAACGTTACACTTCCTTACCAGAAAAGGGTGCGTGGGTGGGTAGAAGAAAAATGGAAGCAGTCCTACTCTCACGTTTTTGTTTTTCCCTAGTATACATAGCTACAAAAATATTTGCTAGACTGACAACGACCATTTAGCTGAGACCCTGAAGGGCAGGATGGCTCTAATAGCAATTGTAACTACCTCGGACCCTACGCTCTAAGTTCAAGCCTGGATGATTCAGAAGTGGTTAAAATAGTACAGCGGGGGCCCAGGGGCCACCCACGTGTAGACCCGTCGGCCGTCCTAACCACTTCCAAGACAACGGGACAAGAGCGAGCGGCGTAGGCAACAGGCGAAGAGATCAAATACATACACAAGTGAGTATGTATGCAAGCTACCATACAACAGTTCTTAGAGCCATTCCATCTAAAAGAAATAGAAATATTGCAACGCCATATGGCAAGATCCAAATATCCTAGATAGGGATAATAGTTTAGGATAGCTCCTCATACATCAAACATCAGAGTATCAAGCGGAAGCGGGAAACAAGATCCGAGTACGGACAAGAAGCAAATCGGCATAAGATGCCACATAAATAAACACATCCCGCCCACAGATCTCGCGGATCCCCATCGCCAGAATCTCTACACCGAGTGATCGTTGCCAACATCATCTGTCTCCTCCACCCAGTATCCATCTTACGAATACACTTGTTCATCTGAATCAAACAATTCATCGTATGAGACCCTAGGGTACTCAGCAAGTCTTTATGCCTCTAAAGGGGACATAACCTGGGGTGACGCAATTGCAGCAAAAGGTAATAACTAAAAAGTCTATAGATACTCACTAACCATCCGCCCAACCAAATGATAGATGGATGTCCGTTAATCAGAAACAACAGTTATAACAGTATAAAGTAATAGATCCATCCTCCTTCTCGCTTACCAACGAGAAAGCGGATGAACAACCCATCCGTTGGCAGTTTTATTAACCATTCCATGGGTATTGCCCTATTTACTATACATGTATTTAGTCAGATTAAAAGCGGTACTTTAGTTATACTTGTCTATGATCGAGAAACTGTGCTCTAAGTCATCCATAACCGCGGACACGGCTTTCAGAAAGATTTACCCTGCAGGGGTGCACAAATAGCAACACACACTCGATCAACCTCAGAAAAACCATGTCAAAACCCAACGAGGCATTCACGACAAAGCGATCACAATATTTAGAAATATTTTAGGGGGCCACCCCATTAAGCTACCCGCAACGAAGTTGGTCGGCTCCGAGACGGACCCAAGGTTTGTGTCAATGGTTGTAAACGACTAGGAACCCGAAAGTGTGACTGGGCTTGTCGATACCGCGAAAACACTCCGCATCCAAAACAGTACAGGTGCTCCACGCACAATCTTAAATAAAACAGTAAAGCATGGCATAAGTACACGATAGTAACAAAGCCCCAAACTACTTTCTGGCCCCAAGAAATAGCAATGAATCAAGCTCTGGCTCAGGGGGGTCCACGGCCTCCCGGATGTGGATAGTGCGAATAGTCAAGGAACATGAATCAAGTACTCAGGGTCCTACGGGACTCAAGTGAGCATGAAAACCAAATAGCAGATATTGCTCACGGGTGCCTCTTTCATTAGTTATCCCATTACTACTCAGGTAAAGTTGTTTAGGTACCTCGTTATCCATCACACACTCACATACCCTACACATGCTGTTCTACGACTCACATGGCTCAAACAACTCCTTTAGTAATGGCTCATGGGATGGAGGAACAAGCTTTGGTGGGGTTTAAAAGTAAAGGCTATGCAGTACTTGGGATTCAATTTAATGCAATCGCGACTCAATGATGCAAGAATAAGATAGAGGCAGTAGGTACTATATGTATGCAAGCATGTGGTAGTGCTTGCCTGGCAGCTCAGTTGAAGCGAGAGACGGATCTGGGTAGTACTCCTCGGATTCCTGATATTTCCCCTGCTCGGCGTCTAATCGAAGAAGAACCAAACAAACAAGGGCCAACATAAATAAAGTGCACAAGCATATGAATTAAAATGCGACAAGCAAACAAGCATGCCATGATGAATGATGCACAATTTACATGGCAATGATGTAGCATGGCATGGGTGAGGAGTGGGGTAAAAGAATGAAGCATTTTATTGAGTTTTAGTCATGTTTTGCTCCCAAATAAGTTTCTATATACTTAATATTTATATGATGCATGCTGCAACTCAGAACATGGAATGCATAGATATAACAAGCTCGTCGTGCTGATCGATTTAGACATATTATTTGTCGAATTTGGAGTTGTAGAATTAAAGTTATTAATTAATTAAGAAAAGGCATTTTTATTGCATTTAAACAATTTCGAAAATTTAAAATGGTTAAACATTAATTTGGATGGAATATTTGAAATCCTCACGTTTTTCTGATTCAAAAACATATATTATTTGTATTATTTGGAATTACAATTTAAAAGTTATTAAAAACAGAGTTTAAAACATATTTAAACATTTTCTGAATTTGTTTTATTTTGAACAGAAACGGAAAGACTTTTTCTACTCAGGCAGAGCTAGCCATGACCACTGATGGGTGGGACCATTGCTGACTGGGCGAAAATGGCATGGCAGAACTTTTCTTACCACTCGTCTAGCTAGCCTCAGCCGCTGACAAGCGGGCCACAGCTGCCGCGGGGCCACTACGCGCGCGGACCAGCCAGGGTGTGCCACGCGGCAGAGACAGGGGCTTGCTCGTGCTGGCGCATTATTTCCAGGGGCCTCTCTGTAAGATTTGCACCGAGGCAGACAGGTGGGCCAGGGTGAATCGCGGGTTAAGAAAACAAAAAGGCGCGGGGGTTAAATGCAAAGTGAACCGCGGCACTATTTTTCTTCCCAAGTCTCTGACGGAACTGATGGTCGACGGCGCACGGTGCAGCTAGGGCTCGAACCCGCGATCTACAGCGCGCGCGGGCGGCGGTGACCACTGGGGTTGACTGAGGTTGCTGCTGGGTTTCTGCTGCGCGGCTAGGAGTATCTACCGCGGCGCACATCGAGCAGAAGCGCGCGCACGCCGGCGCACAGAGCGCGCTTGACGAAACGGCCGGCTTGTCCAGGCGGCGGCGGTGACTACGGGGATGTCTAAGAGGTTAGGGAGCTCACCGCGGGGCTGTTGGAGGGGTTGGATCGGGCCGGGGAGCGGCGGATCGGCGACGTAGCAGGCGGACCGACGCTAGAGTTTCGTCGGTACGCGTCGGCGTGCAGCAGGTACAGGGCGTCTTCTCCTCGCCGCCGTGAACAGGGGGTGGTCCAGGGTCCTCCTCTTCTTCCTCGACAACCACACACCACGCTCGCCTCCTCCTAATAGCTAGGGCGAGACGACACCGACGGTGGTCGCCGGAGATGGAAGAGAGAGGTTGGCGGTAGGTGGGGAAAACGAGGGGGAAGGGCAGTGCCCTGGTGGAGCTGGGGAAGTCACGCGGGGCAGGAGAAGGTAGATAGGTACAGAGGGAGGGGTGCCGTGGGGCTCGGTGGAGAAAAAGGTGGCTCGGCCACCTTTCTCCTCGTTCTCCTCACGTGCTTGGCCAGGCACAGCAGGGGCAAGGCTGCAGCTGGGGCCAGGGCGAGGACATGGAGGTGGGTTTGGCTCGAGTAGGGTTAGGGTTGGAGGGGTGGTGAGGTGGCTCGGGTGGTAGAGAGAAAGGGAGAGGGAGGCTCGGTTAGGGTTTAGATTAGGGGTGGATGGGGGTGGTGCCTTGGCATGGGGCTGGTTGGGGTGGTGGGGTAGATGGGTTAGGGTTTTACACGGCATGGCATGGGTGACATGCACATGGGTGGGGTGATGAGGGTGGTGGCATGAGAGATTAGGGTGTAGGGTTTTTGCTCATGATCAAGTGCATGGGGGTATGGAGGAGATGGAGATGAGGGGTGAGGTGTGATGCACATAGCAAGGAACTAGGACCGAGATGATGAGGGGGGAGAGAAAAGGGGAGCTCACAAAAGAAAATATTCAATCAAAACAAAGAAAACCAAAGGAGAACAAGATGGTGGTGACTTGCATGGCCCATGTATATGTAATAAATGCCATGTTCATTTTGTTAAAACAATAATAAGGTCTCATGGCATTTATTCACATGCATTCCAAAATATGGAGCTAAGGCCAAGTTAAATGAATTGAAAAGGATGTTCCATGTGGAGTAGATGGAGATGGTCATATTTGAATATAAATGGGACATGCTAGTGTGTATATTCCACTAGGTGTGTAATATCCTCAACAATATTTCAACATGAGCAACTATTCCAAAACACTCCATATGGAAGCTAGAAAAAGGGGTACCACTCATAATGCATGCAAAGGTGGCTCCACATATCAAAAATGTGAAAACAACATGATGCTAGTGTGAGAGCATGTGGAAATAGAAGTGGACCCATCCCAACCCACATGAGCTAGATTTAAATGCCAAAGGAAAAATGTAAAAGCTCATGGATAATTAGGATGGTGGAATTATAAGGTGGTGACAATAGAAGGTGGTGAAGTTAATAAAAGATATGCCCCCAACTCAACTTGGGCATCAAGCATTTATCAAGAACCAAATACAATATATCAAAAGGCAAATACAATTAATAATGCATATGAGATAAGATCCAAAAGAAAAAGGGTTTTATATGATGCCCAAATGCAATGTCGCATGATGACATGAGCATGATATAATTATGATGCAACAATTATATGTAGGAAGTAGCAATTATATTACTAGACCATGTAGCATTACAGATGTTAGACAGTTGGGATGCTACATCTCCCTAGTAGCAACAGCCCATCTAGTACCTTAGAGATTTTTGTCACTTCCCCAGACTACTAGAGGCATGAACCCACTATCGAGCATAAATACTCCCTCTTGGAGTTGCTAGCATCTACTCAGCCAATATATCTACTAACAACGGAGAGCATGAAAGATCACAAATAGCAAAGACATGATAGAATCAATAATCAATCTGAAATAGCATCTCAATATCCATCGGATCCGCAAACACAACATGTAGGATTAAAAATAGATGATCTTGATCATGAACGGAGATCACAAGGTCTAAACATGATAGCACGAAGGAGAAGAACCAACCATCTAGCTACTACATGGACCCGTTGTCCAAGGATGAACTACTCACGCATCACACCGGAGGCTTGCATGGTGATGAAGATGGCCTCCAGGGTGAATTCTCCCCTCTGGCAGGTTCCTGGGAAGAGCTTCAGATCCCTCCCGATCTAGGGATGGAGAGGATGGCGGCTATAGACTCTTTCGTGGAATTTTGATCGGGTCCTTATGGTTTTTGTATCGGAGGCAATATATAGGCGAAAGGGGAGGCCGACGGGGTGCCCTAGCCGGCCACGCCACCCCCTGACGTGGGCCAGGCCTAGCCGCGTGGCCAGGTGGTGTGGCCGGCCTCTGTTCCCTCTCCGTCTCGTCTTCTGGCTCCGTGTCCCCCTCGGTGAAATATTGACTTTGGCTTTTGTCCCGTC
The DNA here is from genome assembly GCA_910589775.1 of Avena eriantha. NCBI lineage: Eukaryota > Viridiplantae > Streptophyta > Magnoliopsida > Poales > Poaceae > Avena > Avena eriantha. The sequence continues at coordinate 231,931,358 of OU342740.1, read as the reverse complement.
CAATTCCGAGAATATTCATTTTCTGACTTTCTTGGAACCAAAAACAAGAGAAAACAGGCATCTGGCACTGTGGCATCTTGTTAATAGGTTAGTCCAAGAAAGTGTATACAAAACACTCCAACTTTGGGACAAAACATAAGAAAATAGATACTAACCAAGCATGGAACTTCAAAAATTATAGATATGTTAGCAAAATATGAATGCACTGCTGATTTGCGGCAATGGACTTCCTCTCAATTTTGAGATCAGCAAGCGTACAACTACATCATCCACGAGTTCAACCCCGTAACACTTTGTTGGTCTTCAAGGTTATGTTCTCTATGGATGTATATCCACCTGTTGTATGTATCTAGGTAGATAGATCTTGGTGCTTAGTAGTTCCCATCGTAGGAATTTTTTTGTTTTCTATGCTGCAAACCCAACACTTGCAACAAGCAAGATCCACTCACAATATTCATACTTAATGCAGGTATATAGTAGCATTTATTCAAAACCAAAATCAATCCTGATGGCAGACGTAGAGGTAGAGCGCCGACGGCCACCACATCGACTTTCGATCTATTGTCGACGTGCATCGTCACCTCGTCCTTCCTTAGGTGCCTACTACTCCGTAGCTCCTGCTGAGAGTTACAAATGTGAGCAACAGAACAGGTATCAAATACCCAGGTGTTCCGCCTGGTGCTAGTAAGGAATACATCTATAACATGTATATCAAATATACCTTTGTCTTTGGAGGCTTTCCTGTCCTCGTGATACTTGAGGCAATTGTGTTTCCAGTGCCTGTCCCCTTTGCAGTAGAAGCACGTGACATCGTGCTTAGGACTAGTCTTGGCAGCCCTAGGAGTATTGGCAACATGCTTGGCATCCTTATTAGGCTTATTTCCCCTGCCCTTCCTACCTGCCTTCTTAAAGTTGGTGGTATTATTGACCATCAACACCATGTGCTCCTTCTTGATTTTCACCTCAGCAGTTTTGAGCATGGAGAACACTTCAGAAAGGGTCTTAGTCATCCCTTGCATGTTGTACTTCATCACAAAACTCCTATAGCTAGGGGCAGCGAGTGCAGCACCCTATCTATGTGAGCTCTTCCAGGATATTGCAATCCAGGGCATTCAAGCGTTTGACGTAGCCAGACATCTTGACTAAGTTCTCTCTTATATTGTTGTCCTATTCCATCTTGGCGGAGAAGAAGAGCTCGGAAGCATCATAGTACTTCAACATAGAATGAAAGATATAGTTCTAACAATAAAACATAGCAACTATGTTGTAACATGAAAAGGCATAAACAAAGGATTCATGAATAACAATGCTTTGAAAGACGTTTGTATGTTTCACATAAAGAAAGCATAATGAGAATGGTATTCAGCTTGTCCCTCATAGTGTAGATAAACGTAAATGCATAGGAAACCTTCAAAGTTCATAAGGGTGACTACATACAAATAGTTTAAGAACAAGCAATATCAAAGTTATGCATCAATCAACAAGTCTTGGGACAATGCACATTAATTAAAGAATGGCCACTATGCTCTCTCAATAGGTCCATAAAAATAGAAGATGGAGACTCAACATAAAAGTAAAAGAAAGGCCTTCATGGAAGGAAGCAGGGATTCAAGTCTCATAAAGAGCTTCAAAAAATTATGTTACTTATTAGCTTTCAGCTCGCATTGCCCCTATCATAAGCATCTTTAGGTGATTAAGGTTAAAGTGACACAACTAATAGGATATGCTTGACAAGTTATAAGATGAAATCTCATGCCCCTTACATACGAGTACCGAACCTCAAGCTACTCACCTTTAGTCACAAGTAAGCTCTTGTCATTGTAAGTACATATGTATCATAGAGAACCGCCAACAGGGTACCCCTTGCAGATGATACAGGAGCTATCCCATAATCAAAATGACAAGGCAAGGAGACAATGAGCATCTTAGTGATCTTTTTATTTGCTATATGCATAGCTTTTTATTGAGGATGCTTCATAGACTGCTCATTACGGTTATGTTGCAAGTTTCCACCATGATTAGGCATGGCTTAGGCTAGCGGCCTAGGTGTTTCTCTAACACACATACAAACTCCATGATCTTACAAGTTCCACTTTTATTTCACACCGTCGGGATCCATAAGCAAAAGAATCATGATATCAACGGAATATAAGTGCAATGTTGAAAGCGTTCCCCATGATACATGGTTCTACTAACTTCAACTTATAAAGCACAAGCATATACGCAACAAAGATGGAAACAATGGTTCAAGTTTATTAAGTGCAAGAAATTAAAGTGTGATATCAAGTTCATGAGAGCTTTAATCACTAATTTTCACATAACAAGTTTAATTCGGAAGGTAGATAAAAACATGAATATACTTGGAATAGAAAATGCTAATAGGTAGGTATGGTGGACTCTTTGGAATAACTTGGTTTTATTTGGAGTTGGATACATGAGTGGAACTCATACTTGGTTATGAAGGCTAGCAAAAGACTGGGAGCGACCAACTAAGAGAGCAGTAATGGCCATAATCATGCAAAGCGACAAAACATCATTGATTAAAGCATAAAGTGATATTACAAGTCGAAAATTAAATGATCATTGAGGCTATGGTGACTTGGGATAGTCATAACATGGTGTGAGCATGCAGCAAGTCAATCCAAATAAAGCATCAAAGGAGAATACCACAATACTATGCTTTAATATGCGAAAACAACGCATGATCCTTTCAAGGCACATTAAGCTATATCCATTGTTTATAACATGTCATGCTACAGCAAAAATCACTAAGCATAAAGCCAAAACAATATCAAGCATGGCATGACAAAGAATAGGCCACAGTCAAAAACAAGCTCCTTTTACCACTTAAGCATGAACTTTTCCTACTCTTTTACAATCCAAACCAAACTTATTTGAGAACTAATGTATGAATGAGGGGGTCCAACCAATTTATTCAAGAAAACTAAGCAAACCAAGAAAACAAAAACCAAAAACAAAAACAAAAACGAAGATGCTCCAAGAACAACACAACTATTCATGAATCAATAAAAATGAAGTGTTTGGACGAAACCTGAGATTTTTATTGATGAAGAAGGGGATGCATTGGGCATCCCCAAGCTTTGACTCTTGTACTTGTTGGATATTTCTTGGGGTGACATGCGTGGCATCCCCAAGCTTGAGATTTAGTCCATTCTTCATCTCATTACATCATTCTTTCCATATACCTAAATTTTTTCCTTCATACAAAACTTCACACAATGTTTATTAGCAACATTAGTGCACTCAAGATAATAAGTCTTTGGGTTCAGATCCAACACCAATAAAACTTCCATTAAAACACAAGCTACTGTAGCACTTCCCTCAAAAAGATGAATTCCCCAAAAAGAACCCTAAAAGGAATCAACAAGAAGCAAATGCAAATAATGGCAGAAATCTGTCAAAACAGACCAGCAGGTAAAAACCAATTTTTTCGAAGACCTTCTGTTGCTCAAATCAAAAAGTGTTGAACTAACAAAAGTTAGATAAGAACCTGGGGCAGAATCACAAAAGATATAGTTCAACATAGCATGAAAGATATAGTTCTAACAATAAAACATAGCAACTATGTTGTAACATGAAAAGGCATAAACAAAGGATTCATGAATAACAATGCTTTGAAAGACGTTTGTTTGTTTCACATAAAGAAAGCATAATGAGAATGGTATTCATCTTTTCCCTCATAGTGTAGCAAAACATAAATGCATAGGACACCTTCAAAGTTCATAAGGGTGATTAGATACAAATAGTTTAAGAACAAGCAATATCAAAGTTATGCATCAATCAACAAGTCTTGGGACAATGCACATTAAACTGAGAATGGCCAGTATGCTCTCTCAATAGGTGCATAAATATAGAAGATGGAGACTCAACATAAAAGTAAAATAAAGGCCTTCATGGAAGGAAGCAGGGATTCAAGTCTCATAAAGAGCTTCCAAAAATTATGGTACTTATTATCTTTCAGCTCTCATTTCCCCTATCATAAGCATCTTTAGGTGATTAAGGTTAAAGTGACACAACTAAGAGGATATGCTTGACAAGTTATAAGATGAAATCTCATGCCCCTTGCTTACGAGTACCGAACCTCATGCTACTAAACTTTAGTCACAAGTAAGCTCTTGTCATTGTAAGTACATATGTATCATAGAGAACCGCCAACGGGGTACCCCTTGCACATGATACAAGAGCTATGCCATAATCAAAATGACAAGGAAAGCAGACAATGAGCATCTCAGTGATCTTTTTATTTGCTATTTCCATAGGTTTTTATTGAGGATGCTTCATACACTTCTCATTACGGTTATGCTGCAAGTTTCCACCATGATTAGGCATGGCTTAGGCTAGCGGCCCAGGTGTTTCTCTAACACACATACAAACTCCATGATCTTACAAGTTCCACTTTTATTTCACACCGCCGGGATCCATAAGCAAAAGAATCATGATATCAACGGAATATAAGTGCAATGTTGAAAGCGTTACCCATGATACATGGTTCTGCTAACTTCAACTTATAAAGCGCAAGCATATACGCAACAAAGATGGAAACAATGGTTCAAGTTTATTAAGTGCAAGAAATTAAAGTGTGCTATAAAGTTCGTGAGAGCTTTAATCACTAATTTTCACATAACAAGTTTAATTCAGAAGGTAGATAAAAACATGAAGATACTTGGAATAGCCTATGCTAATAGGTAGGTATGGTGGACTCTTAGGAATAACTTGGTTTTATTTGGTGTTGGATGCATGAGTGGAACTCATACTTGGTTATGGAGGCTAGCAAAAGACTGGGAGCGACCAACTAAGAGAGCAGTAATGTCCATAATCATGCAAAGCGACAAAACATCATTGATTAAAGCATAAAGTGATATTACAAGTCAAAAATTAAAGGATCATCGAGGCTATGGTGACTTGGGATAGTCATAACATGGTGTGAGCATGCGCCAAGTCAACCCAAATAAAGCACCAAAGGAGAATACCACAATAATATGCTTTAATATGCTAAAACAATGCATGATCCTTTCAAGGAACATTAAGAAATATCAATTGTTTAGAACATGCCATGCTACAGCAAAACTCACTAAGCATAAAGCCAAAACAATATCAAGCATGGCATGACAAAGCATAGGCCACAGTCAAAAACAAGCTCCTTTTACCACTTAAACATGAATTTTTCCTACTCTTTTCCAATCCAAACCAAACTTATTTGAAAATAATGTATGAATGAGGGGGTCCAACCAATTTATTCAAGAAAACTAAGCAAACCAAGTAAACGAAAACCAAAAACAAAAACAAAAACAAAGACGCTTCAAGAACAACACAACTATGCATGAAACAATGAAAATGAAGTGTTTGGAAGAAACCTGAGATTTTTATTGATGAAGAAGGTGATGCCTTGGAAATCCCCAAGCTTTGACGTTTGTACTTCTTGGATATTTCTTGGGGTGACACGCGTGGCATCCCCAATCTTGAGCTTTAGTCTATTCTTCATCTCATCACATCATTCTTTCAATACACCTGAAATTTTTCCTTCATACAAACTTCACACAATCTTTATTAGCAACATTAGTGCACTCAAGATAATAAGTCTTTGGGTTCAGTTCCAACACTAATAAAACTTTCATTAAAACACAATCTACTGTAGCACTTCCCTCAAAAATCTCAATTCCCCAAAAAGAACCCAAAAAGGAATCAACAAGAAGCAAATGCAAATAATGGCAGAAATCTATCAAAATAGACCAGGAGGTAAAAAACATTTTTTTTCGAAGACCTTCTGTTGCTCAAATCGAAAAGTGTTGAACTAACAAAAGTTAGATAAGAACCTGGGGCAGAATCACAAAAGATATAGTTCAACATAGCATGAAAGATATAGTTCTAACAATAAAACATAGCAACTATGTTGTAACATGAAAAGGCATAAACAAAGGATTCATGAATAACAATGCTTTGAAAGACGTTTGTTTGTTTCACATAAAGAAAGCATAATGAGAATGGTATTCATCTTTTCCCTCATAGTGTAGAAAAACATAAATGCATAGGACACCTTCAAAGTTCATAAGGGTGATTAGATACAAATAGTTTAAGAACAAGCAATATCAAAGTTATGCATCAATCAACAAGTCTTGGGACAATGCACATTAAACTGAGAATGGCCAGTATGCTCTCTCAATAGGTGCATAAATATAGAAGATGGAGACTCAACATAAAAGTAAAATAAAGGCCTTCATGGAAGGAAGCAGGGATTCAAGTCTCATAAAGAGCTTCCAAAAATTATGGTACTTATTATCTTTCAGCTCTCATTTCCCCTATCATAAGCATCTCTAGGTGATTAAGGTTAAAGTGACACAACTAAGAGGATATGCTTGACAAGTTATAAGATGAAATCTCATGCCCCTTGCTTACGAGTACCGAACCTCATGCTACTAAACTTTAGTCACAAGTAAGATCTTGTCATTGTAAGTACATATGTATCATAGAGAACCGCCAACGGGGTACCCCTTGCACATGATACAAGAGCTATGCCATAATCAAAATGACAAGGAAAGCAGACAATGAGCATCTCAGTGATCTTTTTATTTGCTATTTCCATAGGTTTTTATTGAGGATGCTTCATACACTTCTCATTACGGTTATGCTGCAAGTTTCCACCATGATTAGGCATGGCTTAGGCTAGCGGCCCAGGTGTTTCTCTAACACACATACAAACTCCATGATCTTACAAGTTCCACTTTTATTTCACACCGCCGGGATCCATAAGCAAAAGAATCATGATATCAACGGAATATAAGTGCAATGTTGAAAGCGTTACCCATGATACATGGTTCTGCTAACTTCAACTTATAAAGCGCAAGCATATACGCAACAAAGATGGAAACAATGGTTCAAGTTTATTAAGTGCAAGAAATTAAAGTGTGCTATAAAGTTCGTGAGAGCTTTAATCACTAATTTTCACATAACAAGTTTAATTCAGAAGGTAGATAAAAACATGAAGATACTTGGAATAGCCTATGCTAATAGGTAGGTATGGTGGACTCTTAGGAATAACTTGGTTTTATTTGGTGTTGGATGCATGAGTGGAACTCATACTTGGTTATGGAGGCTAGCAAAAGACTGGGAGCGACCAACTAAGAGAGCAGTAATGTCCATAATCATGCAAAGCGACAAAACATCATTGATTAAAGCATAAAGTGATATTACAAGTCAAAAATTAAAGGATCATCGAGGCTATGGTGACTTGGGATAGTCATAACATGGTGTGAGCATGCGCCAAGTCAACCCAAATAAAGCACCAAAGGAGAATACCACAATAATATGCTTTAATATGCTAAAACAATGCATGATCCTTTCAAGGAACATTAAGAAATATCAATTGTTTAGAACATGCCATGCTACAGCAAAACTCACTAAGCATAAAGCCAAAACAATATCAAGCATGGCATGACAAAGCATAGGCCACAGTCAAAAACAAGCTCCTTTTACCACTTAAACATGAATTTTTCCTACTCTTTTCCAATCCAAACCAAACTTATTTGAAAATAATGTATGAATGAGGGGGTCCAACCAATTTATTCAAGAAAACTAAGCAAACCAAGTAAACGAAAACCAAAAACAAAAACAAAAACAAAGACGCTTCAAGAACAACACAACTATGCATGAAACAATGAAAATGAAGTGTTTGGAAGAAACCTGAGATTTTTATTGATGAAGAAGGTGATGCCTTGGAAATCCCCAAGCTTTGACGTTTGTACTTCTTGGATATTTCTTGGGGTGACACGCGTGGCATCCCCAATCTTGAGCTTTAGTCTATTCTTCATCTCATCACATCATTCTTTCAATACACCTGAAATTTTTCCTTCATACAAACTTCACACAATCTTTATTAGCAACATTAGTGCACTCAAGATAATAAGTCTTTGGGTTCAGTTCCAACACTAATAAAACTTTCATTAAAACACAATCTACTGTAGCACTTCCCTCAAAAATCTCAATTCCCCAAAAAGAACCCAAAAAGGAATCAACAAGAAGCAAATGCAAATAATGGCAGAAATCTATCAAAATAGACCAGGAGGTAAAAAACATTTTTTTTCGAAGACCTTCTGTTGCTCAAATCGAAAAGTGTTGAACTAACAAAAGTTAGATAAGAACCTGGGGCAGAATCACAAAAGATATAGTTCAACATAGCATGAAAGATATAGTTCTAACAATAAAACATAGCAACTATGTTGTAACATGAAAAGGCATAAACAAAGGATTCATGAATAACAATGCTTTGAAAGACGTTTGTTTGTTTCACATAAAGAAAGCATAATGAGAATGGTATTCATCTTTTCCCTCATAGTGTAGAAAAACATAAATGCATAGGACACCTTCAAAGTTCATAAGGGTGATTAGATACAAATAGTTTAAGAACAAGCAATATCAAAGTTATGCATCAATCAACAAGTCTTGGGACAATGCACATTAAACTGAGAATGGCCAGTATGCTCTCTCAATAGGTGCATAAATATAGAAGATGGAGACTCAACATAAAAGTAAAATAAAGGCCTTCATGGAAGGAAGCAGGGATTCAAGTCTCATAAAGAGCTTCCAAAAATTATGGTACTTATTATCTTTCAGCTCTCATTTCCCCTATCATAAGCATCTCTAGGTGATTAAGGTTAAAGTGACACAACTAAGAGGATATGCTTGACAAGTTATAAGATGAAATCTCATGCCCCTTGCTTACGAGTACCGAACCTCATGCTACTAAACTTTAGTCACAAGTAAGATCTTGTCATTGTAAGTACATATGTATCATAGAGAACCGCCAACGGGGTACCCCTTGCACATGATACAAGAGCTATGCCATAATCAAAATGACAAGGAAAGCAGACAATGAGCATCTCAGTGATCTTTTTATTTGCTATTTCCATAGGTTTTTATTGAGGATGCTTCATACACTTCTCATTACGGTTATGCTGCAAGTTTCCACCATGATTAGGCATGGCTTAGGCTAGCGGCCCAGGTGTTTCTCTAACACACATACAAACTCCATGATCTTACAAGTTCCACTTTTATTTCACACCGCCGGGATCCATAAGCAAAAGAATCATGATATCAACGGAATATAAGTGCAATGTTGAAAGCGTTACCCATGATACATGGTTCTGCTAACTTCAACTTATAAAGCGCAAGCATATACGCAACAAAGATGGAAACAATGGTTCAAGTTTATTAAGTGCAAGAAATTAAAGTGTGCTATAAAGTTCGTGAGAGCTTTAATCACTAATTTTCACATAACAAGTTTAATTCAGAAGGTAGATAAAAACATGAAGATACTTGGAATAGCCTATGCTAATAGGTAGGTATGGTGGACTCTTAGGAATAACTTGGTTTTATTTGGTGTTGGATGCATGAGTGGAACTCATACTTGGTTATGGAGGCTAGCAAAAGACTGGGAGCGACCAACTAAGAGAGCAGTAATGTCCATAATCATGCAAAGCGACAAAACATCATTGATTAAAGCATAAAGTGATATTACAAGTCAAAAATTAAAGGATCATCGAGGCTATGGTGACTTGGGATAGTCATAACATGGTGTGAGCATGCGCCAAGTCAACCCAAATAAAGCACCAAAGGAGAATACCACAATAATATGCTTTAATATGCTAAAACAACGCATGATCCTTTCAAGGAACATTAAGCTATATCCATTGTTTATAACATGTCATGCTACAGCAAAACTCACTAAGCATAAAGCCAAAACAATATCAAGCATGGCATGACAAAGCATAGGCCACAGTCAAAAACAAGCTCCTTTTACCACTTAAGCATGAACTTTTCCTACTCTTTTACAATCCAAACCAAACTTATTTGAGAACTAATGTATGAATGAGGGGGTCCAACCAATTTATTCAAGAAAACTAAGCAAACCAAGAAAACAAAAACCAAAAACAAAAACAAAAACGAAGATGCTCCAAGAACAACACAACTATTCATGAATCAATAAAAATGAAGTGTTTGGACGAAACCTGAGATTTTTATTGATGAAGAAGGGGATGCATTGGGCATCCCCAAGCTTTGACTCTTGTACTTGTTGGATATTTCTTGGGGTGACATGCGTGGCATCCCCAAGCTTGAGATTTAGTCCATTCTTCATCTCATTACATCATTCTTTCCATATACCTAAATTTTTTCCTTCATACAAAACTTCACACAATGTTTATTAGCAACATTAGTGCACTCAAGATAATAAGTCTTTGGGTTCAGATCCAACACCAATAAAACTTCCATTAAAACACAAGCTACTGTAGCACTTCCCTCAAAAAGATGAATTCCCCAAAAAGAACCCTAAAAGGAATCAACAAGAAGCAAATGCAAATAATGGCAGAAATCTGTCAAAACAGACCAGCAGGTAAAAACCAATTTTTTCGAAGACCTTCTGTTGCTCAAATCGAAAAGTGTTGAACTAACAAAAGTTAGATAAGAACCTGGGGCAGAATCACAAAAGATATAGTTCAACATAGCATGAAAGATATAGTTCTAACAATAAAACATAGCAACTATGTTGTAACATGAAAAGGCATAAACAAAGGATTCATGAATAACAATGCTTTGAAAGACGTTTGTTTGTTTCACATAAAGAAAGCATAATGAGAATGGTATTCATCTTTTCCCTCATAGTGTAGAAAAACATAAATGCATAGGACACCTTCAAAGTTCATAAGGGTGATTAGATACAAATAGTTTAAGGACAAGCAATATCAAAGTTATGCATCAATCAACAAGTCTTGGGACAATGCACATTAAACTGAGAATGGCCAGTATGCTCTCTCAATAGGTGCATAAATATAGAAGATGGAGACTCAACATAAAAGTAAAATAAAGGCCTTCATGGAAGGAAGCAGGGATTCAAGTCTCATAAAGAGCTTCCAAAAATTATGGTACTTATTATCTTTCAGCTCTCATTTCCCCTATCATAAGCATCTCTAGGTGATTAAGGTTAAAGTGACACAACTAAGAGGATATGCTTGACAAGTTATAAGATGAAATCTCATGCCCCTTGCTTACGAGTACCGAACCTCATGCTACTAAACTTTAGTCACAAGTAAGATCTTGTCATTGTAAGTACATATGTATCATAGAGAACCGCCAACGGGGTACCCCTTGCACATGATACAAGAGCTATGCCATAATCAAAATGACAAGGAAAGCAGACAATGAGCATCTCAGTGATCTTTTTATTTGCTATTTCCATAGGTTTTTATTGAGGATGCTTCATACACTTCTCATTACGGTTATGCTGCAAGTTTCCACCATGATTAGGCATGGCTTAGGCTAGCGGCCCAGGTGTTTCTCTAACACACATACAAACTCCATGATCTTACAAGTTCCACTTTTATTTCACACCGCCGGGATCCATAAGCAAAAGAATCATGATATCAACGGAATATAAGTGCAATGTTGAAAGCGTTACCCATGATACATGGTTCTGCTAACTTCAACTTATAAAGCGCAAGCATATACGCAACAAAGATGGAAACAATGGTTCAAGTTTATTAAGTGCAAGAAATTAAAGTGTGCTATAAAGTTCGTGAGAGCTTTAATCACTAATTTTCACATAACAAGTTTAATTCAGAAGGTAGATAAAAACATGAAGATACTTGGAATAGCCTATGCTAATAGGTAGGTATGGTGGACTCTTAGGAATAACTTGGTTTTATTTGGTGTTGGATGCATGAGTGGAACTCATACTTGGTTATGGAGGCTAGCAAAAGACTGGGAGCGACCAACTAAGAGAGCAGTAATGTCCATAATCATGCAAAGCGACAAAACATCATTGATTAAAGCATAAAGTGATATTACAAGTCAAAAATTAAAGGATCATCGAGGCTATGGTGACTTGGGATAGTCATAACATGGTGTGAGCATGCGCCAAGTCAACCCAAATAAAGCACCAAAGGAGAATACCACAATAATATGCTTTAATATGCGAAAACAACGCATGATCCTTTCAAGGAACATTAAGCTATATCCATTGTTTATAACATGTCATGCTACAGCAAAACTCACTAAGCATAAAGCCAAAACAATATCAAGCATGGCATGACAAAGCATAGGCCACAGTCAAAAACAAGCTCCTTTTACCACTTAAGCATGAACTTTTCCTACTCTTTTACAATCCAAACCAAACTTATTTGAGAACTAATGTATGAATGAGGGGGTCCAACCAATTTATTCAAGAAAACTAAGCAAACCAAGAAAACAAAAACCAAAAACAAAAACAAAAACGAAGATGCTCCAAGAACAACACAACTATTCATGAATCAATAAAAATGAAGTGTTTGGACGAAACCTGAGATTTTTATTGATGAAGAAGGGGATGCATTGGGCATCCCCAAGCTTTGACTCTTGTACTTGTTGGATATTTCTTGGGGTGACATGCGTGGCATCCCCAAGCTTGAGATTTAGTCCATTCTTCATCTCATTACATCATTCTTTCCATATACCTAAATTTTTTCCTTCATACAAAACTTCACACAATGTTTATTAGCAACATTAGTGCACTCAAGATAATAAGTCTTTGGGTTCAGATCCAACACCAATAAAACTTCCATTAAAACACAAGCTACTGTAGCACTTCCCTCAAAAAGATGAATTCCCCAAAAAAGAACCCTAAAAGGAATCAACAAGAAGCAAATGCAAATAATGGCAGAAATCTGTCAAAACAGACCAGCAGGTAAAAACCAATTTTTTCGAAGACCTTCTGTTGCTCAAATCGAAAAGTGTTGAACTAACAAAAGTTAGATAAGAACCTGGGGCAGAATCACAAAAGATATAGTTCAACATAGCATGAAAGATATAGTTCTAACAATAAAACATAGCAACTATGTTGTAACATGAAAAGGCATAAACAAAGGATTCATGAATAACAATGCTTTGAAAGACGTTTGTTTGTTTCACATAAAGAAAGCATAATGAGAATGGTATTCAGCTTGTCCCTCATAGTGTAGAAAAACATAAATGCATAGGACACCTTCAAAGTTCATAAGGGTGACTACATACAAATAGTTTAAGAACAAGCAATATCAAAGTTATGCATCAATCAACAAGTCTTGGGACAATGCACATTAATTAAAGAATGGCCACTATGCTCTCTCAATAGGTCCATAAAAATAGAAGATGGAGACTCAACATAAAAGTAAAAGAAAGGCCTTCATGGAAGGAAGCAGGGATTCAAGTCTCATAAAGAGCTTCAAAAAATTATGTTACTTATTAGCTTTCAGCTCGCATTGCCCCTATCATAAGCATCTCTAGGTGATTAAGGTTAAAGTGACACAACTAAGAGGATATGCTTGACAAGTTATAAGATGAAATCTCATGCCCCTTGCTTACGAGTACCGAACCTCATGCTACTAAACTTTAGTCACAAGTAAGCTCTTGTCATTGTAAGTACATATGTATCATAGAGAACCGCCAACAGGGTACCCCTTGCAGATGATACAGGAGCTATCCCATAATCAAAATGACAAGGCAAGGAGACAATGAGCATCTTAGTGATCTTTTTATTTGCTATATGCATAGCTTTTTATTGAGGATGCTTCATAGACTGCTCATTACGGTTATGTTGCAAGTTTCCACCATGATTAGGTATGGCTTAGGCTAGCGGCCCAGGTGTTTCTCTAACACACATACAAACTCCATGATCTTACAAGTTCCACTTTTATTTCACACCGCCGGGATCCATAAGCAAAAGAATCATGATATCAACGGAATATAAGTGCAATGTTGAAAGCGTTCCCCATGATACATGGTTCTGCTAACTTCAACTTATAAAGCGCAAGCATATACGCAACAAAGATGGAAACAATGGTTCAAGTTTATTAAGTGCAAGAAATTAAAGTGTGATATCAAGTTCGTGAGAGCTTTAATCACTAATTTTCACATAACAAGTTTAATTCGGAAGGTAGATAAAAACATGAATATACTTGGAATAGCCTATGCTAATAGGTAGGTATGGTGGACTCTTAGGAATAACTTGGTTTTATTTGGTGTTGGATGCATGAGTGGAACTCATACTTGGTTATGGAGGCTAGCAAAAGACTGGGAGCGACCAACCAAGAGAGCAGTAATGTCCATAATCATGCAAAGCGACAAAACATCATTGATTAAAGCATAAAGTGATATTACAAGTCAAAAATTAAAGGATCATCGAGGCTATGGTGACTTGGGATAGTCATAACATGGTGTGAGCATGCGCCAAGTCAACCCAAATAAAGCACCAAAGGAGAATACCACAATACTATGCTTTAATATGCGAAAACAACGCATGATCCTTTCAAGGAACATTAAGCTATATCCATTGTTTATAACATGTCATGCTACAGCAAAACTCACTAAGCATAAAGCCAAAACAATATCAAGCATGGCATGACAAAGCATAGGCCACAGTCAAAAACAAGCTCCTTTTACCACTTAAGCATGAACTTTTCCTACTCTTTTACAATCCAAACCAAACTTATTTGAGAACTAATGTATGAATGAGGGGGTCCAACCAATTTATTCAAGAAAACTAAGCAAACCAAGAAAACAAAAACCAAAAACAAAAACAAAAACGAAGATGCTCCAAGAACAACACAACTATTCATGAATCAATAAAAATGAAGTGTTTGGACGAAACCTGAGATTTTTATTGATGAAGAAGGGGATGCATTGGGCATCCCCAAGCTTTGACTCTTGTACTTGTTGGATATTTCTTGGGGTGACATGCGTGGCATCCCCAAGCTTGAGATTTAGTCCATTCTTCATCTCATTACATCATTCTTTCCATATACCTAAATTTTTTCCTTCATACAAAACTTCACACAATGTTTATTAGCAACATTAGTGCACTCAAGATAATAAGTCTTTGGGTTCAGATCCAACACCAATAAAACTTCCATTAAAACACAAGCTACTGTAGCACTTCCCTCAAAAAGATGAATTCCCCAAAAAGAACCCTAAAAGGAATCAACAAGAAGCAAATGCAAATAATGGCAGAAATCTGTCAAAACAGACCAGCAGGTAAAAACCAATTTTTTCGAAGACCTTCTGTTGCTCAAATCGAAAAGTGTTGAACTAACAAAAGTTAGATAAGAACCTGGGGCAGAATCACAAAAGATATAGTTCAACATAGCATGAAAGATATAGTTCTAACAATAAAACATAGCAACTATGTTGTAACATGAAAAGGCATAAACAAAGGATTCATGAATAACAATGCTTTGAAAGACGTTTGTTTGTTTCACATAAAGAAAGCATAATGAGAATGGTATTCATCTTTTCCCTCATAGTGTAGCAAAACATAAATGCATAGGACACCTTCAAAGTTCATAAGGGTGATTAGATACAAATAGTTTAAGAACAAGCAATATCAAAGTTATGCATCAATCAACAAGTCTTGGGACAATGCACATTAAACTGAGAATGGCCAGTATGCTCTCTCAATAGGTGCATAAATATAGAAGATGGAGACTCAACATAAAAGTAAAATAAAGGCCTTCATGGAAGGAAGCAGGGATTCAAGTCTCATAAAGAGCTTCCAAAAATTATGGTACTTATTATCTTTCAGCTCTCATTTCCCCTATCATAAGCATCTTTAGGTGATTAAGGTTAAAGTGACACAACTAAGAGGATATGCTTGACAAGTTATAAGATGAAATCTCATGCCCCTTGCTTACGAGTACCGAACCTCATGCTACTAAACTTTAGTCACAAGTAAGCTCTTGTCATTGTAAGTACATATGTATCATAGAGAACCGCCAACGGGGTACCCCTTGCACATGATACAAGAGCTATGCCATAATCAAAATGACAAGGAAAGCAGACAATGAGCATCTCAGTGATCTTTTTATTTGCTATTTCCATAGGTTTTTATTGAGGATGCTTCATACACTTCTCATTACGGTTATGCTGCAAGTTTCCACCATGATTAGGCATGGCTTAGGCTAGCGGCCCAGGTGTTTCTCTAACACACATACAAACTCCATGATCTTACAAGTTCCACTTTTATTTCACACCGCCGGGATCCATAAGCAA
Organism: Avena eriantha; assembly: GCA_910589775.1. NCBI lineage: Eukaryota > Viridiplantae > Streptophyta > Magnoliopsida > Poales > Poaceae > Avena > Avena eriantha. The sequence continues at coordinate 231,915,290 of OU342740.1, read as the reverse complement.
AAGAATCATGATATCAACGGAATATAAGTGCAATGTTGAAAGCGTTACCCATGATACATGGTTCTGCTAACTTCAACTTATAAAGCGCAAGCATATACGCAACAAAGATGGAAACAATGGTTCAAGTTTATTAAGTGCAAGAAATTAAAGTGTGCTATAAAGTTCGTGAGAGCTTTAATCACTAATTTTCACATAACAAGTTTAATTCAGAAGGTAGATAAAAACATGAAGATACTTGGAATAGCCTATGCTAATAGGTAGGTATGGTGGACTCTTAGGAATAACTTGGTTTTATTTGGTGTTGGATGCATGAGTGGAACTCATACTTGGTTATGGAGGCTAGCAAAAGACTGGGAGCGACCAACTAAGAGAGCAGTAATGTCCATAATCATGCAAAGCGACAAAACATCATTGATTAAAGCATAAAGTGATATTACAAGTCAAAAATTAAAGGATCATCGAGGCTATGGTGACTTGGGATAGTCATAACATGGTGTGAGCATGCGCCAAGTCAACCCAAATAAAGCACCAAAGGAGAATACCACAATAATATGCTTTAATATGCTAAAACAATGCATGATCCTTTCAAGGAACATTAAGAAATATCAATTGTTTAGAACATGCCATGCTACAGCAAAACTCACTAAGCATAAAGCCAAAACAATATCAAGCATGGCATGACAAAGCATAGGCCACAGTCAAAAACAAGCTCCTTTTACCACTTAAACATGAATTTTTCCTACTCTTTTCCAATCCAAACCAAACTTATTTGAAAATAATGTATGAATGAGGGGGTCCAACCAATTTATTCAAGAAAACTAAGCAAACCAAGTAAACGAAAACCAAAAACAAAAACAAAAACAAAGACGCTTCAAGAACAACACAACTATGCATGAAACAATGAAAATGAAGTGTTTGGAAGAAACCTGAGATTTTTATTGATGAAGAAGGTGATGCCTTGGAAATCCCCAAGCTTTGACGTTTGTACTTCTTGGATATTTCTTGGGGTGACACGCGTGGCATCCCCAATCTTGAGCTTTAGTCTATTCTTCATCTCATCACATCATTCTTTCAATACACCTGAAATTTTTCCTTCATACAAAACTTCACACAATCTTTATTAGCAACATTAGTGCACTCAAGATAATAAGTCTTTGGGTTCAGTTCCAACACTAATAAAACTTTCATTAAAACACAATCTACTGTAGCACTTCCCTCAAAAATCTCAATTCCCCAAAAAGAACCCAAAAAGGAATCAACAAGAAGCAAATGCAAATAATGGCAGAAATCTATCAAAATAGACCAGGAGGTAAAAAACATTTTTTTTCGAAGACCTTCTGTTGCTCAAATCGAAAAGTGTTGAACTAACTAAAGTTAGATAACAACCTGGGGCAGAAGTAAAACAATTCACAGATCAAACCGATGTACAGAGATTTTACACGAATTTTTACAGAGAAGCACAAAAATCTGTTACGGGACAACAACTTTCCCAAGCATTACTTCTCTCTCATTAGAGGTTACTCTTGGCACAAAAAGCAAATAAAAAGGATAAGGAGAGGTTATTACAAAGGTAATACCTTCCAAGACTCATCTAAAACTTTTTGGTTATCTCCCAATAAGTACTTTTCTTTAACGCCTTTAAGTTATTCTCAAATGAAGAAGCATTAAGTGTAAATTTTGTTTTCATAGGAGAAGCAAAAGTAATCTTCTCTCTCTTATTAGGGAAATGTTCTATACCTTTCTTTAGTGGGAGTTGATATTTGATGGTGCCTTCTTTCATATCAATAATGGCATCAACAGTTCTAAGAAAAGGTCTTCCCAAAGTAATAGGACAAGGAGCATTGCATTCAACATCCAAAACATAGAAATCAACGGGGACATAGGAATTGTTAACCATAATAAGAACATCATTAAGACTCCCCATGAGTTTCTTTTTAGCATTATCATCAAGTAGGACATTGAAATAACAATCTTCCAATGGTGGCAAATCAAGCATTTCATAAATCCTTCTAGGCATAATAGAAACACTAATATCAAGATCACATAAAGCTTTGAAATCAAAATCATTCACTTTCATATTAATGATGAGTTCCCAACCATCTTCTAATTTCATAGGAATAGCAGCTTTATGTTTCATCTTTTCTTCTTTAATTTTTATAAGAGCATCATAATGTGTTTTGTAAAGAAACCAGTGCAACTAATTTTTGTGTGTTTTTGATAAAGAAACAAGCAAACAAAGAAGAAATAAACTAAGCAAAACAAAAATAACAAAGTAAAGAGATTGGTAGGGACTCCCCTTGTGAAGATGTCCTTGTCTCCTCGGCAACAGCGCCAGAAAAACACTTGCTGACGCGTGGTTGGCGCGCTAGTAAATTGCTTGTTGGCCCAAAATATCAAGCTCATTGGGGAACCCCAAGAGGAAGGAACGATGAGCACAACAGCAAGTTTTCAATCAGTTGTGAAACCAAGGTTATCGAAATAGTAGGAGCAAGGAAACAACTCCAAGGTGTTGTTTCCAACTTGGAATCCTGCACAACACAACCACAAAACTTTGTCCCCAACTTACAGTGAGGTTTTCAATCTCACCGGTTTTGCTGAAAACAAAGGATTAAATGTGTGGAAGATAGTAATAGCTTGCGGAAAGTAAACAGAAAATAGTAAACAGTTATAGGTTGATGGTAAAAGAAAGGACCGGGGTCCATAGTTCACTAGTGATGATTCTCCTTAAGATAGATAGCATGCTGGGTGAACAAATTACAGCGAGGCAATTGACAAATATTGAGAAAGCATACATGCACATACTACTCATCTTTACTCCTTTGAGATTTGATTGGGAATTACAATATTATACATATACCGTAATCCAACTGCATCTATGACTAATAATCCACCTTCAGGTTATCATCCGAACCCCCTCCAGTATTAAGTTGCAAGCAAAAAATTTTTGCATTAAGCACTGCGTGTAAAGTAAACAATATGATTGTTCTATGAACAAAGGATTGTTGTTTTCTCCCTAGTAGCAACATCACATCTAGTACCTTAGAGATTTTTGTCACTTCCCCAGATTACTACAGGCATGAATCTACTATCGAGCATAATTACTCCCTCTTGGAGTTGCCAGCATCTACTCGGCCAATATATCTACTAACAACGGAGAGCATGCAAGATCAAAAATAAAAAAGACATGATAGAATCAATAATCAATCTGAAATAGCATCTCAATATCCATCAGATCCCCGTAAACACAACATGTAGGATTACAAATAGAGGATCTTGATCATGAATGGAGCTCACAAGATCTAAACATGATAGCACAAAGGAGAAGAACCAACCATCTAGGTACTACATGGACCCGTAGTCCAAGGATGAACTACTCACGCATCACACCAGAGGCTTGCATGGTGATGAAGAAGGCCTCCAGGGTGAATTCTCCCCTCCGGCAGGGTGCCGGGAAGAGCTTCAGATCCCTCTCGATCTAGGGATGGAGATGACGGCGGCTACAGACTCTTTCGTGGAATTTTAATCGGGTCCTTAGCATTTCTATATCAGAGGCAATATATAGGCGAAAGGGGAGGCCGAGGGGGTGCCCTAGGCGGCCACACCACCACCTGGCGCGGGCCAGGCCTGGCCGCGTGGCCAGGTGGTGTGGCCGGCCATTGTTCCCTCTCTGTCTCGTCTTCTGGCTCTGTGTCCCCCTTGGTGAAATATTGACTTTGGATTTTGTCCTGTCCAATGCCGAGAATATTCATTTTTTGACTTTCCTGGAACCAAAAACAGCACAAAACAGGCAGCTGGCACTGTGGCATTTTTTTAATAGGTTAGTCCAAGAAAGTGTATAAAAATACTCCAAATTTGGGACAAAACATAAGAAAGTAGATATAAACCAAGCATGGAATATCAAAAATTATAGATACGTTAGCAACGTATCAATGCGCTGCTAATTTGTGGCGATGGACTTCCTCTCAATCTTGAGATTAGCAATCGTACCCCTACATCATCCACGAGTTCAACCCCGTAACACTTTGTTGGTCTTCAAGGTTATTTTCTCTATGGATGTATATCCACCTGTTGTATGTATCTAGGTAGATAGATCTTGGTGCTTAGTAGTTCCCATCATAGGAATTTTTTGTTTTCTATGCTTCAAACCCAACACTTGCAACAAGCAAGATCCACTCACAATATTCATACTTAATGCGGGTATATAATAGAATTTATTCAAAACCAAAATGAATCATGATGGCAGACGTAGAGGTAGAGTGCCGACGGCCACCACATCGACTTTTGATCTATTGTCGACGCGCGTCGTCACCTCGTCCTTCCTCAGGTGCCTACTACTCCGTAGCTCATGCTGAGAGTTACAAATGTGAGCAACAGAACAGGTATCAAATACCCAGGTGTTCCTCCTGGTGCTAGTAAGGAATACATCTATAACATGTATATCAAATATACCTTTGTATTTGGAGGCTTTCTTGTCCTAGAGGTACTTAGGACAATTGTGTTTCCAGTGCCCGTCCCCTTTGCAGTAGAAGCACGTGACGTCGGGCTTAGGACTAGTCTTGGCAGCCCTAGGAGTATTGGCAACATGCTTGCCATCCTTCTTAGGCTTATTGCCCCTGCCCTTCCTACCTGGCTTCTTAAAGTTGGTGGTATTATTGACCATCAGCATCATGTGCTCCTTCTTGATTTTGACCTCAGCAGTTTTGAGCATGGAGAACACTTCAGAATGGGTCTTAGTCATCCCTTGCATGTTGTACTTCATCACAAAACTCTTATAGCTAGGGGCAGCGAGTGCAGCACCCTATCTATGTGAGCTCTTCCAGGATCTTGCAATCCAGGGCATTCAAGCGTTTGACGTAGCCATACATCTTGACTACGTTCTCTCTTATATTGTTGTGCTCTTCCATCTTGGCGGAGAAGAAGAGCTCGGAAACATCATACCTCTCCGCCCAAGCCTATGGAGCAAAGGCAGCTTTGATATCTTCAATGATCTCAAAAGCATTCATCTTCTCAAAATGCTTTTGAAACTCCGGCTCCATGGCATAGAGTATTCTACTATGGATGAGGGATAAATCATCCACCTTGGACTGCCAGACATTCTTTTCATCCTGGGAGGTGGAATCTGTAGGCTTAGCATGCAGCTCAGCCTTGATGACATAAGTTAACTTATAGGGGACTAGGAGGATCCTCAGATTGTGGAACCATGCAGTGAAGTTGGTTCCATCAGTTTTTTTCTTGTCCTTCTCTAGGAAGGTGCTAAGGTTGAAGGTGGGTGGGTGAGACATCTACAAGGGATTTTTAAAAGTGTTTAGACCATGTTCATAATAATGAGTTCAAATTTTAATCCACGCGGTTTAAAATAAAACAAAGAGAACTTCCACTCAAATAGATATTGCTCAATTCATGCAGTGATCACATGATCCTAATTCACTACATCGCCCCCGATCGTCACGGCCGGTAATGTAGTTTCAAAGGTAGAAATTTTCAATGCCAATCACATCACATGTGACTCATGCTCGACATTTCGGTCTCTTGTGTTCCGAGGCCATGTCTGTACATGCTAGGCTCGCCAATTCTAACGTATGTGTGTTGTTGTGCAACATGGCTTACATCCACCGTATGCGAACACAGATATGTATGACACCCGATCATCATGACCTGCCTCATAATAGAGAACGTTCTTGGTGGTGCACACATAGACGGGAACACTATAATTGGCATTATGTGAGGTATTATCCTATTATGCTAAAGTCGTATATCCGAATACACAGCACAATAAGATGCATAAATAATATTTCAAAAGTATAGTGTCACGACATGGTTGCAGCGCCTTCATCGCCATCGAGAGCTCCAATGAGAATGTTTCATAAACTTACTATTACAATGTCATGACACATGCCCCTGCAAAGTAAAGTTATACGCTTCTACTTTATCAATTGCATGTTTTACATGGCTTCAAGGCTTTCGCGGTAGAACCCCTTCCCACCTACGAACATCGAGCCTCAACATGGATTCGATGATTGCTTGTTTCCTTCCCTTTTCAGGGCCCTCCAATGTTGATGCCATATGAACTACTGTAGATAGATAGACACCCCCCAAAGCCACTTAATTGTGGACTAGTCTCGTGAATCACCATGTAAGGTTGCTTGGGGGCCGCTTCATCAAATAGTGCCGCGATATGAACAAGAACATAAAATAGGGTAGCAACTACAAAATCAATGCCCACATATTGCTATGTGTTCTATCTGTATGGAATGCCTACCCATAGACCCGCTCTGATACCACTATAGGGTTTCAGAGCAGAAAAAAATTCTAACTATGTGAACACTAATACCAGGATCTATACTATGTAGTCATAAGTAACATAAAAGGAAGACGATATTCATACCCTTGAAGACCGAGAAACGCCTTACGCAGGAAGGCATATTTTGATGAAGACGAGCAGCTCCAAGTACCCCAAGTGTGGTGCCTCCGAAGTACTAGACATGTTCGATGTAGGCGGCATCTCTTGGGCTCTGATCCAGCTGAGCAGCAGAAGAGGAAGACGGCGAACTAATGAAAGTGGAGAACTCAAAACCCTCAAGGTCCTCTCCAATATTACGGAGAAATCCTCACAGGAAATGATAGAGAGAGAGAGAGAGAATAGAATGGGATGATTCCAAGGGGAGGGGTGACCCCTTATATATAGTGGGAGGGGAGGCGCACCACCCATGGGGCAGGCGGTGTGGGACTAAATCCCACAGCCACCAGCCACCAAGGGGGAGCCGTCGGCCCTAGGTGGGCCCCACGTGGTCAGCCCACCAAGCCGTGGCCAGTTGGCCCTCCTCCCAAGGCACCTTGCCCCTTTGGGCCTCCCCTCCGCGCAAGGCCCATTAGAAATGGGCTGCCTATAAAAATAAAATAAAATATATATTTTAATATTAATTCAACCAGTTAATATAAAATCCACATGTTATTATATTCCTTCACACCGGAACTCCTTCTAGACCCCCCATCAACATAGGGTATTGCCCAGAACTATTATGGTTTCTCTCTCTCTATTTATTCGACGACGTCGCATCTATTGTGACACCCCTAGGATTAAGGCTAGAAAAATCCTAGACCTCTGTCTGATATAAACCTAATCTAAATCTCAGAAGCATACAGAGAGAGAATCGGTAACATTACAGTGACCCTACAACACAAAATTTATTATAGCAAGCTCATAACTGAGCAAAGAACCAAAATATTACAAACAGAGGTCACTGACAACAAAGATCAAACAACAAAAGGCAAATTATGCTATTAAGTACAACAAACTTAACAAATGGCCTAAGAGGCCTGAAGCATAATGATGACGTCCCAATCCATAAATTCTTATCCTTGCGTCCAACGGTGGTGGCAGGCATCGTAGCGTGGCGAGGATCGATGGCCAACGTGTGGGCACGTAGGAGCTTCAGCTCGTGCGAGGAAGAAGAAAGAAGAAATACGTCGAATGGTTGTGGGCTAGCTTGGGCCGAGGTAGGCCGTGAACGGGCCGCGGCAAAGCTTGTGTAGCGGGCTGCTGGCTGCTGCACGGGTGACAGGCAGAGGGGAGAGGGCGGTGGGCTGCGGCCCAGATAGAGGTAGGGTTCTATTTTTTGTTTAAAACCTTTGTTTTTCTGTTTCCATTTCTTTGTTTGTATTTTCAAACTCTTTACTATTTTGAACATTTTGAAAATACCAGAGGCTTTGTAAATTTATAGAAAATATTTCTAGGGCCCTTATAATCCATTTGGGCTCCAATAAGTTTGGTACTTTTCCAAATTCAAAGCAATTTGAATTGATTTGAGAGAGGGAGGAAACTAGGGTTTCCATTATTTTATTTACATGCATTTTTAAGAAATGATGCTCATGAATGCACAATCAAATCCCTAAATAAGGATTACTAAAATTAGCGTGTTACATCTATCCCTTTGCGTCCCCACCTTTAAGCGTGGCACCCTTTGTTTCGGAAACACTCCAGACATGATTGAGACCTCTCTCATATCAATGATCATCATCAGGACTTGGATTCCCATCATGACCCCCGTGTATTTCACGAATCTTATCGCTTGAACCTTTAACGTCATTTCCATTCTATTTGCCACTTGATACCTAGTTCATCTGAGATTTGATCTTTGGTATCTCCATACCTTTATTCGTTCTTGTTACCGATGAACTCGTTTATTTGTTCCCATGTCGTTGCATTCTGTGACCTAGTCACACGCTTGCAAGATTCGTTAATGCAACGTCACCGAGATGGCCACATGTATCTATCGGTTACATGGATTGGCAAATCCTGGTCTTGATATCTACTCCTCTACGCGTCCCTTTGGAAAACCTGAGTGGAACCTTTTTGATCACCCAGTTATGGTCTGATGTTTGATACCATCTAAGTTTCCCTCCAAAATGGTGATTTGCATTATCTCACAGTACGAGGATTAGGTTGCGAGGTTTTCCTTTTTCGTTATCATCAATGGTGAACTTTGTAACTAGATCTCATTATGATAGAACTATTAGGGGTTTGTCTATCACACCATTTAACCTATGACATGACCTCATTGTTAATTGGCATAAATGCCCATGATCTTGAGACCCTAGATCATCCTCATGACCAATGAGGTAGTTCGATAGAGGTAACTAGAGACACGATTTGTTTACATACCACACATGTTATATTTTGCACCGGTCTTAGCCTCACCACTATCCAAAGAACCGATGTTGCTCTACATAGCAGCGACCAACTAAGTCGTAAGTGCGGTGATAGTAGTGGAGCATGTTGAGGAGGGTAAATCAGTGTAGACGCCAGTGTACTACCTAAGCAAGGTGTTGTCACCTTCGAAGAAGAACTACCCTCACTACTAGAAGATGGCATATGGCATGTATATGGCAGCAAAGAAGCTAAAACACTACTTTGAGGAACACCCCATCAAAGTGACATGCGAAGCGCCCATATCCGAGATAATGAGAAACAAAGATGCTATTGGCCGAATTGCAAAATGGACAATTGAGTTAGCCCCATACGCACCACAGTTTGATAGGAGAGATGCAATTAAATCTCAAGCAGTGGTGGATTTATTTGTGGATTGGGCTAATATGAAATATGAACCACCTTTTCTAGATTCAAACTTTGGAGAATGCACTTTGATGGGTCAAAGTTGAAGGAAGGACTGGGGGACGAAGTAGTGCTTCCCTCGTCCAGGAAAGATCAACTAAAATATGTCCTCCAGATCGATTTCAGTGCATCGAATAATGTTTCCGAATATGAGGCGCTCGTGCATGGGCTTAAGGTAGCAAAGGAAGTAGGTATATGTTGGATACAATGCTTCGGAGATTCGGATTTGGTGGTGTAGCAAGTGTTTGGCAATTGGGAAGCTTTGGAGATGAACATGGCTCTTTACAGATTCCATGTCCAAAAGATAAGTGGGTTCTTTGAAGGGTGTGAGTTCCACCATGTACCTTGGCTTGAAAATGAGGCAGCCGACGTATTGTCTAAACTGGGGTCATCTCGGCACCCAATCCTGCCAGGCATTGCTTTGGAGCACTTGAGAAATCCATCTATCACACCTCCACCGGAATCCGATTCAATCTATGTCCCGGCTTACTCCAGATCAGAGGCTATTCCTATGGATATAGATGGGGGCACCACATCACCAAACCCGGGGACTACTTCGGCAGACCCGGGGACTGCATCACAAAACCCGAGGACTGTTCGGACTGACCCGACCGGATTTATGTCACTGAAAGCGATGGAAATTGACGAGTAACTTTTTCCTGTTCGAATTGTACCTGCATGGGCAAAGCCAATATTTGAGTTCTTGAAAGAAGGAACTTTGTCAAATGATGAGATACTTTCGAGGAAAATTCAAATGAGAGCAAAGGCATACACTATTATCAATGTTGAACTATTTAAAAGAAGTGTCACAAGTGTCCTGCAACGATGTGTTGATCCAGAAGAAGGGCTTGACATCCTCCGAGATATCCATCGGGGGGAATGTGGGCATCATGCATCATCCAGAGCACTAGTGGCAAAAGCTTTCCAGCACAGATTACTGTCCAAGTACCTTGGAGCAAGCCGAGGATCTTGTAAGAAAATGCAATGGTTGTCAGAGGTATGCCACCAAGACGCACATGCCTATGTCAGAACTGAAAACTATACGTATCACTTGGCCATTTGCGGTATGGTGTTTGGACATGGTCGGACCATTTAAGTCGATAGGAGGAAACATGGCCCATATGTTGGTTATGGTAGAGAAATTTACCAAGTGGATTGAGGTCAAGCCAATCAGGAAATGTGATGGGGCAACGACTGTGACATTCCTCAGAGATATAATCTTGAGATACGGCTATCCCCACAGTATCGTAACTGATAATGGAACAAATTTTGCTGAAGGAGCATTTGTTAGATTCTGCCAAGAAAAGAAGATCCGGCTAGATATTGCATTAGTAGACCACCCCGCATAGAACGGGCAAGTGGAAAGATCCACCAGACTAGTTTTGTCCGAGATAACCCTGGCTCATTGAGTCGCTGCAAAGAGAAGTGGGGTGATGGATAGAAGAACTACCAGTGGTACTATGGAGTTTAAGAACAACTCTGAATTGATCAACAGGCTATACGCCACTTTTTCTAGTATATGGGGCAGAAGTTGTATTACTAGCCGACATAGAGCATGATTCGCCTAGAGTCGCCCAATACATAGAAGCCGAAGTGCGAGAAGCCCAGCAAAATGATGTTGATCTGCTGGAAGAAGCGAGAGAACTGGCCTTGTCCAGATCCGCCATATATCAACAAAATCTCTAACGCAACCATAGCCGGAAAGTAAACCCCCGAGTCTTCCGGGAAGGTGATCTCGTACTTCGGCTGGTACAGCGTACTACTGGCATGCATAAGTTATCCTCCCCATGGTAAGGACCGTTCATTGTAAGCAAAGTGTTGCACAATGATTCATATTACCTCATTGATGCATAGCCACAGGAAAAGAACAAGGCGTACAAGTCCGGCGAGGAATCTAAGAGCCCATGGAATGTAGGTCTACTTCATCCATTTTACACTTAGCAAAGAAGTGTATGTATCAGAGTCTCTCACATGTCGGTATGTATGTCGGCAGTGAGCTTATCAATGAAACCTCGGCACCCCAAGCAAAAACTCGGGGACTGCCTTAATAATTGTCTTTTCTGTATTTCCTTTCTATATGTCGGCTGGTTTAAATTACTTACACCTTAGCCGGATTAGTAGTGTGCAGCCACCAAAAACCTAACTCTTCGACTTGCTGCTGTCCAACAGGAATTGGCTTCATGGAAAGGAAGAGAACAAGTTTGGAATTGCAAGGCACATGAAAAATGACCAAGGAAAGGAACATAATCGAGCCGACATTTGTTATTTGGACTAACCCTGTATTTATTTTATTTATGTTATGTTGAATTATTTGAGCTGATCCCAAAGTTTCAAGTATTGTTAAGTCAATTTTTTGAACCTCGGACTCGTAAGTCGAAAAACCGAATCAAGGTAGACGCGAGCCGAGTCATAAGATTGAGGGAACAAGAAAGGGAAACTAGGGGACTTCTCCCAAGTCAATCCAATGTTAAAAACTTAGTAGCAAAACACAACCATTGTGCATAATAAATTTACACCTAGCATACCGGGGATCTCATAAATGTTAATTTTTTTTGGCTCAAGCAGTAGAGGTAGGAGCCGGATCATTAGTTGCAGGAGCCAGATCATCAGTTGCAGGAGGTGGTAGTTCGGTCTCAGGGGGCGGGGCTCCAGTCTCTGCTTCATCCTCCGGGTTGGCCTTGGCATCCTCTGGATCTTTGGTATCCTCGGCAAATTCTGAGGCTTCTTCGTCTTCTTCACCATCTAACCCATCTGAGACATGGGCATCATCGATGAGGCCAAGGAAGCTCGGACCTTCATTCCAGCTGTGGCAGAAGGCATATTGGATGAGGTTGTAGGCGCAAGCCTTGCGTTGAGCGATACACTCCGGATCATTAGTCCATTTTGATCCGGTGTGCATGCGGTCAAGAACCTTCAAATCCAGCATCTCACATCAGGAGAGTACGAAGCTTAATGTTGTATCAGGCCCGGTGCATGCAGCGGATTCTCGCCAAAGGTCCAACTGAGTCTCGCATTCCATTAACTTGTCAAGAAAAGCCCTTGAACCTTCGGGGGTATCATCATTGGGCCACAAGGCACGGAAGATCCGGACGGCTACATGCATTATATATGTGCCATAGTTCGTCACGACTTCTGCTCGTGTCGCGAGGCTCACCAGCATGTCCTCCATATCATAAGGAATTGGATCAGTGGAAGGATCGACCAGAGTACCTCGCTACACGTGAAGCTTATCAACTGCAGCATTGGCAATGGCATCTGATTCGGGGAATTTGCTTGAAAACGAAATAAGGGAAAGACTTTAGTACAAATACAAGGGCCAAACACGGATAAAGAAATGACGGCAAAAGGGAGGAAACTCACGTGCGATATGGCCAAGGATCCGACCCAATTCGGCAAGTGAAGCAGCGTTTCTGCTCTTGAGCATTTCACATTCGGCATTCACTAACGTGAACCTGGTGTCGGCCTCCTTCGGCAAATCGTTGTACTTGGCTAGCTTAGTCTTCAAGTGCTCTTCTTCCTCAGAAAAGTCCTGGTCGACCTTATCCAACTCTACCTTATGAAGATTTTTGAGCCTCTGGATTTTAGCATTCAGCCGAGTTATCTCATCGTCTTTGAGGAGAAGCTTGGTGATTTCATCATCCTTGTTTTTTAGTTCGGCCTGATGCTTTCCTGTATGTTCGAGAAAGTGAAGCATCATGTCAGGCATAGACACGCTATCCTGAAGTGTCACTGCAATAGTTGGTTGACCCGGCAGAGACAAGGTATGATTATCTGCCGAGTCAAAGTAGGGGTAGACAAAGGCTAGGTGACTAAGACGAGTTACTTGTGACGTCGGCCAAGTTCTTTCTCATGATGATGTTGTCAGCTTCATCCTCGACTGTGCAATCCAGAGGACAAGTTAATACGGATAACAAGTAACAAAGAGACATGAAAGTGAAAGATCCTAAGTAAAATAACTTACACTTCCTTTTCAGCTCAACAATCAGTTTGATATGCTTGGAGAGAAGGTCCTTGTATGTGTCCAGCAGATGCTAGAACTCAGCAGTTTGACGGTTTGTGGTGATCTAAAAGAAGCAAATGTTAGTTCAGGAATAAGAAGGAATGTGTGAATATTCGAAGTCTACAAAATCCAAGCCAAGTGGAACCTAACCCGGCTCTAGGTGTGTGGATATTCGAAGTGTACAAGATCCGGGCGAAGTGGAACCTAACCCGACTGTAGGTGTGTGGATATTCGAAGTCTGCAAGATCCGGGCGAAGTGGAACTTAACCCGGCTCTAGGTGTGTGAATATTCGAAGTCTACAAGATCCGGGCCAAGTGTAACTTAACCCGGCTCTAGGTGTGTGGATATTTGAAGTCTGCAAGATCCGGGCCAAGTGGAACTTAACCCAGCTCTAGGTGTGTGGATATTCGAAGTCTGCAAGGTCCGGGCCAAGTGGAACTTAACCTGGATCTAGGTGTGTGAATATTTGAAGTCTACAAGATCCGGGCCAAGTGAAACTTAACCCGGCTCTAGGTGTGTGGATATTTAAAGTCTGCAAGATCCGGGCCAAGTGGAACTTAACCCGGGTCTGGGTGTGTGAATATTTGAAGCTACTAAGGACCTACGCTAGTTTTCTAAGAGCATCCGACCGAGTAACGAATTACTCCCCCGGAGGCTCGGGACTAATGGATATATCACTAAGTATTTGCAGATATTAAAGGCATAACGGAAAAGGGTTTACCTCCATCATTCGGCCATCAAAAGAGATGTCCTTGGTGGTAGTGTTCATTTGGGCGCTGAACTCAGCCGGACCATATTTCTCTGAGAGATCATCTAGGGGTTGATAAACTCGGCGTCATTCCAATTATTAACATATTCAATGAGCACTGGGCTATAACTCTCCCCGCTGAGCGTCTGGCTCGCCACCAGACCTTTGCGTAGGCATCTCGCCTCATGATCTGGGCAGCAGTTGTACTGGTGTGCAAGGTAAGATGCTTGCTACCATCAGATACAGCGGTCGAAGAGTTGGATGTGGCGTTATCCTTCTTAGTCATGGACGCGAGTGTACGCTATCTAGACTCAATGTTAGTGCCCTTGGAGCCGGATCCTTGGAAGCCTCGGCAACCCTCTTGATCTCTCTATCGGACATGGGCCGCTGCAGAGGAGATGAAGTTTGTGCTCCGAATTGAGCCTGAGATGTGTAGCATCCCATCTGTCTAACATTTGTAATGCTACTTGGTCTAATAATAAATGCTACTTCCTACATATAATTGTTGCATCTTAATTATATCATGCTCATGTCATCATGCCACATTGCATTTGAGCATCATATAAAACCCTTTTCATTTGGTTCTTATCTTATATGCACTATTAATTGTATTTGCCTCTTGATACATTGTATTTGGTTCCTGATAAATGCTTGATGCCCAAGTTGAGTCGGGGGCATATCTTTTATTAACTCCACCACCTTTCTCGTCATCACTCCATTATTCCACCATCCAACTATATGTGAGCCTTGCAATTATTTGGTTTTACCTCTAGCTCATGTGGATTGGGATGGATCCACTTCTAATTCTACATGCTCCCATATATGATCTCTATTGTTTTCACAATATCATTTATGAGGAGACACATGACCACCTTTGCATGTCATGTGAGTAGAAATGCTTCTATTAAGCTCCCATATGGTTTTAGTTACTATATGCTCATGTATGATGCTATAATTGGTTCCAAGTTGATCTAGTGGAAAATACACACTATTAAGGCCATTTAGTCATGTATGTGCATCTGATAATTATTCTCATATGATATGTGAGATTGGAGTTTTGTATGGGTATAAACTCAAATTGGAATGCATGTATGGGAGATATGGCCACAATATCCTCTAGTTGTCTTCACAACTAGTACTTGGTCTATATGGATCATGCATGGCCCCCTGCAACATCATGATTCCTCCTCCCTTATTTTCTTTCATGTAAGTTTATTTCGATGTTATTTGAATCTTGGTGGATTTAACCCACATGGGCATCTTCCGCACAAGGGATCATCTCTTCCTCCCTCTAGCTATATGTTATTTTGTTTCCTACATACATCTCCATTCTAGTATTTATGCCCAAAGGGAATCTATATGTGGACATCCTCCTCAGACCGTCCTTGTCTACCTTTTATCTCATTTGAGGTGTTTCCTCCCTCTCTATTCTATGACCTAGCCAAGCAGGCTTCAACACAGTACAATTTTCTAGAAATCGTCTTTGTGCTAACTCCCTAAATTCTTGCCCCATATGCCTTCTTTTTCTTTTACATATGTTCAAAACTATCAATCTTAGATGTTCTACCAGACCTATTAAATCTAAATGCCTCCCTGTTTTCAAATATCCTTGGCCGCTAAAATCTGGGTTTTGCTTTTCAAAATCTGGACAGTTTTGCTTTTGTCCTTCTTTTCCTTCGAGCAAATAGCAGCAGCAGTTTGCAGCTTCAGGTTCATAGAGGCATCGATCTACAACCTGGGCCGTAGCCAGCAGCTGGCCTAGCAGCCCAAGCAGAGCAGCAGCAGTAGCGATCTGCAACTCTGGCCACAGCCCAACGTCGCTAGCAGCTTGGTAGTCCAGCCCCCGGCCAAACTCCTCCCTGGCCCAAACCCCTTCGCAAGAGGAGATCAACACCATCTACTATTCTTCCTCCCCGTCGCTTTCCCCTATCTACAATGCTCACGGACGGGAGCAGGTGGCCGTCTCCGCTCCGTCGCCCTCGCCCGCGACCTCACACGGCGTGCGTGACGCCCTCCTTATCTACAGCCTCTCAGCGTCATGTAAACCCTAGCGCGCCTCCTTCCCTCTCCTTTTCCACCGCCTCCTCCATAGTCGCCGGCGTGCGCCGCTTCCCGCTGTCGATCCAGCAGCCGCCCGAGACCGTGGAGTAGCGGATATGTGCCGCCATCTTGTTCCGCGTCGAACGCACGGCAGTATTGGAGCCGGAGGTGCCAGGACCTTCCTCCCCTTCTTCACCACCACCGCCCGAGCTTCTATTGCCGTTGCCAGCGTCACTCCCGGCCGCCCCTTCCTCGGATTCTTTCGGGAATCAAACGAGGTGAGAATCCCCGACGTTCTCCCGCTCTCTCTATGTACTTTTGCACCCTGTACCCCGTGCACCGTCGCCGAGAACCGCCGCCGCGCGCGCCGCTGCAGTTCAGACAGCAGCTGCAGCAGCTTGCACCCGCCTGTTCCCAGCGTTTTTCCCGTCGATCAAGACATCCTCCGTCGTTACTTCCTGAACCAAAATCGTATCCCTATCTACCCTCTTTCGAACGAGCTAGGCCACGCTCAATTCGGTTCAGTGACGCGGTAGTAATCGTCCTCGCAAGATCGCTTCAGCTCAGGTGTTACCTGACGAAATCCAGTCCGCGCCGGACGTGTTTTTCTGCCTCTATTCCTTGCAAGATTCCGGCCGTTGTAGACCTCCGTTTGAGAAACCTTGAACACGAGAGTTGGAGATCTAAGAGAGATCTACGACTTTTGTTTTTTGAGCATGCCTTCATTCGTAGCGGTTTTTCCGGAATTGTCCTCGCAAGATCAGCTCGAGCTAGCCCATTCTGCGCCTCGATTATGTCCGTCGGTGTCACCCTCCCTGAACTTTTTGCAGAAAACCCCTTAGCATTTTCCGGCGCTCACCGGCTAGTCCCCCGCGGCTCGGCTCGCCCACGTGTTGCGTCTAGGCTGGGCGCGCGCACAGGTGACCCCGCGCCTGACCCTGGGCCGCGTGTCGGCCACCGTGGGTAAGTCTGAGCCGGTGACAAAAGTTCCAGAATCTTTTTGTTAATAAAATAAATCCAGAAAATGCATATATCTTCTTATTCAGAAATTGATATCTTTATTTTGGTAATTCCAAATAATACAAATAATATATGTTTTTGAATCAGAAAAATGTGAGGAATTCAAATATGCCATCCAAAATAATGTTTGACTAATTTAAATTTTTGAAATTGTTTAAACTGCAATAAAAATGCCTTTTCTTAATTAATTAATAACTTGAATTCTATAACCCCAAATTTGGCAAATAATATGTCTAAATCGATCAGCGCGGCGAGCCCGTTCTAACTATGCATTCCAAGATATGTATTTAAGCATGCATCATATAAATATTAAATAATCAGAACTGTTTACGGTAATAAATCTTGACCAAATAAATAATAAAATGATTTATTCTTGTCCCCACACCTCACCCTTGCCATGCTACATTATTGCCATGTAAATTGTGCATCATTCATCATGGCATGCTTGGTTTCTTGTCGCATTTTATTCATATGTTTGTGCACTTTATTTATGTTGGCCCTTGTTTGTTTGGTTCTTCTTTCGAATAGACGCCGAGCAGGGGAATTATCAGGAATCCCAGGAGTACTACCCAGATCCATATCTCGCTTCAACTGAGCTGCCAGGCAAGCAATACCACATGCTTGCATACATATAGTACCTATTGCTTCTATCTTATTCTTGCATCATGGAGTCGCGAATCCATTAAATTGAATCCCAAGTACTGCATAGCCTTTACTTTTAAACCCCACCGAGCTGGTTCCTCCATCCCATGAGCCATTACTACAGGAGTTGTTTGAGCCATGTGAGTCGTAGAACATCATGTGTAGGGTATGTGAGTGTCTGATGGATAACGAGGTACCTAAACAACTTAACCTGAGTAGTAATGGGATAACTAATGAAAGAGGCACTGGTGGGCAATATCTGTCTTTTGGTTTTTATGTCCACTTGTGTCCCGTAGGTCCCGGAGTACTTGATTCATGTTCCTTGACTATTCTCACTATCCACATACCGAAGGCCTTATGGACCCCCCTGAGCCAGAGCTTGATTCATTTCTATTTCTTGGGGCCACAAACTAGTTTGGGGTTTTATTTACTATCCTGTACTTATGCCATGTTGCTGTTTTATTAAGATTGTGCGTGGAGCACCTGTACTGTTTTGGATGCGGAGTGTTTTCGCGGTATCGACAAGCCTAGTCACATTTTCGGGTTCCCAGACGTGTACAGCCATTGACGCAAACCTTGGGTCCGTCTCGGAGTTGGCCAACTTCGTTGCGGGTAGCTTAATGGGGTGGCCCCCTGAAATATTTTATGAATCCTGTGATCGCTCTGTCGTGAATGCCTCGTTGGGTTTTGAGTTGGTTTTTTCGAGGTTGATCGAGTGTGTGTTGCTATTTGTGCACCCCTGCAAGGTAAATCTTTTTGAAAGCCGTGTCCGCAGTTATGGACGACTTGGAGCACAGTTTCTCGATCATAGACAAGCATAACTAAAGTACCGCTTTAAATTTGACTAAATATCTGACTAGTAATTAGTGCAATACTCATGGAATGGTTAATAAAACTGCCAACGGATGGGTTGTTCGTCCGCTTTCTCGTTGGTAAGCGAGAAGGAGGATGGATCTATTACTTTATACTGTTATAACTATTGTTTCTAATTAACGGACATCCGCCTATCATTGGTTAGGTGGATGGTTAACGAGTATCTATAGACTTGTTAGGTATTAGCTTTTGCTGCAATTGCGTTACCCCAGGTTTATGTCCCCTTTAGAGGCATAAAGACTTGCTGAGTACCCCTAGGGTCTCACACGATAAATTGTTTGATTCAGATGAACAGGTGTATTCGCAAGATGGATACTGGGTGGAGGAGACAGATGATGTTGGCAAGGATCACTCGGTGTAGAGATTCCAGGGATGGGGATCCGTGAGATCTGTGGGCGGGATGTGCTTATTTATGTGGCATATTATGCCGATTTGCTTCTTATCCGTACTCGGATTTTGTTTCCCGCTTCCGCTTGATAATCTGTTGATTGATGTATGTGGAGCTATCCTACACTATTATCTCTATCTAGGATATTTGGATCTTGCCGTATGGCGTTGCAATATTTCTATTTCTTTTAGATGGTTTGGCTCTGAGAACTTTTGTAAGGTAGCTTGTATACATACTCACTTGTGTATGTATTTGATCTCTTCACCTGTTGCCTACGCCGCTCGCTCTTGTCCCGATGTTCTTGGAAGTGGTTAGGGCGGTCGACGGGCCTACACGTGGGTGGCCCTAGGCCCCCGCTGTAAACCCTTAACCACTTTTGGTTCATCCAGGCTTGAACTTAGAGCGTACGGTCCAAGGTTGTTACAAGATGCTAGTTGGAATATGTCCTTAATGAAAGGAGTTGATCCAAAAGGAGCTGTCTAAGGCTTTTTGGGTGCTGGTGCTGGCACTAGCGCCGGTGTTGGTGTTGCTGCTAGTGATGGGGCTGATGCTGGTGTTGGTGTTGCTGGTGGTACTGGTGCTATTGCTGGTACTGGTGCTGGTGCTGGTACTGGTACTAGTGCTGGATCTGATGTCGCTGCTGATGTTGGTTCTGGTGAAGAAGAGGTTTGGGTCAATATCGATGAAACTGGCACCTCAATGATGGTGGGTTGCGGCTGAGCCAAAGAGGAGTTGGGGAGATCTGGCATAGCTGTATCCTCGGCAGCCCCACTTCCCCCCGCACCGACATTTCCCTCCTCGTGATGAGGTGGGCTCAGATCCGGAGCGGCCGCTGAGCTCTCTTGGATAGGGCTCAGCGGGCGAACATCATTGTCTCGGTGGGAGATGGAGCACTCCGGATAGGCGAAGCGATGCTGGAACCAGTCTAGGGATCTCCCTGGTAGCCCTGCCAAATCACACAACAAACATCAAGTTAAAAAGGAGAAAGAGAGACACGTACTACGCGAAGATAGTGAAGCATAATACGGAAATGGATGAAGAAGGAAAAAGGACTTACTCTATTAAGGTTGGAGGTTCCCGGGGCTTAGGCGCTCTTCGGACCGTGGCCTTGGGCACAGGCTTGTTGGCACCCTTGACGATGGGATTCTTCTACCTTTTCTTAGCTGGGGGTGCCTCAGAAGCAGCAGCCAAAGTGGCCTGACGTTTCTTGGATGGGGCAAGAACCAGGTCACCCACGGCAAGGGGAGGATCCTCATGGACCTAACCGGATGGGTTAGCTGAAGCCAAATCAACTACAAACGCATAAGAAATGGGCACCGGATCAAGTACCTCCATAATCTCAACATCAGTGTTGTCATCATCAGGCCAATCCCTTAGATAAGATCCCTTACTAGAGGTTCATCTAGATCCATCCAAAATAGGCAAGAACATCTTTGTGTCCGGCTCCACCGTGTCTAGGACTAGGCGGTCCTTCCCCCATTTGAGAGATGGTACCGAACCATCCTCAAAGATCTGCTGAAGAAACAACCGGAGGAAAAAGTTCAAAAGAAATGAGTAAGATAGTTTTTCGACATAAGACAAGAGTCGGAAAGAGGGTCAGGTGAGGAACATACCGGAGGAGGCAAGGTATCTCGGCGGTAGTGTTCTAGCTCCCATTTCCACCCCTCGGTGAAGTCCTTTTCTATCTTAAAGATAGCCTTGACTCAACGAAATATGTCGGTGTTGTCAAGCTCAAAGGAGGAGGTGCGATTGGGGTCAAGAGGACCACTCATGTGGCAGAGCTTCTATGTCTGCTTCTAGAGAGGGGAGATCCGGCTGCAAATGAAGGTGATCATCACATCCTCACTATGTAGCCCTAGCTTGTTCAGCTCCTTGATCTGCATGTCCACCTGATTCGCCAAGACAGTTGCCCGCCTTGGAATTTGGTCCCACAAGGATGTATCCGGGACACCCAGCTTGAAGGGGAGTAGCCAGATCAGGTCCTCATCCGTATCATTCCTCACGTAAAAGAAGGTCCGGGACCAGCCTTTGCAGGACTCGAGGCCAGTGACCCGGGGGAACGTAGAGTTTTTGCGGGGAGAGATAGAAGCTCCACCACACTGGGTTAAAGATTTGTCGGCTGGGGCAAGATGAGGATCGGAAATGACGTTTTTGCGAAGGCCGAAAAACTTGATCCAAAGCTCCTTGGTGGGCTAGAGGCCGACATATCCTTCAATGTCGGAGGCAAAGGAAGAAAGGGAAGTGATGGTGTTTCCCGGGAGATGGTGTGGTTGAAGCTCATAGACAGTGATGAAATCATGGAAAAAATCACTGACGGGGAGGCCAAAGCCACGCTGGAAGTAAGATAAGAAGACCACAAACTCACCCAGATTGGGGGAGGGAGCAATCTCCTCGGCGGCGAGGCGGAAGGTGACTCCTGCGGGGATGCGGCGGCTCTGGTAGAGCCAGTCAAGATCATCTTGACAGACCCACAAGCCAGGCCAGCCACTGCGTTCGTGCACCTCGCTTTCCTCCTCCTCTATCTCAATAATGGTGATCTTCTATTCCGTTATCTCCAAATTGTTGTCCTCACGGAAACAATCTGTGGTAGGGTCATTGGCCTAGACTTGCGGGGCCCAGTAGCGGCGAGGTTGCGCAGCAGTGGTGGCGCGGCTATGGCAGAGCAGCGAGGCAACAAAGCACAGCGGCGATGGTGCTATGTGGGGCAGAAGCGGCAGCAACGACGGCGTTGCTATGATAAAGAAGGAAGAATATGGGCAGGAGAGCATGCGATGTGGGGGGAAATCCCCAAGGGGCGCCCCTGTCCCCTATTTAACTGCTGCTCTAAGAATGGTAGGGGGATCCAGCGTTGCGGTGGTGCCACATGGAGTGGCCGTGTATTTACCAAGTCAACCAATCAGATGCACGCCACACCAAGGACCACATGGAGCAGCAAATCCCACGATGTGACGTGGTGATACAGTTAACGAGGAGGTTGTCATGATTTGACGTTTGAAGTAGTTATTCCTGACAGTGAATACAGTAACCGACACAGTAACTGGCGCAAGCCCTTAAAATGAGGCGAAATAATCATTACCCTCCACGTAGGACGTGGGGAAGCGTACAAGAGAAGGAAAGATGATTTAGACAAATTGAATACAACTCGGAATGAGCCAAGGGAATGTCGAACCAAAGGAGCCAAGTTACAGGATAACTCGGTGAGAAAAGCGCAGATCTTGGTAAGTTGAACCTGTTGTGGCCTTATCAGCTGAAGCTGCCAAGACCGCACCAGTTTCGGGGACTAATGTTGTGGGGATACCCTCGGGTAGGGTCACGCTGATGGATAAAGGTCGTGTTAGCCGAGGTACAGCAAGGTTAAAGCAAGAGTTGGCTAGGTTACCTCAAGGAAGACAAACTTATGGAATTACCCGACCCAGAGGATGTTCGTCTAACCTTGACCCGTCCGACATATGGTGTATGTCCGCAAGGTCTTTGTGACTTGTTTGCAGGGACCCGTGTGGCCGAGTTAGCCAGACGCTAGCCAGGTAAGCACTTGGCTTCCAAGAGAAGGAAGGAATCTCGCTGGTCAAAAGGTGGCCTCTGTCCACTGTAGCGTGAGCGAAGCAGGCAGAGGGAAGGACCAACGGGGTGTGGCCGACAAGGATGACGTCGCCAATGTCGGCTGACACCACCAGTGTCGGGTGATGCCACGCCACACAGGGGCTCAAGGAGGCTTACTCCCTGAGTTCGGACTAGCCGTTTAAAGTGTAAAAGGAGGCATCTTACTTTACCAAAGGGCATATTCGGAGAATATGCCTCCATGTGTGCCCTAGATTTGTAACTTGGGCTCCCCTATATAAGGAGCACCAGGGCCTCCATAGAGGGGTCGGCCATTTTTACTAAGGGAGAGCCCTATAGATTAGTTGTGGGTGGTAAGAGACCTAGTCTCCTTCCCACGACCAGCTCGAGGAGCCTCTATAATCCTTCATCAACAAGAGTGAAATAGAAACACTTGTTTGTGGAATCACCATACTATCCCTCCCTAGATTCCTCTAGTGCTCATTGTCCCCATCTTTAGTCTATACATGGCATCTGCCGTGCCACCACCATGACAAACGTATTATTAACATACAAGAGATACATCAAATAAACCACTTTAATATTTGCCTCTAGGGCATATCTCCTTCAAACGCCACCTCACAAAGGCACAATTCCAATCCGGAGCTTTGCCAGTAAAGCATGAACAACTGCCGAAGACCAAGATCTCCCCATGATGAAGGATTCCACAAGGGCTCCACGGAACATAGGCGGAGGGATGCGCGCAACAGGACTGATGTTATCCCAGTATCTACCAGCAACGGATACAAGGCTCACCCTCGTCACTCGTAGCCGCCCCCATGGTCCGGGCATCATGAGGAACCATAGCGGTGCCACCGTAGGAGCATGCCACCTCCTAGGCATCCCCGGGGCAGCATCGTTATACACAACCAGGGAGACTAGCCTCGGCATGACGGAGACCGCAGTGGCAACAATGGACACAGGAGAAGATCTCACAAGGAAGCCCCTCGTCAGAGAAGCAACCGTGACAGTCGTGAGGATTCACATGGCGGAAGTAGCAAGAAGGTTAACCCACCGCTGCCACCACCACCGTTGCCACCCAGAAGCCACCATGGCGGAGCACCACGCAGGTCCCACGGCTCGCACCACAATTCTCCTCCCCATGGCAGAAATGGGAACAAGCAACAACTGGATTCGGACGATGCATGATCCTGCCTTGATAAGGTCCAAGAAGCCTAGGAAGAGCCATACTTGGGGCCATGTTGTTTTCGACTGGTTATCTGGGCCACACTACCCTAAGGGCCTTCAGATTGACAAGACTATCAATCCCTATGACGGGACTGCCAGGCCAGTCACGTGGTTGCAGGACTACCTTGAAATGATACAAATCATCGGGGAAACCCCAATGTCGCCATCAAGTACCTCCCACTCATGCTCGCTGGCACTGCCCAACAGTGGATCGACGAATTGCCGGAGAAATCAAACTGTAATTAGCTAGACATGCATGAAGCGTTCACCAAGAACTTCGAGGGTACGTATAAACATCCATGTACCGTCGGTGACCTATGGCGGTTTGTGCAAGAAAAGCATGAATCTTCTCATGCCTACCAATCCCATTGGCTTGACATGAAAAACTCATGCGCGGGAGTACATGATCAAACTGCTATGGTCGCCTTCATCGACGGCCTGGAAAACGGAACACTGCTCTGACATACGCTGAAGTGCAATCAAGACAACGGCAAACTTGACCTCAACTCAGTGATTGCCATGGCTAGCGAGTTCACCACAGCCGAAGATGATGCACGCGGATCGTTGCCAGTGGTGGCTATTCCCACCCAGGACAAGAAGAATAACAATAACAAGCGGAAGAATCCACTAGAAGACAAGCAGACAGCCGACATGGTCGCCACGACTTTCGCTGGCAGAGGCGATGGCGGACAACATGGTCGTGGTCAGTGGCTAGTCATGGGAAGTAGCAGAGTGACTCTACACTTGTAGTGTCCCATGTTTCATCCATCTTGATGCAAACAGCAAAGCCACCCACACCAACCGCCAATGCACGTTTGTCAACGACAGGAAGACCCTGAGTTCGTCTATAAGCAAAGTCGGAAGAACATACCCTGCGGAAAGGGCAAGGGGAAGAAAAGGAGGAAGATTCCAAGTATTCAAATGATATGGATGAAGACGCGGATCCCAAGTCCGCCGACAAAGGCAATGGCAAGGGAAAGAACCCATTCGAAAAGAAGGCTCCAGTCAACCACACTTTCATTGGCACTCCCACCGTCCGAGCCTAGAATACCTCTCTGAGGATACTGATGGCCACCCTCCCTATATTCCCCCAGTATGTCAGGTGGTCAGAGATTCCAATCACTTGGTACAGATAAGATCACCCGGAGCTTATCCCAATAGAGAACCAGTATGCCATGGTCATCAACCCCCTGATTAACGGCAGCGAGTTCACCAATTGCCTCGTGATAGTGGAATCAACATCAACATTATGTACCTAGATACACTTCACAAGATGAACTTGATTGAGACGCAGCTAAGGCGGAGCAACACCATCTTCCATGGCGTCGTTCCGGGCCGCAAGCTAACTCCCTTGGATGCATCACCCTTTCGGTCGCCTTTGGTGATGTTAATAATTACAGCCAAGAGCGCATGACCTTTGAAGTGGCGCCCTTCAAGAGCTTGTACCAAGTCATATTTGGACATGAAATCTTCCACTCCTTCCTTGCCAAGCCATGTTTTGTCGATAACAAGCTCAAGATACCCGGACCAAAAGGCATCATCAATGTTGCCGAAAGCTTCACCAAGGCAAGCGAGTGCGAGCTAAGTGAAGTTGCCTTCACTGAAGCGGTCCTCTACGGTGAAGAGTTCTAGGAGATCCAGCGCCAGGTCGACGCCTCGGAGATGCTGGCTTCAAAGAAGCATATTCCTGACTCCGAACCCTCATTCAAGGCCGCCATCTAGATCAAACAGGTGGAACTTGTTGAAGGAGATTCCTCGAAGACCACCTCCATTGGCACAGACCTAAATCCCAAATAGGAAAGTGCACTCATTGAGTTCCTCCATGATAATAGGGACATCTTTACCTGGTAACCTGCCGACATGAAGGGTGTACCTAGGGAACTTGTCGAGCATAGCTTAAATATCGATCCTAGATAGTGAAACAACCTCTACAATGCTTTGGTGATGTAAAACGATGACCTATAGGCAAGGAGCTAACTAGGTAACTTAAGGCTAGTTTTATCCGAGAAGTTGTTCACACCCAATGAGTGGCAAATCCTATACTTGTCCCCAAAAAGGGAACCAAATAATTAAGAATGTGCGTTGATTAAACCGGCCTGAACAAATCGTGCCTGAAGGATCCGTTTGCTTTGCCTCGCATTGACCAAGTCATTGCCTCGACGGTTGGCTCGGAACTTCCATGTTTTCTCGATGCATACTCAGGATACCACCAAATCAAGATGCGAAAGTC
The DNA here is from genome assembly GCA_910589775.1 of Avena eriantha. Classification (NCBI taxonomy): domain Eukaryota; kingdom Viridiplantae; phylum Streptophyta; class Magnoliopsida; order Poales; family Poaceae; genus Avena; species Avena eriantha. Next base: position 231,889,451 of record OU342740.1, on the reverse strand, counting down.
TGACCAATTGGCCACTTCGTTCATCACACCTTACGGCATGTATTGCTACGTCACAATGCCCTTTCGGCTGAAAAACGCGAGGGCTACATACCAGTGGACGATGCAGTGTTGCCTACACAAATAAATAGGTCGCAACGTACACGCTTATGTGGACAACCTTGCGGTGATGTAAAAGACATCAAACGATCTCATCACCAACTTGTAGGAAACCTTTGACAACGTCTAGAAGTACAACACGATGCTCAACCCCAAAACGTGTGTTTTTGGGGTCCCAGCTGGCAAATTGTTGGGTTTCATCATTTCACATCATGGAATCAAGGTCAACCTGGAGAATATCAAGGCCATCCTCGACATTAAACACCTGACATCCTTGAAGGACATACAGCGGCTCACAGGCTGTGTCGCAGTAGTAAGCCGGTTCATTAGCTGACTTGGAGAGAAGGCTATGTCGCTCTACAAGTTTCTCAAGAAGGCGGACAAATTCATATGGATGGACAAGGCATATGCAGCACTTCAGGAGTTTAAGAGAACACACTCCTCCTTACCAATACTTGCAACACCAGAGTCAATCGAGCCAATGTTAATATACATGGTGGCAACCAACCGGGTTATCAGCATCATCTTAGTGGTGGAGCGCAAGGAGCCAATGCACGAACACGGAGTTCACCGACCAGTTTACTATGTAAGAGAGGTCTTGACGGAATCCAAGCAGCATTACCCGCACTACCAAAAGCTAGCTTATGGAGTTTTCCTTGCTTCACAAAAGCTAAGGCACTACTTCCAGGAGAACCCTATCACAGTGTGAGCAAAGCTCCACTGTCCGACATCATCAACAACAGCAGCGCTATAGGAAGGGTGGCAAAGTGGGGCATCGAGCTTGCCTCCTTTGAAATTACCTACAAGAGGCGAGACACTATAAAATCTCAAGCATTAGCAGATTTTATCGCAGATTGGACATAATTATCAGAAGACACTCCTGTGCCAGAGGTAGATTATTGGGTCATGCACTTTGATGGATCCAAGTTACTCAATGTCTCGGGGGCTGGTGTATTACTGCAATTTCCAATGGGGGAGAAGCTAAAGTATGTCCTGTAGATCCACTTCAATGCTACCAATGGCATGGCGGAATATGAGGCCCTCATTCATGGACTTCGTGTGGCCAAGATATTGGCATCAAGCGCACAGTTTGCTATGGAGATTCCGACCTGGTTACCCAGAGGTGGCTGGCACCTGGAATGCGCGAAACCCGATGATGGCAGCATTTCGAGACGAAGTAGACGAGATAACCAAGTACTTTGACGGCTACGAAGTAAAGTACATCAAAAGGGAGGAAAATTAGGTGACGGATCTGCTGTCTAAGCTTGGATCAACCCGTCGACCAATTCCACCTAGCGTTTTCCTAGAGCATCTACGGACACCATCCGTGCAAGGAGCGGACCCAGATAACCCAGGTAGAGTGGACTCATTTGTTAATGTAGTAATAGTGACCTCTCTGGCTTGGACGAAACCGTTCATGGACTACCTTCAAGATGGAACACTACCCGCCGATGAAGGCGAATGCCAGCAGATAGTACGCAGAGCAAAAGGCTATGTCATAATAGACGGCCATCTATATAAAAGAAGTACCATAGGAGTATTCCTATGGTGCATCTCCCAGTAGCAAGGTATGGATATCCTTAGAGAAATACATCATGGAGATTGCGGGCATCACGCTGCACCTAGATCGTTGGTCTCCAAAGCCTTCCGGCAAGGATTCTACTGGCTGACCACCAAGGCGAACGCCGACAAGATAGTGTAGACTTGTGTTGGGTGTCATTTTTATGCAAGGAAACCACATGTTCCAGATGAAGAATTGCGAACAATACCAATTACTTGGCTGTTTACAGTCTAGGGGCTTGACATGGTTGGTCCTTTGCAAACAACACCTTGTGGATTTACGCATCTCTTAGTAGCAGTTGATAAATTCACTAAATGGATTGAAGCTAAACCCAGTAGAAAGCTCGATGGGGAAACAACCCTGAAATTTGTCCGGGATCTAGTGGTGAGATTTGGTCTCCCACATAGCATCATCACCGATAACTGTAGCAACTTGTCACTCGGAGAAGTTGAGGAATATTGTCATGAAAAGGGTATCCGCCTTGACCTAGCATTTGTGGCACATCCATAATAAAATGGGCAAGTAGAGCGAGCCAATGGACTAATTCTGCAAGGAAAATAGAGCAGTTCGAGCCTAGGCGGAGGAGTTACCATATGTTTTCTGGAGTTTAAAACAACACCCAATAGATCTACCGGCTTGACCCCTTTTTCCATGGTTTATGGAGCAGAAGCGGTCCTACCATCCGACATCCTCCACGATGCACCAAGATTCACCGCCTATGATGAAGATGATGATGAAGAACCCAGATGCCTCTCTGTGAACCTACTCGAGGAAGAACACGTGTTGGCATGCCAGAGATCCGCCATCTACCAGTAGAAGCTACGCAGCTACCGTAGTCGCCGTGTTAGGCATTGCTCATTTAAAGAGGGGGATCTTGTGCTTTGACTCAAGCAGCAAAAGTCCCACAAACTATCCCCGCCTTGGGAAGGACCATTCTTCATAAGCAAAGCACTGCTCAACGATTCCTATTACCTCGTTGATATTCACGAGTTGAAACATAGGCCAAAAGAACACAAGCGCAAGCAACATGACCCTAATGATAACTATACAGAGATTGATCGGCAACGGAACATAGCACATCTACGTCCATATTTCACTTAGCATATTTTATATTATGTAATAATACCTTATATAATCAATGAAATAATAATTTTGTTTCACTCATATTTGCTGAGTCTTTTACCTCCTTTAGTGTTCATTTTTGGATCATAAACCCTTTATGCGCAAGTTTGCATTTGCACTTATGAAAATTCCTCCTACGGGTGTTAGCTTTAGTTCTCTGGTCTACACGTTTTCTGTTGTTTTTATGTGGATTCCAGAGTAGTGACTTTTCGGTATTCAAAGCCAGCGATTTTGTTCTTAGGTTCTTGACGGTGTTATTAAGCATCATCACCCGAGAACATGGTTCTGTGCTGCGAGTCTTCTGTCTCATGAAAGTTCAAGCATACGAACCAGAATAATGGATAAGCCAACACTTGCTTAAAAAAATATACATGATGGATATAGATAAGCAGCAGGAGGCTTGCAACCAAGTTTTCCGCCTTACTTCTACAAGTTTTCCGCATACATACAAAATTTCAGAGACACATTTAATACAATGAATGTTTATGGCTCTACTGCAAGGGACTTCGAGGCTGCATCATCAGCTACAGGAGAATCAGACTTGGAAAGATCATCTAACTTGGAGGATTGGAGCCTAGAGTCCGAAGCTGCTGGTTAATCATGTCCGCATTGACCATCTTGGCAACCCTGGTGTCATAGCCAACGATGGACTTCTAGATAGCGTCGCTGCCAATTTTGCACCCTTCCTCATAAAACTTCGGCATGCTATAGGTCACCAGGTCTATGTCGACTTTGTCGTAATGTGCCCTGACCAAGGACAAGGCCATCCATGCACCATCCCGAATGCACGATGATTTCCAGCTCTTCACTTTATCGGGGGCTTGGCACAGGATTTCCGAATACTTGGCGGTAGAATCTGCCGCCTTGATGGTAATGTCCAATAGCTTTGCTATCTCCTTGGCCTGGCTAATGGCAGTATTGATGAAGTTACCAATAATAATCATGCATTCCTTTGAATCCGGAAAACCTTCACCATATTGGTTAAACCAATGGGAGTTGTGTTTTCGTAAGAAGCAAGGATCATTAGCACAATAATATATATTTATTCGACTTACAGAATTGACTAAGACAGAGGAAAGTTATCGAAGATTTTGGTTTCGGCTTGTTGGTAGGTTTCTGCCAAGATGTCATCTCCTTTTGAAGCTTCTTGTACACGTCAAGGCCCTGAGCATTCCGCTCTATGGCATCTTGGTTTTGTTCCTTGAGCCGTTCAATTTCATTCTTCAGGCGCTGCATCTCGGTGTCAGCAGACTCATGCATAACCTTCATTGCCTCCTCATGCCCTTTGACGGCAGCAGTTAGGTCTTTGCTCAGGATCTTATTTTCATTGTCAAGCTCCTGGATATGCTTGGATTGCTCGACGATGCCCTTTGGCTTGTCAATGGTCTCTATAAGGCGGAACAAAGATAGCATGGTGAGAATTCAGATGAAGTGGTTACAAGTGATATATTGAGGAGCTGTTGGAGGAAAACATACGCTTGCTATTTGTGATATGTTCCTTCAAAAGGCTGTTTTACCATTTTCAATGTCCAGCGCTTCCTGTAGCTTGGCATATTTTTCATTGGCAGCCTTCCTCCGGGTATTCTCATTCTGCAAAAATAAGAGTACTTAGTTTCTCTAGAGCATCTAGTTGGAACTTATCAGTTTCAACTAAAGGCTCAAGGACTATAGTATCAGATTTTATCTCATATCTGTTCTCTCTTAGAGTATCTAATCATTCTATCTAGAAACTCGAGGGCTACACTATCAACTTCTACACTTAGTTCCTTAGATCACTCAAGCCAATAACTATTGGTTTTGCTCTTAAGAGTTCGGGGGCTACAATGGGATATATTATACAGTAAAAAATTAAAGATCGAAGACTTACAATAGCAATAACCTTGAGATTGTTGGCAAAATGGGCATATGCATTGTGGAAGGTCCGAGCATTGTTGTAAATAACATCTGCCTATTGAATAAGATCATCCTGACACAATGTCGGAGGAGTTAGTGGTAGAGCAGATGTAGAAGCCAGAGGCATGGATGAAGCCCTAGCCATCTCCTGCGTAATAATAGCAGTTGATGGCGTAGTGGCTCCTGGCTTGGCCGTTACTGTAGTTGCTGCTACTTTTGCTCCCTTTGGCAGCCGCTTCCCTTCTTGGTGGCATCCTTAGCCGGAGCTTTAGCCACTTTGGAGGAGGTGCTCCCCTGTGTTGCCTGGCCGTTGGGAGCAAGGTCCATTCCGGCAGGGCCTAAGACATCTAGTGTTGGATTGTTGTCTATCTCCATGATAGAGGTCTTAGGGATGACATAACAAAGTTTCTAGTGGAGCTTGTTACAGGCTTGGCGGCAGGAGTCGGGGGAGCAATAGCGGGTGATGACTTGGTCAACATATCATGAATATTTTTTGGAAACTCCAACATCTTTGGAGGTCTGCTTCAAACCAACACCGGATCTCTTCCTGAAATGTACAAAGTATAAGTACACGGATTGAGTATGTGCAAAGCAAAGTTGGAGAATGAATGTACTTACACCATAGTAGGTGCCTTGATTAAGGGGATGCTAGTGGACTTCTTCTTCACGTCCTCTAACGTGGTAGATGATTTGTTGGAGACTCCACTCTCCAATTTCTTCTTATTATTGCCCTCAATAGCAGCATTAAAGGTGGATTTCTTCCTCTTCTGCGCTTCTGGAGCTGGATGATCCTTGGAGGTATCATCGTAAAAGACGAATTGCATGTCCTTCATCCTTGGATCATAAACCTGGGAGGCCATGTCTTCCTCGGATAAGACAAAGAGTGTGTCAGATGATTGGTAAGCCCAAGTCGGAAGCCATAGATTATATGTAAAAACAATAAAGGAAACATGGTTACCTTTGGGCATTCACTACACTCGAACATGTCGAAGGTGATCTTGAAGCCACACTTATTGTATTTTACCTTGACAAGATCATTAAGCCAGATGTTGATGGAATCCGCAGAGAAGTTGTCTTTGTAAATCCACATAGGATCTTGCCTCTCTTTGGAATATTTATGCATAAGCTCGATGTGGTGTTGTAGGGGTGGGATCCGCCTGGTGAACCAGCACATGGAAAGGTCCATGCCGGTTAGCCCTGCGTCTACTAGCCATTCTATCCGCCTTATCACGCGAGAGGCTTCGTTTTCGGACAGGAGGGGGCCTTGCGATCTCTAGGTGGGGGCCTCAGTGGCGGCTCCATCGACAAAGTCGGGGTACGATTATTGACGGCCTGCGAGAGGAATATCTGGGCCATAGAAGTACGTTTGTTGCTAGCTCTTGCAAGATTCATGGCCAACAATGTCGGGGAACCGCTGGTTAGGGAGGATCTTAAAACTGATGGTTCCGCAGTTCCACAGTTCATCCTTGGACTCTGTGGACTCTCTCTTGACGGTGGAAAAATAGATAAACAGATCTAACCTATGTTTGATTCCTAGGTATCCTTCACACAAAGCTATGTAATTACTAAGTACAAGGATGTTGTTGGGAGAAACATTATGGGTAATGACCCGGAAGTGCTAGGGTACTTCATGGAAGAAGTCGAAGACTAGAAGTCTAACGCCACGTACCAGCTGAGATTTGAGGTAGACCTTCTCTCTAGCTTGGAGAGAAGGGACCACTTCACCAGACTGTGCTGGCTGCCAGACCAACCCCTTCGTCGTAGGGAGATATCCCCCAGTGATGAGGTCTGGCAGTTGCTTGGCCGAGAGATCAGAGCCTCTACACACTCCCTTGTGGGAGTCAGCACCTTCCTCCATGTCTTGAAGCGCCTCTCTTTTCTGGTCACCACCAGTGGATTCCACCACGGTGGAGAGAGGCACCACCACCCCCTCTGGTGGGATGGGCACTCTCTTAGATGGCTCGGTAGAAGCCTTGGGAGCCGCCGCTGTTGATGGAGCGATGTTACTGCTAGCCATTGGACGAATTGGTGGAGGATGAGAAGGAGAAGATTTTTGGCTAGGGTTTTCTCGCTTGGGAGCTCGAACAGTCGCGCGGCGAGAGGAGAAGATGATGCAGGGGAGAATGCGGGTAAAAGGTTTACTCTAGCCGCAGTAAATATTTATAGACCCTGGCATCAAGATCCATGCGTGGAAGATCTAACGGTTGTAGCGTTGACAACGTGTGTGCGACCATGCGCGATAATTTCGCCACGTCCCCATTTGCCGCATAACGTTTCAGATTTTGCACGCGGGAAAATCGCTAATGATTAATTCACGGCCATATGTGAGTTTCGAGGTAGCATAGGTATACCTATGTCATCCTACTGACCGTTGCAATGGAAAAATCATGTCTGAAGATTCCATTGAAGATGGACATTGTCCTACTTTGGAAGAGAAGACTTGGAAAATCTTCGGCTTACATGATGAAGATAGAGAGTATTGCAGGGTTCTTTGGGAGACCTTCGAGATATTGCTTGATGAATTGACCACATGACCTAGACGGAGCATTCAAGACCAAAGGGCAAGACGGCGCAAGATCTCAAAGTCCTTAGGGGGCTATTGTTGGGGATATGCTAAATGGGTATCACCATTGCATGTCTCTAATCCGGATAACCTGGGTGGCCCACGGTTAGTAGCATGGCCCATGGCCTTCTAGGCGGCCCAGTGAGATGGATCCAGAAAGGAGGCCCATGCCGGATCAAGGAAGGCTACGATGCAGTCACCAACATACTCGGAGCCTTGGAGTACAAGACACGAAGACTAGTTAGTATTAGTGTAGGACTCTGTAACCTGTCCAGCAAGGTCCTTTCCCTGTAACCTAGGTTCTAGCGTCTTTATAAGCCGGACCTGTGGGAGCCTTTAAGGTAGGCAATCATAGTGCTTAGAGCAAGATGTCGCACAGCGAACCAATCCATGTATCTTGGTGTATTGCCATTATAGTGATTTATAGGAGGAGTAGAGTTCTGCCACCGTCACGGGACTTGAACCTGGATAAGCTGTGCTACCACGTACCCATCAACTCACCACCTCCCCACCTCTCTAAACACGCTCTTTGAGGACCCCTCCATGGCGTACTCGTCCGCAATACCACGATAGTTGCAAAACATAATTATTTACCCTACTTATACATGTCATAATTTTTTACCAATTTTGTGGATAAGGATGAAAATTTGTAACTAGCTAGAGTATAAAATTTAGCTCAATTGAAGTTACAGAAAAATCTCTCTATGAACAACAACATGTAGAGTACTACAACTCCTAATAGTTCTATTAACTTTAATGCATGGAAATGGATTAAACTTCATTCTTTATTGAGAACTATAGAAAGTAAACTAAAAGAAAACTCTCTTTCTATAGGAAGAGTGCAAAAAATAAAATACAAAATAAAAACAACCAGGTCGCCTTCCGAAAAGCGCTTTATTTATAGGCATATAGCTAGGCTTACTTACTTACTTCAAGATGGGCAGAGATCATCTAGTAGCTTGTACCTTGGTGACATCTCCTTATTCCTTGGAAATAGTTCCATTACAAAATACTAGGGTCCCATGGTGTGCTCAAACTAATCGAAATAATAATCAAGTTGAAACATGGTAGAGAGCAACACAAGACATAGAAACAATAACATCAAAGTCTAACTTACTTTCTATGCATTGGCATTTTGTATTTGACTAAATCACAACAATTATAAGTAATATAATGCCTATAATCAGTAGGTAATTGCATTTTTAAGTTAATAGAAACATGATGAGTGCCCTTATCACTTACTCTTTCGTAGTAGTTACAAGCACTAGACGAAAATTCAACAATAAAACCATTGGAAGCATGCAACTTTGCAATGTTTTTTATATAGTGAGGGTCATTATAATTATTACGGTATTCAATAACATGTTTTCCTCTTTGAAAATTGTTTCTAGTACCTTTTTCAATCTTAATATCATGGTTGCAATGAGTATTTTCAACCAAAGGTAAATGTGAACCACATATATAGTTTCTAGCAGGTGCATATTTATCCTCTATGGTTAAGATAGAACTCGAAAATAATATAGGACTGTTACTAATAAGAGCAACACCATGAATAACAAGTATATCTTTTTTATCCTCATGTATTATACATGAAGGGTTATTAAGAAGCATTAGACCATCATCTAAAGCATTATCATATAGCATATATAAATAAAACTCCTCATTCTCACCAATAATTTCATTGGTATCATTACTATCTAGTAAAGGAGAATTATTAGATTCACTATAATAGCATTGGTTTTCATAAATGACCATAGAATTTTGCGGTGGAGAATTATCATAGCATGAGTTCTCATAAATGACAAATGAATTTTGAGTTTTAGAGTTACTATCATCTTTGAGAGGTTCCCAGACATCGGCAAGCTTAGGTTGGACCATATATTGTTTATTATCCTCTTCATATACTTCCTCTTCCGAGCTTATTTTTTCATCCACTTCTTCCTACAAAATATTAGTTCTTTCTATGGATGCAAGAGTTCTTTCTTTATATTTAATACCCTAAGAATTATCACTGAATTCTTCTGTGCAACATTGGAGGATAATAGACATGTGTCCTTTCATTATACGAGCCTCATGACTAGTTTCAATTTTTTCATTCATAAGAGAGTCTAACTCATGGGCTTCAATACAAGTTATATACTTCTCAACTTGTTCTATATCATGGCATGAAAATCTATAGTTTCGATAATGAGCAATTATAGGATCACTATTATGGTTACATTGATAATGAGAGTGTTTATATACTTCTCTAGTTTACCAAGTTATATCATGTAGCTTACAAAAATCAAATAGCCATATGGGTGAGTTGATTAAGAAATTCATCCATTCTTTTTCCCTCTTTGGTTGATTGATATTCATATTAAGCCCCCATAATTTTAACATAATCATCAGAAATGGAGATTCTAGGAAGTTCCTCCATGGTTTAGAATACATATTAAAAGCTACACTATTTTTTATCGATTTTTGTGTATAATGAAAAGGTAAAAGCAAGACTAAAATAAAAACAAACAAAAGAACAAATAAAACAAGACAAACAAATGTACTTTGTAGATCTAAAAGAAAAGAAAATCTAATAATGGTGCAACGTCCCCAAGCTGATGTGTTTGCACAAGTTAATGAAGATGATGCTAGAAGGTGTGCTTGCAGCTATTATGGAAGAAGAAGTGTGCTCCCAAATTGATGAAGGTGCCAGAAAATGTCTTGAGAATTTTTGTGGGAATTATCCCACATACTATGAAGTTGTTCCTTGCAACTCTAAAAATGTTCTTGATGTTGCCTTGGGGTTTCACCACACTCCAACCACTATGAGATGTTCTTGCAATTCCCTAGTAATGGTGCCAGAAAATTTTATTGATGGCAACAACTCTATGTGTACCATATTGTTGGGACTCCAAGTGTAGAGTGTTGTAGCAAGTGTCTTTTCCCCACAAGGGTGACTCGATGGTTTATATCCAACTCTTAGTGAATTGGCTTACCAACCTCTTTTCTTATCTTCTTCAAGCAACCTACAAACCAAAGTATTCTACTTGTGTCCCCAACTCCTGTGGTTGTCTATGTATTATTAAAACTGAAATAAAACTATAAATAAATAAAAGTAAACAATCTATGACTAGACAAGAAAATTAAAAACAATAAATTTCATTTGGGGTTTTTGTTTGTGTTTCCTAATAGTAAAAGTTTTATATATTTCTGGACTTAATTGATGCAGAACATATAAAAGGCAGTAAAAGTAATGAAAAGTGGTTTCTTAGAATAAAAAGTGGAAAGGGGTTCATGGGTCCACTTGTCTATTCTCTCATCAGGTATAATGGACATATAGTTGTTCATACAAGACATAATATTGATGAAACTTCATTATGTGTTTGATTAGCATTCATATGGGCATCATGTCCTAATATAAAGATGACGGAAATCTCACTTATACACCTCTAGAAAGGGAAAACTCCATGTAATCTAGAATTAAGAATTAATAGAGTATAGCCTTAGGTACTTTGACATGATGTTTGAATATCAAATGTGCTACCTTGAACAAACAAGATCACCTTGGTTGTCACGAGATGATACTAACACATGCATTCACTTTATCCCTAGTGAGGTAACAAAAGAAAGGTAAAACCATAGTGGATCTCGAGTTTCCTGTCTCTGCCCAATCCCCACCACCATGTTACTCTATCTAACACACACACACCCCCACATGTTTCTCCATACAAGTTTGATCATAGCAAGTACTTAAAATAGGGTACATAATATGCATCTATCAATACATCTTACACATAATATAATTCTAATATCAAATATCAACTCATAAAACAAAGATCCACCACATAGGAATTACATAGATGACCATAATCATGTTGGGAAGCTCATATGGTACTAAAACAATGATAGCACAAGAGAGAGATCAAGCTACTACCACAAACCCATAGTCCAGATGTGAACTACTCCCTCATCATCATGGAGATGATGTAGATGGTGTTTTAGAAGGTGGAAATTCAACCGATGGTGGCTCCAGTGTTGTTTCCCCCTCCAATTTTTGCTGGTTCTGGCTCTGTTTTGAAGTTCCTGTGTTTTTGCACCACCTCTTTCAATATTGCCCCAGGGGACCTTTTTATAGGCATTTTTAGGTCAAGACTTCGAGGATGAGATGAAGATGGGTGGGTGTATACGCTTGATGGGAAATCGAGCCCTAGTGGCACGACTAGGGGGTGGGTCGTGCCACTAGGCCTTGTTTTGGCCTCGTAGCTCCCCTCTGGTGATCTAAGTTCCCTAATCCTTTCTGTTCGCAAAAAAATAATCCTCAAAAAATCCTAGGTGCATTTGACTTTGTTTATGTCCCTGGAAGGTAAAAATACGCAAAACAAGATTATCCTATTCTGTAGAGTTGTAACCCAAATAAAGGGCATCATTTATAAATCCCAATAAATTGATGTAAAACATGGATATATCTTTTTATATGATGCAAATATATGATAATATGTATCAATAAACTACAAAGTTCATGTATGCATTTGACATGCATCAGTCGTAGTAGTTCCCAAACACCTGAGATGAAAGGAAGTGAATGTTAACCGACATTGACTACCTAGACCAGACATTTCTGGCCTCTGCTTTGTCATATCCACACTAACTACCTAGATGGAACTTTATCAAACTCTGCTTTGTCAGGTGTGCCAACGGTTTTGTTCCATATTGCAATTAGGGATGTGTCATAATCGTGATCATATTGTCTCCACCTTAAAGGAGTAAGTATTTCATCATCTCGGGGGTGATCTCACCTGACTCTCAGGTTGGTCGATTCCTGCCCATTGTCCCCTAATCGCTATCCTCTTGGTAGTCGTTTTCAGGATATCCACACTTAGGTAGTAGTGGCTCTAGTTGCACCAGCTATAGGTACTTGCTCGCTTGGTCTGCCGTCGCATGGCGCCTCCTAACCTATAGGGCATTTCGAGCCCCTGCCATCCCTTATGTGAGGCATAGAATTCCGACTTTATCTTCCTTGTTGAGCTCGACCGGGTGGTGGCGATAGGCCCCTACAGTGTTACACAGCTCCATCTTGGTTCACTTCATTGGCTTGGAAAAAGGCGTGTCCGGGTGTGGACCATCTAGGTCCATCCCATACTTTTGGATGAGCCCCTTAGTTTGGGATTATCTCTCCACCGATGAGAGTACTATATTGTCAATCATGAAACAAAGCTCGTGAATGGTTTGCGGTCGCACATTAGCAAACCTCCTGGGCAAGGTCTTATCATGTATACAAAGAAAGAACTTCATGATAATGGCCTTATAGTTGTCTCTGTTAGGCCAGTTGGATTTTACAAGCAGGCATAGAATGTAGCCCTCGAGTGACTCTCTAGATCTCTAGGCACTTATCTCCTAGTTTTACTCGAGAGACAACTTGACGAGCTAGGGTTAGTCGATGTGATACGAACGAGCTTCTTTATCCTTCTCGACTTCCTTTCACCGATGCTTCATGGCATAGTCTAGCACCAACTCGCCTCTCTCCTAGAGCTCCTGCATGGTCTGAGGCTTCAGATCTGTGAAGAATCGCAGGGCTCCATGATCACGCAATCCTTGCATGAATTTCTGGACGATCGTCCCTTCCATCCCACATGCTGGCCAGTTAGTCTTAGCTATGACCCGACAGAAATATGCATCCACTAGATCCATTGGTCCTTGACCTGGGGCTTGTCGCGTTGGACCTAGCTGGAAAGCCGACCCAAACGCCTGATCTCCTCTAATGATGATGACTCCATGAGGCCACATCATCTTAATCTGCAAAAGTCTATAGTTGGTTATTGCTCCAAATTGAGTGAGACTTGGTCTTCCAAACATAGCATCGAATATGCCATCAAAGCCTGCCATCTCGAAGGTGACCAGCTCTTCCCACACATTGTCCTCCTTACCGAAGCAAACCATGAGGACGCTTTGCCCTCAGGACATCACATTAGCGCTGGTCTCCACACTCCGAATGAGGGTACCCTTCTGAGTATATACTGTAGACCATGGTATGTGCATATGCTGGAAGGTGTGACGGTAAATGAGGTTCATGTTTCTCCCTCCATCCACGAGCACACTCATTAGCCAAGACCCATCTATCCATGGATCTATTATCAATGGGTAGTACTAGATAGCGGGATCAAGATTCTGTGGCTAGCATTTCGATGTGAGATGCCAACATGGATTGTGCTGGCGAGGCAGCTCCTTGAAGAAGGCGTTGATGGTGTGGTCCTCAAAGTCATCCAACTTGGCCTAGGTTGGAGAAGGTTGATGTAGACTCCTCCACGACTTGGGACTCCGAGACCCACGAAGCCGAGAGCCGGAAGGCTCCCGCTAGTCATCTACTTGGTCACGCCTAGATTCCTCTAACAGGACTGGTATGGATTCCTCTGTGGGATTCCAATACCTTCCCCACTTACGCATGGGTGCGCTAGAGATCATGTTTATGCTATGGTCCTTGTTGCCTCCTGAGGAGGCTCCAGGAGGAGAATGTCGATACAGACTACTCCTGGGCCTCAAACTAGGAATATCTAAAAGTTGAGGATGAATGAGCTTAGAGTCTCTAGCTAGGTGGTTCACCTCCCTCCCATGTTGTTGTAAGGCTTTCTAGCGCTGATGGCGAAGAAGCGCTCCTCGGGTCTCAGGTTTCCATTGGTGTTCTGACGAAGGATGCTCCATGATGGGTATCTTGGTCCCCATCACATCGTTGTTGGTTCTGGCTTGGGAGACGGCTGTCGAGCATAGCATGTCTCGCAAAGGCCGGTCTAGTTGCGACCCTCCTCCATCGCCCATAGGGGAGGTGTGTTTCTATGCTAATGTTGTCATAGATGCGGAGCAATCTCTCCTTCACCCTCCGACCTAGCCATATAATGCGACCAGGACTAGGCAGCTTGATGACGATGATGTCGCACCGCATGATTTAGGGACATCCTATCGCGAGTTGTTTGTGCAGCGCCCATAGCAGGAATGATGTCCCACTTAGAACCAAGAGAATCATCGTCATTAGCATCAAAAGAAAGAACATGACAAGGAGAAAACTCTACACAAGGCTCCTCCTTGGCGGAAATAGGGAGCCCCAAGATGGTCATGCCCTCCATTGCCTGGCCTTCTTCCGCCGGGGGAGCCCACTCATGAATGTCAATGTTATCGTAGTGGTTGGTGATGAGTTCCAAAGTGCTAACATGGATGGAATCACCTGTAGATTCCCAACTAGGCACGGGGGTGTCGTTGGGACAAGTCTCGGCAATGATAGTGTTGCCGAAGGTCAATGAGAAAGATGTACCTATCGAGATACTTCAAGGTGACGCACAAAGCCCCTACCTGGCATTCCAATTTTCATGGTTTCGATTCCCAGAAAACATATTTTTTGGTATAAGGGCTTGTGATCACGATCCGATGGTCTAACAACCTCAAGTCATGTAAGATTTATACATGTTCAGGCCCTAGATGATGATCCTGTAAAGACCCTACTTCATGTGTTGGCTATAATTAAATATGGAGCATGTGAGTTGCTTAGATATAACAAAGGGGGTGTTCTGGCTAGCAGCCTACTGGGCTAACCGAGAACTATAGTGGATGACGACAAGGGAGTATGGTCGGCAGACGATGCCTCTACCGGGTAATAGATGACTTTGGTTAGAGTGCAATTGATGGGGTGCCTAAGAGCCTAACTACTGAACCTATCAACTACTACAACTCCCGTGAGCTCCTCATCGGAGTTCTTTATTCTTCTACAGTGGTGGTGTATGGATGAATGTGGGTGGATGAGTGAATGAATGCGTTGATTATCTTCCTTGTCGAATTATCTTTCTATCTCTTGTCGGTCCTCTCCTTATATAGCCTCCTTCATGTCTATGGCGGTATGGCCATGGAGTTACCGCTGTTGCGGATGGGACAGGGTGGTTCACCATGCCTTGGCCCTCCTGTTTTCCTCTTATATCTATGAACCTTCTAGATTACGGTGCGGACATCATGCTAAGTTTCGAGCCCTTGGGGTTGATTCTACCGGCTGGAGAGTGGGGATGCGACCAGGCATAGGATGAGATTATCTCTGCTTCCTACATCCTACCTGGACAACAAATCGTGGGGTCATATTGTCCT
Organism: Avena eriantha; assembly: GCA_910589775.1. NCBI lineage: Eukaryota > Viridiplantae > Streptophyta > Magnoliopsida > Poales > Poaceae > Avena > Avena eriantha. The sequence goes on along the minus strand of OU342740.1, from coordinate 231,874,119 downwards.
ACGTCATTCTTATGGCATAGGCGTGGACTTTGGTGGCGTGGGCCCTTCTGCCATAGCTGGCTAGCATCCTATAGCCAGCCAATCTAAACATGGGCCAGAAGATAATGTCGGTGGGTTCTAGCTTTGTTGGCCTTGCTTTGCCGTGAGACTCCTAGCTAGCCGCAAGCAATCTAGCTTCCTTACTAATGTTTACGCTTCTCTAGGTGCCCGGTTACCAAGGGCCCCGTCAATTATGCCAAAAGTACACACTCGGCCCTCAAATGGCACAGAGGAAGGACCCAATGTTAGGGTTGTGCTTATTGATAAGTACATGATGGGTTCTCCTATATAGCGATGGTAGTGTCTGTTAGGGAAAAATTGTCCACAAGGTGGGTCTTTCCCAACATAGATGTCCTCCCCACGTGGTCATCTTTTATATCACCCCTCCTAGAATGCCTGATGCCACATTTTTTTAGAGGTCATGCCTGCTACTGTCAGGTTGCGTCGGGCGGTACAAGTCAACATGCTAAGGGCATCTACATAGGGTCATCCCATTTGTTCTGGCAGTATGAATTGGTCCACGTGGATAGGCGAGCGGCCAAAACAAACCTAGCGGCCCGACCCAAACGACCACACGCATCCGGGATAACCCACTCCGGGCCCAAAATTGCTTTGGGAATGCGTCAGTGGGACATCTAGCTGACAACGTGCATGTACTTCCGCATCTTCTCGCTCCCACCATGGCCCCGCCTGCTAACGACCCACTTCTTAACCCGTTGCCAAGGGAATCAATGTCGTGCAACGGTCAACGTGTCATTGATGTTGCGCAGACTGATGAGCAGTCATTGCGGCTGAAATGAAGCGACTACTGCATGACCACTGCATCGGCATTGATGGCCACAGGCGATGCCCATGGATTTATAGCCAGTTCGTTGTCATGGCCATTGCCCCCCATAATCGCCATTGCCACTTTTGACCCTGACTTGCTCCCTACTTCCCACACCACCCTCGCCATGCCTTCTTAGTGGAAGAAGTTAACAAAGCACGACCATGAGGTCGTATCTTCGTTGGGTCGCCGCAACCATCACATGCTCCCTCGCGCGAGAATATCATTTTGCGGCCCGAAAGTTGGGGTGTACAGGCAACGCGGTACCCAAGTTCCCTGAAATCAGCCAGGATGACTATAGTTGGTGTGCCAAATACTCAGAAGGTCTTTTCGGCACAAATTCAACTTTACGTTTCAATAAAAAAAATCAGGCTAATGGCCGTCAAGTTGGGCCCCCTGTCAGTTCTCGCCGTTATGTCGCTCCCGTCACTTAGGCAGGGTGGCTGTCACGTAGGCTAGCAGCGTTGGCACAGTGGATAGGACAACACCCCCTACCCAGTGTATTGTCGTGACAAAACAGGGCACATGTATCTGTGTAATAATTATATTTTGTTTACTTAGAAGCTAGAACGGCCACCACCACATGTCTCTCCTTGGACTTCCGTCCCAATCATTAACCACTACCTTAAAAGCGCATTGACGGTTCCACCGTTCCCCTCCCTCGCAGAAACCACTCTTCTTCTTCCTGTCATCTACTATCTTCTTCCCGTCTTCTCCTTGCTACCATGGAAGATCTACGCACTCTAGAGACAAGCTTCACTACCCATGACAATAAGAAGATAGACGTTGTCTACACCAACGAGGAGGAGACAGAGGTGCGTGTCCTGAGGATGTACGAGGGTTGGCTTGGGATAGACGAGGACAAGTTTGTGGGATTGGACCTCGAGTACACCCTGGAGAACCCATATGAAGGGAGTGAAGTCGCCGTCGTTCAACTGGCCATGCGGAAACACGTCCTCGTCTACCACCTCTCCCGGTTTGTAGATCTGCTCTCTGTAGCTAACCGCTTTTAGGGTTTTCTCCTCTTGTTCTTTATCCACTTGCTCATCTTGCAACTACTGGATTTTATTTAGGACCAAATAAATTAGGGTTTGCCTATGTCTCAATCGACTGAGATTTTCTTTAGTCTCAATCACCTAAGAAAAGTCCAACCGTAGTTAAAAGAAATGTGCAACTCGTTCAGTCGATTGAGAAATAGCAAAACCGAATAAATTATGACAATACAATGTTGAGAGTCTTGATTTTGCATTTACTAAACTTTTCAAAATTATATTGAGATGATGATCTTGCATTGACAAAATATTTGTAGTTACAAATTTTGGTGATGATAAACTACATACTTTCAGGACTGACGGGAAATGTCCGGCGCTACGCCAGTTCCTTGTAGAAAAGGGAATTGTTTTCTGCACTGTCGATAAAACAACTGATTTTTCGAAATTTTATCAAGAGGAAATTATAATTCCTGCGCACAAGTGGATCGATATTCAGAGTCTTGTCAAGATCCTAGGGGGCTCGAGGAAGGATGGATTGGCATCACTCGCAACTAGAATCCTCGATGAGTCGTATGACAAAATCAAGGAAGATTTCCCTATAGATAGGCACGATTTCTGTGACGAGTGGCCGTTGTCTGATATAAACCTGAAGTATGCAGCCATAGATGCTTACGTGACCTACCAGCTGTACAAGAAGATCCATTTTTTCTACGTTACCTCGTGTTTTGCCCTATTTGCAAGAGGGAAGACGAGCTTACGGGAGCCCTTTGTAGAAAATGCAGAATAGCTGAGTTTGAAGCTGCATATGCAAAGAAATTGGTTGCATCTGAAGCAGCTGACAGAGAGGCTGCAGAAGCAACTGAAAGAGAGCTTAAAGCTGAAGAAGCAGCTGACAGAGAGGTTGCAGCTGAAGCGGAAAACAGAGAGGCAGCATCTTCTAGCGGCAACAATCAGGCCTGTGACGCACCGCTAATTGTGTCGTAGGACGCTGAAGATAGGGAAGCCAAGTGAGATGCCAAGTGGGACAAAGCAGTTCGTGAGCTATGGAGTACCTGGAATGGTCGCAGTTCGTCGCCTAGGAACGATGGCAAGCGCCTCAAGTGGTCTGATGAGGAGATTTTACTTGTCAGTGTTATGTTTCTATTTTGTGGAACTCAGTTAGCTTGCCAAGATGTCTAGTGCCACAAGTGATACTAGTAAAATAGATTTAACCCATGTTGTGTTATGTTTATGTATGTGTCTTGTATCTTGTCAAGATGGTAGCTTCTTAACTGGTAGTTTGAAAGAGTGTCCTTTTCCTCTCTCGCTAAACAGATAGGTTTCATTTTGCCCAAATTGGTAGAAAATCTAGAGAAGATTCTCACTTCGATATTTCGTTCCCTTTTGGACCTCTTTTTGCCTCCGATCAGGTAGCAAATCTAGAGCAGCAAATCACACCAGGCAGAATACATTCATTCAGAAAACAAAACAAATGTAGATATAGTTGTGCGCAGCTAAATAGGATATAGCGATAGAAAGTAGGTTGCTTAACGAGGTTCGATGCATTCAGCTAGAAATAGGATATATCCAGGAGACGTGGGCCTCCTCATCGGTGGCCACGGAGGCGACGATGGCCACCTTATCCTCCTCGGCCATCGTCGGCACGGACGGGGTATTCTCGAGAGTTTGCAGATGCTGGTGGGACAGTGGAGAGGGTTGCGTGGGGTCAGTGAGCGAGAGTGGGAGTGGGTGTGTGGAGGGGGCTCTATAGTTAAGTTGGATAAAAGCAAGGAACGTTTCAATGCACCACCGTGCAACGCGCCGCGCAGTCTACTGCACCGTGCACCGCGACACGTGCACGGTACGTCACGTTTTTTTCCTGGGCCATGCATGGCAGTTCTATATTGAGCCGCATGCAAAGGGCGCACACACAATTTCTATGTACGAAGTTCAACACGGCCCTAAAATTAGCGATAGCTAGTTAAAAGTGGAAATGTAGAGGCGGAGGTAGGTGGCTGTACGACGAGATTTGTGGGGTTGTGATAGCTTTGCTAAAGGGGTGTGTTGATGACTGCGAGTGACTCGATGAACCGGAGACGTTAGGTCTAGTCGAGCTCAGTTGTTCGGCCTCCGGCTAGCGCGTGCAAGCTTCTTACAGTGGGCTCTAGTTGGAAGTGAGATTGAAAGCCGCTGCGTAAAAAATGGGATGTGTCTTTTTAAAATCAAGTGGCAATAAATTGCAGCTGTCCATCGACGACCGTGCACTTGATGGCGCATGTGTTGTGGCGTAGTAGTAGCAGTAGTAGGCTTTTTAGACTTGATTAAACATTACGTGACCGCTCGACGAATTTTTCCATGGACGGCATCGTGTTCCTTCTTGTAGAGGGAGACGTCAAGATGGGGCCTTGTCAAGATGGTAGCTCGTTAACTGGCAGTTTGAAAGATTATCCTTTTTCTCTCTCGCTAAACAGATATGTTTCATTTTGCCCAAATTGGTAGCAAACTAGAGAAGATTCTCTCTTCAATAATTCGTTCGCTGTTGGACCTCTTTTTGCCTCCAATCAGGTAGCAAATCTAAAGCAGCAAATCACACCAAGCAGAATACATTCATTCAGAAAACAAAAAAAATGTAGATATAGTTGTGTGCAGCTAAATAGGATATAGCGATAGAAAGTAGGTTGTTTAACGAGGTTCGATGTATTCAGCCAGAAATAGGATATAGCTAGAAAGAAGCTGCTTAGCAGCAGCGGCAGCCGCCGCAGCTGCAGGCACATCCTGCAAGCGCCCGCGCCTCCGCCTCCTCCTCCTCCATTCGACGCTTCCTCCACTTCTTGCAGCCCAGTCCCTTGATCTTGGGGGCCTTGGGCCTGATTGGGGCGATGCGACCCTCTTTGATGGCCAACCGCTGGAGGTTTCGGAGGTGAATGCCGAGAGCCCGGTGTTCAGTGATGTAGGCATTGATGTTCACGGTCTCACGCTCGCCTCCTTTGTGGATGCCAGAGCCCACGGCCTCTGCATGCTTCATTAAGGAGAGGAAGTCGGTGCGGTCGGGGCCACTCGCACAACTGTAGGTGATCCCCTTGCGGAAGGGGCAGCACCAGGGGCCGCCCTTGAAGAAGGAGGCGTACTTGCCAGCTCGCGGCCTCCTCAGCACCTGACGAGTCTTGGTGTGTATGGACTCGTCATCACTGCAGACGTCGCTGCCAGGAACCTATTGGAAGAAAAGGAAAATGGGGGAGTAGATGATGTAAGAAGATCGAGCAATCGAAATGCGAACAAGCGAATCCTAATAAACCAACATCTAGCATCCAACGATGGGAACGGTAGAAGAACCAGGGGAGGGAAGCAAACCCTAGTTACCACCGACCATGGGTCGTTGATGCCGGTTTCATAGGGGTTCAGTGGAGCGATGTATTTATCTGGATCGTAGGTGCCCCATAAGTGCTTGATCCGCTTGTGACCGGCAGGGGCCTCCTCGCCGGCGGGGGGCTCCGCTTCAGCGGCTCCGTCGGTAGCGGGTACGGGGGCCTCGACGAGAATGGCGGCTGCCATCGATGCCTCGACTGGGGCCTGTACAGGGATGGCGACTGCTTTCAACGCATTGAGGGGGGCTGGCGAGGAGACGGGGGCCTCCTCGCCGGCGGCCTCGGAGGCGACAATGGCCACCTTATCCTTCTCGGTCATCGTCGGCGTGGACGGGGTATTCTCGGGAGTTTGCGGATGCTGGTGGGACAGTGGAGAGGGTTGCGTGGGGAGAGTGAGCAAGAGTGAGAGTGGGTGTGTGGAGAGGGGCTCTATAGTTAAGGTGGATGGAAGCAAGGCACGTTTCGTTGCACCACCGCACAACGTGTCGCGCAGTCTACTGCACCGTGCACCGCGACATGCGCACGGTACGTCACGTTTTTTTCCTAGGCCATGCATGGTAGTTCTGTATTGAGCCGCATGCAAAGGGCGCATACACAATTTCTATGTACGAAGTTTGACACGGCCCTAAAATTGGCGATAGTTAAAAGTGGAAATGTAGAGGGGAAGGTAGGTGGCTGTATGGCGAGATTTGTGGGGTTGTGCTAGATCGGGTAGAGGGATGTGTTGATGAAGGCGGAGACGTTAGGTCTCGTCGAGCTCAACTCTTCGGCCTCCGGCTAGCGCGTGCAAGCTTCTTACGGTCGGGCCTAGTTGGAAGTGAGATTGAGAACCGCTACGTAAAAAATGGGATATGTCTTATTAAAATCAAGTGGCAATAACTTGCAGTTGTCCATCGACGACCGTGCACTCGATGACGCATGCGTTGTGGCGTATTAGTAGTAGTAGTAGGTTTTTCAGACTTAATTAAACATGACATGACCGCTCGACGACTTTTTCCATGGACGGCACCATGTTCCTTCTTGTAGAAGTCTCGCTGAGGGAGACGTCTGTCCTGTCTCACGCTGGGGCCACGCTGTACTGTGAAGGGCATGACGTGTGCAACGATCATCGTTGGATCGCATAGAATCAACGGTTGGTGCGCACGATCCGCGCTGTGATAACCAATCAGGGAGTAGTAGACAGGGTGAGTACAGGTTTGTGCTTCTTTGAAAGATAAAGAGGGGGGGCAAAACTGAGCAGTACCACATAAAACCAAGGGCGATACTGAGTAGTATAAAAATGGAAAGTGAGTGTCTTGTACAATGAAATACATCGAGGCATACATCAAATTATGCCAAGATATATCCACTAGAGTTCATTGGATGTGTGTTCTTCTCATAAACCACATGGACACACTAGAGTTCATTGCATGTGTGTTATTCTCATAGAACACACATGGATCCGCCAGTGTCATTGCATGTCTGCTCTTTTCATTAACCACAGTTAGAGTCATCGCATGTCTGCTTTTTTCATGAACCACAGTTAGAGTCACTGCATGTGTGTTCTTCTCACAAACCATATCATGAACAACACCTAGTGTCAATGCATGTGTGTTCTTCTCATAGACCACACATGGATCCACCAGTGTCAGCGCATGTCTGCTCTTTTCATGAACCACAGTTAGAGTCATTGCATGTGTGTTCTTCTCATGAACCACAGCTAGAGTCATTACATGTGTGTTCTTCTCACAAACCATATCATGAACCACGCCCAGTGTCATTGCATGTGTGTTCTTCTCATTAACCACACATGGATCCACCAGTGTCATTGCATGTTTGATCTTTTCATGAACCACAATTAGAATCATTGCACGTCTATTCTTTTCACAAAACACATATCACCAGTGTCATTGCATATGTGTTCTTCCCACAGACCACATAGGGATCCACCAGTGTCATTGCATGTGTGTCCTTCTCACAAAACACATATGGATCCACCAGTGTCATTGCATGCGTGTTCTTCCCACAGACCACACATGGATCCACAAGTGTCATTACATGTGTGTTCTTCTCATAAACCACGTAAGGATCCACCAGTGTTATTGCATGTGTGTTCCTCTCATAGACCACGCATGGATCCACCAGTGTCATCGCATGTCTGCTCTTTTCATGAACCACAGTTAGAGTCATTGCATGTGTGTTCCTCTCATAGACCACACATGGATCCACCCGTGTCATTGCATGTCTGCTCTTTTCATGAACCATAGTTAGAGTCATCGCATGTCTACTCTTTTCATGAACCACAGCTAGAGTCATTGCATGTGTGTTCTACTCACAAACCATATCATGAACCACACCCAGTGTCATTGCATGTGTGTGCTTCTCATTAACCACACATGGATCCACCAGTGTCATTGCATGTCTGCTCTTTTCATTAACCACAGTTAGAGTCATTGCATGTCTGTTCTATTCATAAACCACATATCACCAGTGTCGTTGCATGTGTGTTCTTCCCACAGACCACACATGGATCCACCAGTGTCATTGCATGTGTGTTCTTCCCATGAACCACACATGGATCCACCAGTGTCATTGCATGTCCGCTCTTTTCATGAACCACAGTTAGAGTCATTGCATGTCTATTCTTTTCACAAACCACATATCACCAGTGTCATTGCATGTGTGTTCTTCCCACAGACCACACATGGATCGACCAGTGTCATTACATATGTGTTCTTCCCATGAATCACACATGGATCCACTAGTGTCATTGCATGTGGGTTCTTTTCACAGACCACATAATGATCCACCAATGTCATTGCATGTGTGTTATTCTCACAAACCACGTAAGGATCCACCGGTGTCATTGCATGTGTGTTCATCTCATAGACCACACATGGATCCACCGGTGTCATTGCATGTCTGCTCTTTTCATGAACCACATTTAGAGTCATCGCATGTCTGCTCTTCTCATGAACCATAGCTAGAGTCATTGCATGTGTGTTCTTCTCACTAACCACACATGGATCCACTAGTGTCATTGCATGTCTGTTCTTTTCACAAACCACATATCACCAGTGTCATTGCATGTGTGTTCTTCCCACAGACCACACATGGATCCACCAGTGTCATTGCATGTGTGTTCTTCCCATGAACCACACATGGATCCACCAGTGTCATTGCATGTGTGTTCTCCCCATGAACCACAATTAGAGTCATTGCATGTATGTTCTTCTCACAAACCACGTAAGGATCCACTGGTGGCATTGCATGTGTGTTCCTCTCATAGACCACACATGGATCCACCGGTGTCATCGCATGTCTGCTCTTTTCATTAACCATAGTTGGAGTCTTTGCAAGTGTGTTCCTCTCATAGACCACACATGGATCCACCGGTGTTATTGCATGTCTGCTCTTTTCATGAACCATAGTTAGAGTCATCGCATGTCTGCTCTTCTCATGAACCATAGCTAGAGTCATTGCATGTGTGTTCTTCTCACAAACCATATCATGAACCACACCCAATGTCATTGCATGTGTGTTCTTCTCATTAACCACACATGGATCCACCAGTGTCATTGCATGTCTGCTCTTTTCATTAACCACAGTTAGAGTCATTGCATGTCTGTTCTTTTCACAAACCACATATCACTAGTGTCATTGCATGTGTGTTCTTCCCACAGACCACACATGGATCCACCAGCGTCATTGCATGTGTGTTCTTCCCATGAACCACACATGGATCCACCAGTGTCATTGCATGTCTGCTCTTTTCATGAACCACACTTAGAGTCATTGCATGTCTGCTCTTTTCACAAACCACATATCACTAGTGTCATTGCATGTATGTTCTTCCTACAGGCCACACATGGATCCACCAGTGTCATTGCATGTGTATTCTTTTCACATACCACATATGGATCCCCTAGTGTTATTGCATGTGTGTTATTCTCACAAACCACATAAGGATCCACCAATGTCATTGCATGTGTGTTCCTCTCATAGACCACACATGGATCCACCAGTGTCATCGCATGTCTGCTCTTTTCATGAACCACAGTTAGAGTCATTGGATGTGTGCTCTTCTCATGAACCACAGTTACAGTCATTGCATGCGTGTTCTTCTCACAAACCATATCATGAACCACACCAAGTGTCATTGCATGTGTGTTCTTCTCATTAACCACACATGCATCCACCAGTGTCTTTGCATGTCTGCTCTTTTCATTAACCATAGTTAGAGTCATTGCATGTCTGTTCTGTTCACAAACCACATATCACCAGTGTCATTGCATGTGTGTTCTTCCCATAGACCACACATGGATCCACCAGTGTCATTGCATGTGTGTTCTTCCCATGATCCACACATGGATCCACCAATCTCATTGCATGTGTGTTCTTCCCATGAACCACACATGGATCCACTAGTGTCACTGCATGTGTGTTCTTTTCACAGACCACATATGGATCCACCAGTGTCATTGCATGTGTGTTATTCTCACAAACCACGTAAGGATCCACCGGTGTCATTACATGTGTGTTCCTCTCATAGACCACACATGGATCCACGGGTGTCATTGCATGTCTGCTCTTTTCATGAACCTAAGTTAGAGTCATCGGATGTCTGCTCTTTTCATGAACCACAACTAGAGTCATTGCATGTGTGTTCTTCTCACAAACCATATCATGAACCACACCCAATGTCAATCCATGTGTGTTCTTCTCATTAACCACACATGGATCCACCAGTGTCATTACATGTCTGCTCTTTTCATTAACCACATTTAGAGTCATTGCATGTCTATTCTTTTCACAAACCACATATCACCATTTTCATTGCATGTGGTTTCTTCCCAAAGACCACACATGGATCCACCAGTGTCATTGCATGTGTGTTCTTCCCGTGCACCACACATGGATCCACCAGTGTCATTGCATGTCTGCTCTTTTCATGAACCACAGTTAGAGTCATTGCATGTATGTTCTTTTCACAAACCACATATCACCAGTGTCATTGCATGTGCGTTCTTCCCACAGACCACACATGGATCCACCGGTGTCATTGCATGTGTGTTCTTCTCACAAACCACGTAAGGATCCACCAGTGTCATTGCATGTGTGTTCCTCTCATAGACCACACATGAATCCACCGGTGTCCTTGCATGTCTGCTCTTTTCATGAACCACAGTTATAGTCATTGCATGTCTGTTCTTTTCACAAACCACATATCACCAGTGTCATTGCATGTGTGTTCTTCCCACATACCACACATGGATCCACCAGTGTCATTGCATGTGTGTTCTTCCCATGAATCACACATGGATCCACCAGTGTCATTCCATGTGTGTTCTTTTCACAGACCACATATGGATCCACCAGTGTCATTGCATGTGTGTTATTCTCACAAACCACGTAAGGATACACCGGTGTCATTGCATGTGTGTTCGTCTCATAGACCACACATGGATCCACCGGTGTCATTGCATGTCTGCTCTTTTCATGAACCACAGTTAGAGTCATCGCATGTCTACTCTTCTCATGAACCACAGCTAGAGTCATTGCATGTGTGTTGTTATCACAAACCATATCATGTACCACACCCAGTGTCATTGCATGTGTGTTCTTCTCATTAACCACACATGGATCCAGTAGTGTCATTGCATGTCTGCTCTTTTCATTAACCACAGTTAGAGTCATTGCATGTCTGTAACATCCCAAAATTTCATCTGAAATCGTCATTATTGCACTCATATCATCATAGCATGTAATTGCATTGCATTTAGAATGTCCTCCAAA